>WEIV01013744.1:982-35435 GCA_013390005.1 Calyptomena viridis | reverse complement strand
AAAGATCAAATATGACAGAAAGTCTATAGCAAGATCGGTTTCTAAATTAATACTTTGTTTAATTTTCTTTTGTTTCAGGGCACTCCTATCAAAAAGGACACAGAAGAATGTACTAATGAAGGAAAGGGAATAGCAGCCCGTATACTTGGACCATCCAAACCAGTATGTCTAATAAATGAATAAATACATGAAACTTTAAAAAATCCCCAAACTACCACCAGCCAATTCAATGAGGCTTTGTTATAAAATACTGTTATGTTGCAGAAGATGGTAGAGCAGCAATTTAATAGTAGCTAAACATCTATAATGAAGTTAATGTGAGCTAGTTTTTTTTTTTTTTTTAATTTAGCTTGAAAATAACCTATAGTTTTATCTGTGGAGGGGAGGAGTCTCTACTCTGTACAATGGATGTGCATTTGAAGACGGAATGTAAATTACAGTTGCAAATGAAAAAGCTGAAAGCACTTTTTGTAGGACTTCCCACACAAACAAAAAAAACCCCTGCATCTTGGGAACTTGAATTACAGCAGTGCCTTAGAAGGTGGTTCTTGTTTCTTAACACAGCAGATCTGTATTTCAAAATTTTTAAGCATTTGGGACAAACTTTCAATGAACCTGTTACTACATCGAAGTATTGTTCAAATATCCCTTTTATTATGAGATTTTTCCAACAAAGCTGTATTATTTTAAAGGCATAGGTACCTTCAGAAATATTTGTTAGATTTGAATGTACTAAACCTTTAAAATAAGAAGTGAGTCCAAGACTACAGAGTGTGAGAACTGCAAGGCAGAAAGGAGTTTCCTTTCCCACTTGTGCTTGTGCTTAGTTTCATATTAAAATCTAAAATCTAACCTGCTTTTTTCTGATGTTAGGGATTGCAAGGGGTTTTTGAGGTAGTTGATAAGAAAGTGATGTTTGTTTCATTATTTTCAGAAAGAGTGAAATACTTGCAGTCACTATGGAGATGATGAAGAAATTTCATATCATATATACTTGTAGTGCAGAATACCTGTCTGTAGCAATATCTGAATGTTAGCTTTTTGTCTGAGAAACATTAAGTAATGCTTTCACTATTGCCTTTTCCATTTGTTTTTTGTGTATGTAGGCTCCATCAACGTACAATCCACACAAACCAGTTCCATACCCCATCCCACCATGTCGGCCACATGCAACTATTGCACCAAGTAAGGCTTTTATGTGTTCTGGCTTGATGCTATTGCTTCATGCATTTGCCTTTTAAGTAATATGTCAAATGTCAGTTTCTTTGACCATGGTCATATCTGAAATTGGGTTGTGCTCCCTAAGTATGCTCTGAATACTGCTTTCTACCTTTTCTTGTCATGACTGCAGAATTGATAAAAAGAGGAATATTCTGTCTTCTGTTTCCAATATCGACATCATAAGGAAAATTTATAATCCTGTTCTAATGACAAAATATTTAATTTATGGGAGGTGTGGTGGAACTAGATACGAACTTGCTGAAGGACTGTAATATGTTTCTCTCAGCTGAAGGTTCAGACTGTAAACTTTTTCTCAGTTGTTTCAGCTTTACCTTCTTTCCATCATAATAGAGAGTAAACAGTTTCCTAAAAGCAAAGTAGATTTCAGTCTTAGAATGGACATTGCCTTTTCCTGCTTTTGGTCTGTTTCTAGCCTTGTGCCTTAGGTAAGAATGAGCCTTTATTCATAAACTCTCTCTTTGCTCTGCTACATCAATTGATTCCAGAAGGTAGCAAGACAATTACTCTTTCTTTGGAAGAAGAGGTTAGAGTACTTACATAGCTAGACTCTGGTCTTTTTTATCAGCAGCTGAAAGCCTTTCTTAGTCTTGCAGTTCTGTACTGCAAAACAAGGAGTGCTCTTGTTGCAATGCTTTTTTTTCACTGATTTTAGGGATTTCAGGGAGTTTTTAAGGTAGTTGATAAGAAAGTGTAGTAGAACTCTTAGCATGCATGTTGGAGGGTGGGTGAGTCATCTAACCAACCTGATGTGTGCAAGTCTTTTTATAGCCATTTTGGAAAAATAGATACTATTAGTGGCTAAAGTAACACTGATTATTTGTGCCCCAGAAATAGCTTGCTCCCAAGAAACTGTACAGGAAACTTGCAGACTAGCTCAAATTTGTATTAAATAAATCCTGTCCAAAGTAACTTAAAGCACCAAATTTGGCCTGTGACTGGATATAAATATTAGTACATTTTAGGACATGAACACCTTTTTAGGTTTCAGGGCCTTATTAGGCTGCAGTATGTTTTTTAAGAAAGTTCTTGTGAGAACAGAACTCATAACTGTTGATATTATATATGTATGTGTGTTTAAAGAGATTGCAGATGCTGACATGAAACTAGTGAATGTGATTGTTTTCAAGCAGTGGTCAAAATGATGTTTTGTTTTCTGCCTCTAACGTTTCCTTCCTGGGTGATGCAATGATCGTTTGTTGCTTTTGTGATTTTCAGGCAAGAGTTGTCATGCAAGAAATCTTAGTATCAGGTGGAATTATTTTGAACGTGTGAAATCAGGAAGGATTGTATGACAAATTACTGCATTTTCAATATTGTTAAAATTCAATATTTTCCATGATGCCTGAGTTCATACCCTCTTAAACTATTCATTCAGGACCACTGTCAAGTGTGTTTATGTTCCCGCTTTTTAAATTCTGATGTTTTTCATCAGAACTGTATACCACAGCAATAAAACAGTTGGAATTGCTCCAGAAAAATAAGGGAGGAAAAAAGGTATTTTTAATACATCAATTACAATAAGATTTTTTTATTAAAATAGTTTGCTAACCCACTTGAATTTCTGAACATTTAAAGGAATATTGAAGAAGACTAGATTAAGTATTTGAGATGGGACATTTTCCTCTGAGTTTTCTGACTAGTGTTGGAGTGTTGGTCATGGTCACTCTGTTTAGCTCTTTTGTTTGTCAAGGTTTTAATGTAAAAGGGATTGCAACAGCCTTTAAATTAGGAATAGGAGAGGAACCAATGATGCTGCAGACACTCTGAATCATTCCTCCCCTTAGAGTGTTTTCAGACGAAATGGAACTGAAAGGAATGGAAGCCTGACTTTTTTCAGGCTCTTGAGTTGCTCCTGGTAAAATTTGGATCACAATGCATGCCATTCAGGCAGACATTGGCAAAAGCCAACATCCAGCCTGGATAATTAACTGGACTAGCTTTTTGATGAAGGAATGCCTTACAGTTTTGAGAATGTTTTTTAAAAGCAGAAGTTCTTTTTAACCAGTAAGAAGATGCTTACTGGTTAAATTAGATATGGGTTCTTCTGACAACAGATGTGTATTTCATTTGTTATTTTAGGTGCTTACAACAATGCTGGCTTAGTTCCAATGGCTAATGTCATAGCTCCAGGCTTACCAGCTCCTCCACCATACACTGCTAATCAAGTGGTATCAGGTAAAGTATGCATATCTTTAAAAATATTGATGGGATTGATTTTCTAGTTCATCTGTGGATCATTCACTGCCAGAGTTTCATTTTTTTTTAAATAACAAGCTGTTGTTCTCTGTTTAGAAAATGAGGACCTTTCCACCCAAGCAAAACCTTCCCAAAATCAAGGTAAATTGCAAATCCACAGGGGGATTTTGGTGTTGATTGTATCTTTGTTATTTGTTCAGAAAATGTTAACAACTTATTTGTTTAGTAGGATCTTCATAAGCCTCTTAGCTGTTTAACTGCTGTTATGATAGGATCCCTTGAGAGCGAAGGAAAAAAAATCATCAGGCATTTGTCGCTTAGAAGCATTGTAACATTAAAATTCAGCCTTTTGTGTCACCTTACCAAAGTTTTTATTTTCTTCAGTTTATAAGTATGTGAGACATCATGTTAAAAACTAAATCGAAATATGCTTTGCAATGTAGTGCGCTGAAATATTTCCGTAAGTCTTTGCAGCTGGTAAACTCTGGACATCAGTTGGAAAACTCATTCACATTTAATTTCCTATAGCATTTGCAATAGGAAGATAGGAATACAAGAGAGATTAAGGGATTCTTGGATGTCTTATCCTAGACTGTTCTGTCCAACTCTGTCTACCTGCACTTTTGTCTTACCCTTTAAGACCCTGGTTTTTTTACAAAGACAGTTGTGCGTTTTTTGTTTTTATTTGTGTGGTGCTTTGTACACTTAGTATAGATCATAATAATAAATCTCATTAGGAACTACTTACAAAAAGGCTTTGGTAATATTTTCTTAGGTTTGACAACTAGAAACTTAGAATCTACTGACTGTTGAATCAGGCATATTAACAAATACTGCAGGTAGATAAAATGACCATGATAATTTGAGCTACTGTAAATATTCCTAGGGACAAAAAAAAATTTTAAAAAAAGTTGTGTTTAGTCTTTTCTTCTCTGTGTCCAGGGATGGTTCTGCAGAAATGTTTCAAAGAATAACTTGTTCTCATATAGCCCTCTATGAGGTGTGCATGTATTTTACAAAGTAATTAATACAACTAAATGGGACAAAATCTTCTCTTAGGAAGAGAAATTCAGTAACAGCTCTGGGTTCTATTGCAGCTGTATTTCATTAGTGATACACAAAAAAGGAGTTTGTTGTATCAATTTTGGGCCAAGATTTTAAAGATTGAATTTTTGGGTTTGTGTGTGTGTATGTAGAATTTGGGTAAGAGAGAAATATAGGCTGTTACAGAGTTACGGGTGATGAGTTTGACTGGTTGGATCAGTGGTTTGCTTACAATGGAACAGGTTGCTTGAAAAGTAAAATAAAGTGCAAGGGCTTTTTGAGAGGAAGGATTTATTAACACAATCATATTCCATAGGAAACTGGAGGCAGGCGTATCAAGGCTCTTGACACGCTAGTGTTCTGAAATGCAGCTTCTTCCCATTAACCTCCATCTCCCCATTTGCTGTGTGCCTGCCTGTTTTTCTCCAGCTTGACTGATGTCTGTGTAGGATTGACACAAGCTGATACTCATAGTGGCAGGTGCTTGCCTTAATTACAGACACCTGACTAAAGACTTCTAGAAATATATGTTGATAAAGTCAAGTGCCCATGTTAGTTTATTAATACTGTAGTGCAATACATGAATTTAAAAGTGTGCCTTCTTAGAAGCAAAATCTGAAGGAAGCGCAGTGAAGAGAATGACCTGATTTTGAAGGAAAGAAAACTACCAGCATCTGAAATCAGCTTTCTTCATTTGTTGACTAAACTTCTCTGAAATCATGATACATTGAATTAACTGGTTCTGAAGGAACCACCTTCAGTGAGAGTGGATGCAGAGGAGCCCAGGTGATCTGTTGCTGATGGAATATTAGATCTGGTTTGGGTACTGCCAAATGTTAGGGACTAAAGGGAGGGTGTTTACCTGTGTCACTTAGATGTTCTTACAGAGTATATTTGAGTATCTAACTGTTTTGCATGAGATCATGAAGAGGTAGCAGATGTCACAAAGTGTTTTAAAAAGGAATGGTAGCCCACATGATGTACAACTTGTGTGATGTGTTTGTATGTGCCGTTTTGGTTTGTTTTCATAGGCTCCAGTATTCATTGTTTATATATAGACATTGTGTGTTAGCTATTGAGCTGTTTGAAATGCTGTATAAAATGTGTTTGTGTTGATTTCAAACATTTCTGACAGTTTCAAGTATTCTTACTGGTTTTGTTTCTTTGCAGCTTTTTCTGCACAAGTGAATCAGCTCTTTACTCCTCATGGTTCTAATCCTTCAACACCTGCTGCTACTCCAGTCCCTACCCCATCACCTGTCAAGGCAATAAGCCATCCATTAGCACCTGCAACTCCACTCATCTCTGGGATGAACATGTCTACCCCTGTCCTTCCTGTTTTCCCAGGACAGGTCTCCTCCTCCATCCATACATCTCAGTCATCCACCCCAACCCCTACTGTCATTAAATCCCTTTCATTGCCTGGTGTTCCTGTCACATCTGTTCACAGTGCAACCTCTACCCCTGTCCCTGCAGTTTTTTCTGGGCTGGCTTCTATACCTGCTGCTATGCCCGCTCCACAAGGTTCCTCCACTCCATGCGCCACACCTGCACCTACTGAAGCTTTCGCTTCTGCTACTTCACCATTTGCTGGCCTCCCATTTTCTGCAACCTCTTCTATTGCTTCTGCTAATAATCCTGCTCCATTGTCATCAGTTTTTGCTGGCCTCCCTTTGTCCTTGCCACCCAATGCCCAAGGGATTTCTAGTCCTGTTCCATCTACAATTGCTAATTCTCCTGCCACTACCATTCCTGGTTCACTTAGCTTGCCTAACCCAATTTTGTCTGTCTTAAAGGGATTTCTGACATCAAATGACACTTCATTAATCAATTCATCTGCTTTACCTTCTGCTGTGACAAGCGAGCTTGCTTCTTTATCTGCTCTTGCTAATCAAAGCTCTGACTCTGCTACTTCCTCTGTCAACAAATGTTACACTCCATCAGCCACTCCCACTCCACAGCGTTCCTCCACACCTGGGCTGGCTATTTTTCCAGGTCTTCCATCCCCATCTGTAGCCAATTCTAGTTCCACTCCTCCAACATTGCCTACACAGTCACCTTTAACCACTTCGCCATCGATTTTGCCAGTCAATTGTGGCTCATCAGTCTCCCTCTTGCATGGCACAAGCCCTACTAATCCTGACCAGCAGCTCTCATCAGCCCCAGCTGCCACAAGTATCCCGGTTCTGGTCAAAACAGAACCCATGAGTCCTACACTCTCAGCCTTCAAAGGTCCTTCTCATTCAGCCAGCCCTTCTCATGGCACTATAGGACTGTCAGCGCTTGGGCGTGCATATACCTCAGCAGCTTCGGTGCCAGTCAGTTTACCCAGTTCCCTGAATCCAGCACTGTCAGGTCTCTCCTCTTTGAGTGCTCCTCTGAACAATTCCAGTTCTTTGGCTTCCATTTCCCTCGCCCCACATGGCTCCTCTGCTCCCATTGCCCCTGTGTTCAATGGACTTCCTCCTTTTACGTCTCTAACCAGTAACTTTGCTTTTACTGGTAACCCAGCACTTACACCACCCGTCACTCTCCCAGGGTCTTTGTTAGCTACTCCGTCTACAACCGCTTCAGCCGTGTCTGCCCCCCATGTGAGCTCCACCGCTGCCGTACTCTCAGGACTCGCCGCCTCAGCAACAGCAACAGCTCCACCCTTCTCGCTTAACTTGTCCAGTGCCGTCCCTTCCCTTTTTTCTGTTGCCCAGGGACCTCTGGGATCATCAAACCCATCCTTCCCTGGTTTTCCTGTCTCTAACACACCCTCTGTCACTCCTGCTCTCCCTTCTTTCCCTGGCCTCCAGGCATCTTCTGCAGTAGCAGCAGTTGCACCGTTGCCGGCAGCTGCCACAGCCCCATCTCCAGCTCCGGTCCTGCCAGGGTTTGCCTCGGCCTTTAGCTCAAACTTCAACTCTGCACTTGTTGCGCAGGCTGGGTATGTTTCTGTTTCTGAAGGTCAGAGCTATTTCTTTTGAGCAAAACACTGATTTTATTTTAGGTGTAGACATTATTTTCACGCATAGTTAGTAATTGCAGATAATTTTTAAAGTCATTTCACTGGTAGATTTCCACTTGTCTTTAAGAGCTAATAGAGTAGTGACTAAATAGGTTGTTCTCAATAGTCCCTGTTACAACAGTCTAATCCAGTGAGGTGAGTGATCTTATTTCCCAGATGAGGATACTTGACACCTCATAGGCTTTTACAAGAATGGATTCCACGTGGGCTTCCATTGACACATACAGGTAATAGCAGACAATATCTTAGATGTTCCTGTGTTTTAAGGAAGCAGTCAGCATTAACTCTTGTCTGTAAAGGTTTTGTGTGCAAACCGTAGGCACAATTGAGGTACAAAACATTTTGAGTTCCCTTCTTAGGTGTGCTTCAGACAGTCTTTGTGTGTACATGAATAATTTGTAGATAGGTAAAGTCTGGGCTTCTGTTTGGAACCCTTTATGAGGTTTAGAAAAAGAAGTACATTTCTAATTTATATGGGCATAAGCTTATAGAGAGAGAAATGTAGGATAAAACGTGCCACAGATATTCCTAATAATAGCCTCATTTTGATCTTGTTTCAGCTTGACTTCTGGATTACAGACACCAGGAAATGCAGTTTTTCCTGGTCTTTTATCTCTCCCTGGTATCCCTGGCTTTCCACAAACTGCAGCACAATCTTCCTTACAGGAATTGCAGCATAGTGCAGCTGCACAGTCAGCACTACTACAGGTAATGTGCCCGTCTGCTAATACTGTTTTGTTTCCAGTGATCGTTTGAACCTGTGCTTGCCTGTTAACTTCTTGGGATTAGTTTAAGTCAGTAAATGGTTAAAACCCCTCACCTATGGGAGAACTGTATTGAGCTATGATGATAAAAAACTACTGTTATTAACTGAGTACTTGAGGCCAGTGTACAGTGCTTCTGTATGTTATGAATTGGATTTTTTGAAAACTCTTTGTAAAATGGGGAGAAGTAAAAGAAAGAAAAGATAATGCAAATGAAATTTTTGCTGAGTTTGTGTTAAATCTAATGAGCTGACCATGTTGTTGCAAAATTTGTGTTCAGTTCCAGTCTGACATTTGAATAACTTAGAGATTTCGTGGACCCCTTGTTGTGAGTTACATGCTTCTCTACACATGTAATCACATTGTCTTGAATTTGTGTCTGTTGTGGTTGTGCCTTTCTCTTCATGGTTCCCACAAATACAATTGTTGTAATATAAGCTTGAAGTGACTTTGGGTAGTTGTTTCATCATCTCTTGTCCATGAAACAGCTTGTTTCACTCATCAACCTACATAAATTAGCTGAAACTACCATCACACTTTGTGTTTACGTGTTTAGTTAGTCTTTTGTTAAAAACAGCCTCTGTACAGATTAAGGATTCTGGTAGGAAATTTGTCTTTCTTTACAAAACACTAAAAGAGGCAGTTGAGTGTCTTGAATTAATGTTTTCTCTCTTCTGTGACACATCGGTTGTTGAAATGGAGCATATGTCTGCTGTTCAGTGTGCAGAATGTTGTCAGATACCTTTTGAATATCCCGGGATTGGAAGAAGCAAGTTACTAGGCCATGCTGCTTTTGCAGCTCAGGAATCTGTTTATTCTGTAGAAGCCTGTGTTGGCAGATTGCGTTGAGAGAACATAGTTTTTCTTATTGACAAGTTTCAATCACTAAAATGAACATTTATCTACTTGAGCAATGAAGAGAAAGAAAGTTTATAGTCACTGAAATACTACACCTCCTGATAAAGCTATGCTTTCCAAATCAGCTGGTGCTTACTCCACTGGAAAGTAAATGCCATTAACACTTCTTTGTTTTCCCTCTTAATCCAACTGCATTCCTCATTCTCTGGTATTTCAGAACAATAATTGTACTACCATTTAACATCTGTGTGTGGATGCATTGCTCATCTCTGTTCTTTGCACACTTCAGATTATAATTCTTTTTTTTTTTGCTTGAGTAGGATTGGTATTGTGGCTGAAATTTTGCTCAATTTAGATTTTTGTTTGTTACCTTTATTTTATCAGTGCTGTTTCCTAACTTCTTCTCTTCCTTAAAGGCACATTCTGCTTCTGCTCTGGAGAACTATACAGCTCAGCCTGAAGGTTTTGCTAACTATCCATCAACACCAGGAACACCATTTTCATTGCAGACAAGTTTGCCCCAGAGTGGATGGCAGTAAATACCTGACATTTTTAAAGACTTCAGTGTTTGCTTGACAGAGTCTGATCCTATTCATTTTGAAGGCTGTGTCTTTGTTAGTGGGAGCATGGTCTGAGTTGGGGAAAGAGGGGGAAAACATGGGAGTAAAATTATTCTGAAGACTGTGTCAGATGTCAAATTCGTGATTGCATTCAAGTGATTCAGGGTCTGATCCTATGAATTGCTGAGCATCCTTGACTCTCCTTTAATCTTAAGAGTTGAATGTTTGGTGTCTTACAGGATTAGGAACATTCAAACAAGTTTATGTAAATAGGACAGTTGACTGTCAAACTGAATTGGGACAACAAGTATACTTAATAGTGTGTATAAGCACCTATCTTTCTGTTATGTTTTGTATGGTATATGTGGTTAATATAGAATGAGATCTAGGCTGAAACTAGACAATTAAAGCTGTAGACTATCTTTTGTCTAGAAGCACACTTCTTGTGTGTGCATAGATCAAGGTCAGCTTATGGTTTTTTGGATGTTTTCTTTGTATGAGGATCTCCTGTTATCATCAGTGGTATGTTAAGGGGAAGGTAGATCAGAGGTATGTGGAGATTTTCTTATGCTTTGAAATATTGTCATGGGCTTGCTGCTGAGTTGAGTACTCCTTTGTCTGAAAAAAAAAAGGCTAGAAAATGATTCTGTAATGTATTTGGGTAGAAGTGAATTATGTTTTACTGGAGTATGGTTTAGTTAGCTGAAAAGACATCTTTCCAGAGTACATAAAAACGTTTTAACTTGCCTGTAAAATAATGTTTCATAATATTCTCCTTTCCCCCAACACCCTTCTGTGAATGAGATAATTGTACTGCGGATAGGCTGCCTATCCGGCACTTTTGACTGCAGACTTTTGTGAATGTTTACAGACATGGGTCAAGTTCTTCTCTCTCTTATACTCATAAACAAACTGGTTCTCTATGCTTTTCAGCTGTAAACTACAACCTGGTGGTGCTTATGTTATCCTGTGAATATAAGTGGGAGCAGAATTTGGACCATGGATTTTTTTTAGTATTTTTCCTTGGAAAACATACATGATTTTAAATGCATATAGCTAAATTAACTGTTATGATGCAGCATATAGAAAGGTCTTGCTTTGTTAGTGAAATTCAGTTGTGCACTCTTCTAATAATGTTAGTACCTGTGGCAATGTGTAACACATCATTGAATATCATCTATATAAGATACACTCTCGATCATGTTCCAGAGACAGTAGAGATGAATGATATTCAATCATGTGATTAAATTAAAATGTAGAGGATACTACACTGTAGAAAAGTTCTGCACCTAGAGTTTTACTTTTTTAAAGATTGATTCTGCTGGGAAATGTTGCAAATGTATTTTCTTTCAAGATGTGAACAAACTTTTTTAGAACATTAACAGAAATTACTGTATTGGTTTTTAACCTAATTTTTTTAAATAAAAAGTTTACAGTCATGGCAAAAAGGCTTTGCTGACTATTTACATATTTGCCTAAAATACAAATGAATAAACTTGTTTTTACTAAGATACTTCTAATGTTTGGTCTTGCTTATGCTGTTTCTTTACAATGGAGAATTCTGCCCAGAACTACAAAATGGACTTCCTAAAGAGTGACAATAGAAATAGCCTATGAATGTTTTAGATGAAAAATTTGACAGCAATTGGGTGGTCTTGTATTTTAATAATCAAATTTACATATTATGTTAAATCTAAACATAAAAACATTGTGCTCTTACATTTTTTTATTCTGTGAAATCTGTTGAATTCTGATGATTCTTCACTCTGAACAGCTTTTAAAATTGGTGCCTTGTACCTTGACTCAAGACATCTGTGGAAGAAATCATCACCATCTTTTATTATACTTTCCTTCTCATTCTTTTCACAACTTGTTCCTTATAGAGTTGTAGGTCAGTTGGAGGAGGAGAAAATAAAGGTGTAGGTATTTTACTGAGAGCAAATTGACTTCTGCCCCATAGATGTGAATGTAAAGTAGTTCAAAGTCAGTAAGTATTTTGTAACCATACTGTGGTCCTAAGTTTGATACCCAATTTTAATCCTAGTTTCCCCATTAAGCAATCAAAGTTTGAACTAATTCATGTTACCGTGCAACCAAAACCAAGTAACATGCAGTGTTTTATCAAAAAGTAAGCAGTCTGTACTTTTGTTTCTCAAAACATCTATTGAATGGCCATGGGGTATGGGGTTTTTTCTCTGAACTTGGGACAACTCGGAGATATTGAAGAAACTGTGAAGCCTTGTTTCTCCAAATGCAAACAGGTGAGAAGTAGTGAAATCCACTACATTAAATGCTCTTCTCCTGAAACTGTGGTGTCTGAGTGGTGAAACTGAGTGGTGTCTAGCCACTTTGCCTGGAGAAGAGTATTTCATGCATAGCTGGTGTAGTTTTATAGGCACACTCCTTTCTGTGTCAGAAAAGTCAATAAGCCAAGAAGCGTTAAACCGTCAAATTCTTATGTCTTGAATGGGCTCTCTGGTTCTTAGTGAAACATATTAGGAATTTTGTAAATGGAACTTTCCAGTGGTTAGGATTAAGATAAAATTCAATTTCTTAAATATTTCTCCTGATGTAAAATTGTTCTTTATTAATCTTTTTCTCTTCAGGAATAAAGTCTGTGTTCCACATTGTAGTGAACTCCTGTGACCCAGCCTTGGAATATCTGAAGGAGGTGATATGTCCTGAGCTGTCTTTCATGCTTTCTTGAGCACCATTTTTAAAAACTCAGGGAAAAGTCTGCTCCTGAGGCAAACCACCTTACACTGAGCCTGTGCTGGGAGAGGGCTCTTGCTGTATGACTTTAATTCTGATCTAACTGATTTTCTTTCACTGTTCAAGTTGCCTATTATTGCTGTGTTTCATCTATGTTAACAGACTGTAAAGAAAAGGTGTAGTGAACTGTTCTTTGAAATAAAGCCTCTTTTGGAACAACTGAGAATATAGTGGGTTTGTGTTTGCAAATGTTTCAATGTGTCTTTCCAGTGCTTTAATTGCAGCTGCAGTGAATATGAGAGAAACAGAGCAGTTTTCTGTCCTCCTCTTCCTCTTGCAAATGAGTTTTACAGTTTGGTTGGGCCTGAAAGGAAACTTGCCATGGCATGAATATTCTTACTTTCTTGCAGATTGCCTACCTTTCTGGATTGAGATAGGAGCAATCCCTTTGATCGACTCTCATGCTCTAGTGAAGTTTAGCCAAAGGTGGGCTTCCTTTTATCTCCTGGTCTTCAGCTATTGAAAGCTGATGCCGTTTTCATGAAAAGGGGCAGCAATATGGGGACACTCCTACAAGCAACAGGACAGTAGTGTTCATCTACTCTCTGTCCTGTATTCTGAATTTTGATTTGGGGAAAAGGAATGATGAGCCTGAAACAAATGGGCTAATGTCTATTCTGTGGGCAGAATTCAGGGCTGAGAAAGGACTAAGCTTAGAAATCTTGAGGCAGTGGCCGAAGCCCAGTGCATGAGAAGGAAAGTAGTATGGGCCTAAAAAGGTCAGAAAAAGACAGACTGACACCTACAACTTTTTTTGGCGAATCTCATGAGAACACTGCCTGATTCTTTTCTATACCTTTGGGATTGGCACTGTTTAGAAATAGCTGTGGGTAAGAATTCCCCTTCTGGTTTTAAGAGAAGTGGGTGCTTGGTCTGTAGGATTTTCTCTACAACTGGATGATGAGGTAAGTGGAAGCAACTGGCACTGTAGAGACATTGTAAAAGACTGGTGCCATTTGTAGATGTAGCAGTTGGTGCAGAGAAGTGCTGGAGAAGGGTGTGCTTACAGGTAAGCACTTAATCATTCCTGATGTAGGCCTGTCTGCTGCTTTTGGAATAGAAGTTGAAAGCTTTAGCTGTATCAGCACTCTGCAGGAATAGCTGAACTGCCACCAGCCTGAACCACAGTCATCTGATGTTGCTTCTAAGTTGGTAAGTCCTGCTAAAGCAGCTTGTAACTCTGAATGTCTTTGTGGTAGTGCCCTCTGACACAGGACTGCACCAGGCAGCACCTGCACCTGCAGCTTGTAAACTGCTTTGCCCCAGAGCTCTCATGGATTTTACTCTCTGAGTGTTCTGTAGCACTTGGAGATGTGAGTTACCCACATGCCCCAGTATAGCCCCAAGGAGAAAGAATTAAGATTGCCTTGCCTTTGATTTCAGATTTTTTAAATGGGGAGTAAAAGTGCAGCTGAAGTTAAAATGAAGAAACTAATACTGTGATGTTCCTGAACACAAACAAAAAACACCACCTGCTGTATTCAGCTTTTAAGGGCTACATTTACAGGCACCTCAGGGAATTATCAATAAACAGCAGGGAGCAGTTATTTCTGTTAAGTTTTAATCTTTTGCTCATTTATCTGATGGTATAAGCAGCTGTGTAAATTGTGACATTCAAGTGGTTCAGAAGTTATTTTCAATAAAATTTTCAATATAAAAGTTGCTCTAAAATGAAAAAAAGTGGTTCGGATAGTTTTGCATATTATGTTTTTGCTTCTGAAATAATTAAAATGCATGTTTTCTTGTAACTGTTCATGCTTGCTACCCTGCTATTAAGCGTCTGTCCTGAAGAGGTTCAATCTTAACAGCTCAGTGTTCTGAAGCCAAAGAATGAGGAAAATGCTATGAACTACTTCAAATGGATGTTGTCACACATTTGAGAGCATATTTCAAGAAGCATGTCAATTCTGATTTTTCAACCTGTTTGCACTTACAGCTTTGACTGTGATTTAAAACCTGAGTTCAGTGGTGGTTTCCTCTCTGTGAGGCTGAGAAAGGATTCTCTGGATTCTTTGAATAAGCCATCTGGGACCAGCATGATTACTGTCAGGGAGGAAGTCTTAGGTGAAATGAAGCTGGAGCCAGATCTTCAGAGATATTCTAGATGATGGATGCCCACAGAAAACAGCCATATAATTAATGCAGCTGTCAAACTAATATATTACATATGAAAAACTACTTCTCATTTTTTAGTCAAATAAGAAGCAACAGCTTTGTCCTTTGAGAAAGTTGTCCTCTGCTCCTGCAGCCTTCAGAAGTGGCTTAGTCTGAAATGCTGTGCTTAGTTTGAGTGTCAAAATATTTTGTAAAAAATACTCTTATTTGGGGGATAATTTTAAGACTCGGGAGCTGAAGTGCTTCTGCTGTAGATTACCTAGCTCGACAGGGCTCAGCCTATACTGATGGACAGTATGAAGAAGTGTGTGGTGAGCTATTCTACACAGCATGGAGACCTCACCTGCAGATTTATTTATGTTGCTGGTGTTTGAGATCTGAACAGTAGCTGAGCCCCAAAACAGCAGAAGAGCAGTATTCAATCTCTACCTTCTTTATAGAATCATAGGCTTTGTAGAATCATAGGTTGGAAAAGACCTCATAAGATCATTCGGTCCATTAACTCAGGAGTGCCAAGTCTATCACTAAAACACATTCTTAAGTGCCATGTCTACATGTCCTTTAAACACCACGAGGGATGAGGACTCAACCACTTCCCTGTGCAGCCTGTTCCAGTGTTTGACAACCCTTCCAGTAAAGGAAGTTTTTCCTAATACCTATTCTAAACCTCTCTGGCACAGCTTGAGGCCACTTCCTCTTGTGCTATTGCTGTTTTACTGGGAGAAGAGACCAACCCTCACTTCATTACAACCTCTATTCAGATAGTCGTAAAGTTCAATAAGGTCCCCCTGAACCTCGTTTTCTTTGGGCTAAACCTCAGCTGCTCCTCACTTTGTTTACTCAGTTTGCTCCTCACTCAGTTGTTTACTTTTTATCTTCTTTCTGTCCTGTTCATATTTTTTCTCTCTCTGATAACAGACTCATAGAAATTATTTCCAGCTTGTGTTTTGTGGGGTCTAAAACTAGCTGGGTCAAGTGCACACCCAGACAGAAGATGGCCACAGAATACCATGGAGTTACATAAGAGACAACATGATCCAGAAGACTTAGTGTTTGTAAACATCCTCTCCTCACCAGGGTAACTAACTCCCAGACGATTCTCATGCTAGGGATTTCTCCTTCCCTCACTGCTCCCTCCTCAGCATTCTGCATGAGCACTGTGCAGTTTTGAGATACACTGCTGTCTTGTCCATGAGGAGAACAGAGCTTCCCTTAAATGGGATGGATTCCCCGAGGGAAACGCCCAAGAAAGTCAACATGGAACATCTAATTGGTAAGCCTTGTTTTGTGTGTGGGGGTGGGTTTTTTTCTCAATAATAATAATAATAAGTACCAGAATTTCCTAAACAAAAAAAGTACATTTGATCTCCCACATCGACTAGAGATGAAAATTCAGGATCTGCCCCTGTGAGCAAAATGGAGCAAAATGCCTCATACTGCCTTGCCAGCATGTGTCAGCATCCACCTTCTGTCAATATGACCCCAGGGATGAAAAGGACTGATTCAGCTATTGATACACTTGTAAGGATGGGGTGGAAAGGGGAAAATATGACTTAGGGAAGGCAGAACTTTTCAGCCCTGAGACGACTCTTAATTAGGTTGCACTTGTGTGATGAACACTTGGTCCTCTCTTCAAGCCAAGTTGTTGCTGCCAATGTGTGCTGTTTTCACTGTTGTTTCTGACTATAGGTATGGACAGTGTGGTGGGACAAGCACAAGTATCAGGAAGATTGATTTGGGTGCTAGTAGAAAGCAGGAAGGTACATGGTAATTAAAGAGGCTGAGTCTACTCCATCTTTTTATTGCTGTAGGAGACTTGGGATATTTTTGCCCACAGTGAGCTTTTCATTTGCTTTCCAAGTTTGAAACCCACATTGTGATTCAAACGTGTATCAAACATTGTGTATCAAACATGTTCATGATGTACCCTGATGAGTGTATCAAGAGAAAATGAAGTGAATCTTATGAGTGTCCTGGAGCTTTTCCACAACTGCTGAGTGATGAGCTCTCACATTTTGCACCAAGAGCATTGCAGCTCTTGGTTTGCTCTGACTATAGACCAAGGTGGGGTTTTTTAGTGGTTATGACTATTGTAAGCCATATACAGGCATGGCAAACTCAGGTCACTGATATGTCAGGTATGACTGATTCTTCATTATTGTGTTTTTCTAGAGTTTTTCTTTTGTCTTGTAGTTGAATGGTTTGAAACTTTGGGGTAATCAGAAGATCTGTGGTGGGTTTTGGGGAGCAAGGAGCTTCGTTTACTCTGAAGAAGGCATACATTCATATCCTGCTTTTCTAATTGTAACCTACATTGTTAGCTGGCATTGGATCTCTAGGACATTTCTCATGTAGAAGGATTTGATTGTACTTTGTCAAGTTTTGGATGCATGCCCATAGGGGTGATATCTTGACCTCTAACCTCTTCTCAGCTGCTTGGGTATCAATCTGCTGAGTGCAGACATTTGTTCCCAGTTATTCCCCCTGTCTGTGGATTGTGTCATTCCCACAGGGTATCTTCACAATGGGCTCAGGTGGATGATAGCAGATCCAAAATTGCTTTTGAGGAGATGCTTCATAACCAAGTTTGGCACTGGAGAAAAAGATCTTCAGACATTTTCTGGAAGCTAGTCATTTAGATGAAATGAAAAGAGAGAGTAAAAATGTTGAGTTCAGTATACATGGAATTGTCTATCTGCATGTGAATTTTTTTCATGTCAGAAATTCCAAGTGCTACCCTACAGCTTTCAAATAACTTATCCAAAACACCTTGCATCTTTCCATCAGCAGGGGGGAGGTTCTCTGAGGAGATATCTTAGACTTTGTCTCTTTGTCCTGTCTCTTCTTCTTGCACTGGGAAATGTAGGCTGCAGTGTTCAGCTTCCTGTCTGCTGATGCTCATGCCTGCAAAAATTTTCTTCTGGTCCAAACTAAGCAGCTGGGCAGCCCCTGGGACTGGCTCATCCTGCATCCCTGCTGCTTCTGCTTTCCTTGTGACTCTCCTGATGCATTTCTGCATTTAGCAAAATTCAGTTGATCTTGTAGCACTCTGTTCTGATGGCAAGACTTCCCTGTTTTACTCCTTGCCTATTCTTTTATGGTGTCAGCAACTCCAGCTTCTCTTCAATGATCAGCTGCTCCTTGATCACACTTGCTTTACAAAGAGCCTCCCAAACTTCTAGCCTTTGAACAGCTACTGACTACTGCCTTCCCTTCAGGCACCAAAATAATGAAAGTTATTTTTATATTTTTATTGTAATTAAATTTACTTTTATATTATTTTTATTTCATTTTAATGAAATTTTGGGATGAGACAAGCTGAACTTGAGACAACTGCTTAAAAAGCATGGGCATGCATTTTGCCAAGCATTAGTTTTGAAGTCTATGGTTCAGTGGATGAACTGGTCCATTAATATTCCTCAAAATGTTCATCTAAAAGCAGCAAGAGTTCCCCTCATTTTCCTTATCACCTGTTTCATACAAACTAAATCTTTTGCCCCAGCCATGGCACACTGACAAATTTATACTAATGGATACTCCACCCAAGTATTTATTTCTCCTTCTCACCCCTGAGCTTGGCAATACTTTTCATTCTTCCTCTTTCTTTCTGTTGTGAAATGTATTTCCTGAACCTTTTTTTTTAACTTTTAGGCAGAAGGGCCTTAAGGCTGAATATTTGGTTAGGTCTTTGATGGCTTTCTTTGAGCAATAGGAGGGAGGAAAAGGGAGCAAGTCTCTGTGGACTTTGTGGTCCCTTATGATTGCACTGAGCTAGATCTACATCCCTGGGATAACAATTCAAATTTTGCATTCATTGCTCTTCTACCTTTTATTTTTTATAGCTGACAGGTGGGAAGGAATTGGTGTCTGTGGCTAGATCCTGGTTTCCCTTTCTTTCCTCCTGGTGCTTATTACCTTTCCCGTTTCCATCTGGGCATGTATGAAGGTAAGCTAGAGGATTTGAGGCAATAAAGAATATTATCATCACTGTACTTTTTTTATTGATTTAGTTAAGACAAGGCACTTCACATTCCCTTTTTGGAAACCATAAGGACTTGTAGCAAAGATGTGTTCTGGGACTGAGATCCATGTTCTTTCACTAACTTTCTGTATCACCACAACTTCCTTGTTAAATTCTTCCAATCTCAACTTGAATCATCAGTTAAACTTCTCGGATTTACAACACTGGGAGAATAACTATACAAACTTTTCTCTATATCTCATTTGATGCTTCCAGCAATAGAGATTAAGGTGAGAAGATGGGAACATGTGGCCCTGCATTGAGAAACTAAACCCACAAAATGCCCCTTCAAGACATGGACATAATAATTTAAAGGTGTTTTAAGGTGTGAGTTGCCAGAGTGATTGCCTTGAGCCCCAGGCCTTCAGTAATCATGATGCACTAATTGAAGTAGTTAGCTAGGTTACCTGAGGTGAGACACGTTTGCTTACAGCTCCTCTGAGTATAGTGCTGCTGTTGAGAGAGCTGTGGGGTAGCCTCATTAGGTTGGTGGCAATTCTTTCATATTTTATCTGTTTTGTAACATATTTTCAGGGCCAGGATCTGAGTTTTTCCAGCAAAACACAAGGTAAGTAGAAGATGTAAAAGACTAGTGATTTGGAGCTTTGTTGCCTCCTATATTATTTATTCTTTTTTCACATTTAATATGGATGCCAAAGATTAAAAATATCAGACCAGAGAGTGAGAATAGAATCAGTTGTAAAATTCTGAATTTAAAATATTTTCCTAGGTTATCAGAGAATATGAATGAGCAGTTGTGTTTCAGCTGGGACGCATACTGTCTAAGAAAGCAAAGGGACCAGGTGAATGCATGCAGTTTTATTCTGTTAAAATCCATTGGGTTTATTTATTTTATTATGATGCACTCCAATCACATAGAGAATTGCAGAGGTTCGTGAAATTCTTCTTCATAGCATAGAGGGGAGTGAGAAGGTCCTCCCTACTGCAGTTCCTTTACCTGCAGACTGTTTGCTTTCTGAAGAGAAGATAAAACCACTCTCCTGTCACAGCACAGAAGTCTGAGTACCTTGATACCAGATATAGTTTTGCTGTTAAGTAGGTCGGACAACGAAAGATTGAGCTTATTCTGCAGACATTGGCAGGGGACTGCAGGGAGATTTAAATGCAGTGTTCAGGTCCGCCACAGACTTTTTTGAGTGACTGTGGCCTCCTGTACCTCACTTCCAACACTGCTTGTTGCTGTCAGCTCCTTAACTGTCTTCTGCTCTGAAAATGGTAAGTGTGTCAGGGCCAAGACACTCTGTATCTATGCAGAGTTTGTCACAGCCACCTAGGACCAGGTTACAAATCACAAACTAAACCAACAACATGAGGTGTTTGTGTTGGTGCAGTTACCACCTCTGTGCAATAAAATTGGGCAGCCTGGAATCTGAAATAAGAAGAAAAATTCCTTTTCAGTGAATGTTCTTCCTCATGTGGTCCAAAGAGCAGCTGTGCTAGTGCAGAGCTCTTCTGTATGGCTCTGGGCACCAAAGCAAGGTGCTGAGATTATAAGAATAGTTGTGTCCACTCTCCTCCTCCAATGAAGGAGAGTGAAGACTCCTGATGTGTGAACATCTTGGGACAATGTTCTTCATGTGGGAGCCAACCAGTGTTGCAGGACTCTGGAGTTGGGGAATGTCTTTCCTGGGGACACACATACTGAAACATAAATGACTTAGGACTTAAAAAGGGGAAACTGAACAAAGGCATGGAAGGAATTTTTGCCAAATATATCATAGCAGACTTGAGACCAGAGTTGCAATCTGCCCATTGCAACCACCAGATCAGAGCCCAAGGTCATTAAGCTGTAATGAGTTCACATTATTTGCAGGTATCTGCATTTCCCTCTGTTATTTGAAAATGCAAGACCTCACTGTTGTCACCTCCTATAGGAGAAAGGACACCTGTAGTAATAAGGTGGACTTATTCCCCACTGTGTCGGTATTTCCATCTGTTTGCTTTGTACAGCATGCCTGGTTCTGGACTTAAATTTCAGAGATGTTTCATCTAATTATTTTTATTTTGCAGGTATGATCCTCATACTTCCATGTACAGATACATTTATCAAGGTTGATCTTAGAACAGTTACCTGTAAGATTCCCCCACAAGAGGTAACTATTCTCCAGCAGCCATCTAGGTGAAAAATGAAGGGAAAAAAAAAAAAAAAGGCAGCTCTGAAGTATCATAAAGAATTTAACTTCTTTGCTATATCTTGACTTTCAAACTGCTTACAAAATTTCTTCTTGCCCAAAGAAGTTGTGGATACACCATCCTCGGGATTGTTCAAGGCCAGGTTGGATGGGGCAATGAGCAATCCAACTCAGTGTTTCAGTGGAAGGTGTCCCTTCCCATGGCAATGGGGTTGGAACTAGATGATCTTTAATCTCTAGATTATCTTCAATATCCCTTTCAATCTAAACCATCCTATGATTCAGTTTATAAAAATCTGAGGATTCAACATTGCAGGTCAAGCTAATGTTCAGGTCAACCTGTGAGATAAAAACAAGGGGGTAGGTTTACAAATGTGTGTGGGAGACAGAGAGAACAAGAGAGGAGTGACTAGTTGTAAATGAATGTCCTTATAAAATTGGATCTGACATGGAGCTCACCATTCAAAAGAGCCTTCTACATGTTTCTGAAAAGGCAAATTACATATGGGTAACAAATCTCCTTAAATTAACAGGAATTAGCAGACAACATCCTCAAAACTCAGATCCAAGCAGGAATGGACAGGTGTATCTTTAGCCATTTTATTGACAAATATTGACTGAAGAATTTAATCTAAAGAATCAGTTGCTGAGTAATCCTGTCCCGATCAAGTTTTGGTTTTTTTGTGACCCCAGCCCTATTGCAGAACAATGCATCTGCTTGCGGAGTTGGTACTGCTGTCTCCTTCCTTACACAAAGAGCAGAGGGGAAAGAAATAGCTCCAGGACCCCTTTGGCTCCAGGGATTGCCCATTATGTTCCCCAGGAGCTGTTTCTTGGACTGTTATCTTTCTGTAATCACAAAGAGCCTTTTCCCAGACTGCAGGTTGCAGAGGTGCATGGGGCAGAATGAAAAATTACTCCCACAAAATGTGAGGCATGGTACTTGTGCTGTACAAGGCTTAGCAGGTTCGGCAAAGCTTCTGCAGCAGTTGGCAGGGTTTCTGTGAAGCATTTGCTTACAGGCAAACGATGCTGAGAAGAGAAGAGATAGTGGAGCATCATCAGTGCTCCACTGGGGCCAGCTGCATGCTGAGGCACAGGGGACTTGTCTGGCAGAAGATGACACAATTCTTCTATGAATGCTTAAATTTTTTTTCATTTTCTTCTCACAATTTCTTTCACTTTTATTTTTTTTTAATTTGCTGGTGTTTCTTACAAATACATTGCTTAGAGGAAGTAGCACAGATCTTCCGAGCTGCATAAAATGATTAATGACCCCTCCTACAAGAAAGGAAGAGGATAGCCATCATGCATTATTGCAGAAGAAATTAATTCAAGTTATGTGATTCGCTTGCTATTGAAACAGTAGTTTAGGCTATATACAACATTTTGCCCCAGTTTAAATCTTGGTGATGCTGGAGAGCAGTCTTGAAGTAATTTCTTGGGGGAATGATAAGAAAATCAAAAGAAATTCTTAATTTCTTTGAACTATCAGGGCCTTTTCCTCACTAAGAGGTAAAAAAAAATATTTCCCCTTCCTAGGCAAAGGATGTGTTATTGGATCCTTTTCTAGTTGTTGCATTTCTCAACTGCAGGTTCTCATGAAAGATGCTGTTACTACCCAAGTCGATGGGGTGGTGTGCTACAGGATCCACAGTGCTGTCAGTGCTGTTGCTAACGTCAGTGATGTCCACTCGGCAACCTTGCTTTTGGCACAGACAACCTTGAGAAATGTTCTGGGTACACAGAGCTTGGCTCAGCTGCTGGCAGGTCGTGAGGAGACTGCACGTGGCATCCAGGTAAACCTAGCTCTCAGAATTCACTTACAAGCACTGACAAGAGAGATATGTTCTAGGGAGTAGCAAATTAGAAATACTATCTCTTTCTTTCTTCAACAAGGACAACAAGATCTCCATTTATGGTTTTTTCCAATTACACATCTCATTGCTTAGAATCAGAGTTGTTCTAAAGGTATTTCCCCAGGTTCTTGTAGCAGAGTTATCTCCTGTCAAAAAGCAATTAAGATTCTGAAATTATCCAGTGACCTAAATAAATCTGTTTAGTCATTGTGTAGAGGTTGCTGTGAGCATGGAGAAAGGTTTGCTGCTCATGGGAAGCTCTATCTTGAGCAGACTCTTGATTGAGGCAAGGCTTGTGTATCCTGTCATTACAACTAAGAGTACAGTGGGACTTGTTTTGTGCTTTAAAATGCCATCTGGTTTCTTTTTTTTATTTGGCAGCCAAGGAGGGAGCTGAGAAGAAATCCAACACTTGATTTACTATTTTCAGTCATAGATGAGGCATAGTCAAATCAAAGACAGACTCTACCCCTCTCTTGGCTGCTCTCAGGAGACTGGCCATGGGCAGAACCAGGGTCACGGTGATGGTGTAAATTGCAGGAGTGCCCAGGAGCCAGAACACAAGAGTGTGTCAGTGCTGCAGAGCTGTGTTATGTCTGTCTCCCCTAGTGTACTTTCATATGCTTTTAAAGCATTGTGCTGTTTTAGGAAGTTTCTGTAGTATTTCTTTGTAAAAGGGAGAAGTTTGATGAGTGCCTGCCTAAAGAAAGGATGGGGATCATAATTTAGGAGGCAGTAGAGAAGCCACACAACAGACACTGTTGTTGATCAGCAAGTGTTTTTTTTTCAAGGCTGCAGTATCCACTGTGTGCACACTGTGCTGGCTGCTTGTGACCCTGGAGAGTCCGTCTTTCTTCTGTCCAGGTTTGCACGCTGTGTGTCCATCTGTCCAAGTAGCAGGGTACATTGTGTAGCTTTCTCACCATGCTCTTTGTGGTGTGTTTTGTGTTTATCCCTAAAGCTGTCCTTGACAATGCCACGGAGCAGTGGGGAGTCAAAGTAGCCCGTGTGGAAATCAAAGATGTCAGGATTCCTGTGGCCATGCAGAGGGCAATGGCAGCTGAAGCAGAGGCTGCTCGAGAGACAAGAGCTAAGGTGAGACCCACAACAATGTCTAACCCCAAGCTCGTTTCCTTGTCATAGAACCATAGAATCTTTGGGTTGGAAAAGACCTCTAAGATTGAGTCCAACCATTAACCCAACACTGCCAAGTCTACCACTAAACCACATCCCTAAGTGCCTCATCTGCATGTCCATTAAATATCTTCCAGGTTGGTGACTCCACCACTTCTCTGGGCATCCTGTTCCAGTGCTTGACAACCTAGCTTTTCCTAATATCCAATCTGAACCTCTCCTGGGATAACTTGTTCCTCTTGTCCTCGTGTTCCAGACATCCAATGCTTGTTTGTTTTCTCCTCATTGTAAAGGTGGATTTTCCCCACTTCGGGCAGTGACACCATGACATTTCCATTTCTCTTCCTTTGCAGGTTGTGGCAGCAGAAGGAGAAATTAATGCTTCTAGAGCTCTCACTCAGGCTTCCATGGTGCCGGCTGAGTCTCCAGCAAGTCTTCAGCTGTGTTACCTGCAAACATTAACAACCTTGGCAGCAGAGAATAATTCCACCATTGTCTTCCCTCTCCCTATACATATGCTTGGAAGTTTGGGGCACAAAAGTAGAGGGGGATAGAGACTGTTCTGTGGTAGCTCCTTAGCCAGAGATATTTAAAGGTTTTCCCAGTAAGCAAGTGGTTCCAGAATGCCAGAATTAAAGTAAAATCATGCTTGTGTCCTCAGTCCCAAAAATAAGAGGTAAAAAATAAGTTTAGTAATCACACATAGCTCCCACATTATGAAACTGCATTTACAAAATTCAGACACTAAGCAGTTTCAGCTTAGACTCATCTTCAAGTAAAATGGAAGAAAATACCTAAAATGCAATAAAATATGTAAAATGCATGCCAGACCTAATATAAAATTTTAATGATGCTTTCACCACATTTTACAGAGTCTTGAGTGTAGCAATTATTTGATGATTTGTTCGCTAAACAGGAATTTCTGAGCTGTTGATGTACTCTATGCAGCAGAAGGGTCAGATACTGACATTTAACTCAAGTCCTGTGTAGATGAAAAGAAGGATTTTGCTCTTAACTTTAAAGGTATTCTTTCACAAATATTAGCAGAATTACTGGAAAATTGGTATGTCAGTGTAACAGCCTATTCTTTATCTTATGTTAGTAGAAATTAGTATTTGCATTACTAGCTTCAGTTGTATTTTGCCATATCACTGATGCTTATATGAGCTCTGTAATAAAGGAAAGAGAATATATGACCAGGTATTACAGTCATATTTCTTAAATGTGAAAGCTGGGGCAAACTCAAGGTCCTCTGTTAATTTAAGTGCCCGTCTTACATCTTCAGTAAGTTTTTTATCCTCCTTTGCAGATACCATGAAGCAGTGATGTAGGTTTTCATAAAATGAGCTTTCCTACCCTCCATCCATGCAAATCCTGGCAGCTGAGAAGAGGACGTTGCTGATATCTGAGTTCAGCTGACGTTAAATTTGAGTTTGCAGTCTTCAAAAGTAGCTGGGCAGCACACAGTGCAGGCACACAGCAGTGAGCTGTCTGCTGTGAATCTCAAAGCTCTCAGGATGGAGCTGTTCTGAGAAGTGCTGCTGCTATGTAATGTATTGTCCACACAAAGCTCACTGTGACTTTCCTATCAGTGGGGTCATTTGACTCCAAATTAACCACGTCAGCATGGACCCATTAATTATCATGTAATTGATGAAAGCCCTTTTATTTTTACTGCAGTGTTACAAGCAATCCAGGTGGCAAATATTTGTGCTCAGTAGCTGCTGCCACAAAGACAGTGGTATGATCATCTGAGGATGGTGACCTATTCAGCAAATA
Source organism: Calyptomena viridis (assembly GCA_013390005.1). NCBI lineage: Eukaryota > Metazoa > Chordata > Aves > Passeriformes > Eurylaimidae > Calyptomena > Calyptomena viridis. The sequence goes on along the minus strand of WEIV01013744.1, from coordinate 9,925 downwards.
CATCTTTTTGTTGAAGCAGAAAAGAGCTGCAAACATGACTGGCAAATGGCATTTTTCTGGCAAACTAAAGTAGTAAAAACCTGTATTTGCATCTGCTGGTCAGTGTTTTCAAAAGAGAAGTTTTAGGTTTGGGAAAATTTTTCACTGTCAACTTGGTTTGATATTTGTGGAAGCCTATGTATATATACATAGTTCATATATATAAAATATACAGTCCATTATAACAGCAGCAGTGAAACCCCTACGTTTCCCTATCAAATGTTGCATCTCACTGCAAAGCTGTTTACAGAGGCCCAGAAGCAGCAATGCTTTAGGAAAATGCAATCACAGGTTGTATCAGTTGTTTGTTATGTTTTGTCTTCTTTTTAAGTAATGCAAATTCATTAAATTAAAAAACAAACAAACAGAAAAACTTGAAAGATGTGACTGCAGAGTGCAATTAAAAGCAGTTCTGTGCCCTCAGTGAGCTACCGGCCCTAACTACTCTGTGCAGGTCTCCCAGGTCAGGCACAGGACATATCCAGTCCAGTTACCTGTCCCTGACGTGGGATAGCTCCTGTTCCAGCTTCTGACATGTGCATGGGAATTCTGTGGTGGTACAAGTGGGGTCATTGTTCCACTACGTCAGGACTCACAATTAAACCCAGAAACTAGCTGATGTGTTGAAGCATGAGTGATAGTATCTCTTCTCTTTCAGCAGCAGTGTAACACTGGCTGTACTTGGTAAGCCCAGGAAAGCCCAGTCTTCTTCCTAAACCATGGAAATTTCTTGGCCTCTTTTTTCCAGGACTGCAGGAATTAGTTAAATTTGCAAGCACAATGTTTTATTATTTCACCCTCCACAGGATAATTAAACTGTTGTATAATGAATCAGGGAGACAGAAATTCCTGCTTTCTTTTTGCCAGCATCAGGTACAATAAACACAATAACTAGTAGAGTAATTGCAATTTTTGTTGTATTATCCCAACACACATATACACAAGATACCCCAATCAGCAAAATAGCAACGGAAGCAGCCCTGCAACATCTCAGGTGCCACCTGGATGCACAAGCTTTGCAAAAAAAATTCAGGAGGGAGGTGAGTCACAGTCACAGGGATAGGATGTGGAGATCAGGGTGATCATTTAGACGTGGCACAGGCTGTTGGACGTGTTCATGAAGTCCTGCAGGTGAGCACAGCTTTGACGACGCAGGGTGCTGCGGCATTCACTGTTATTTGGAATTTTCTCTACCCAGGCTTGTGCATCAAGGAAGTACTGCATCCTGAGTGACAATGGGAGAGGTAAAGAAGGTGAGCCATTATTCCTGACATGGAGCAATAGCAAGGTGTAATCCCTGAGATGCTGCATCCCTCCAGCTTTCAGAGGCACTACCTTTCTTCAGTTCTTTAAAGGGAAATGAAACATTTAAGATGTCTTTTGCCATGAATATTTGACAGTGTCAGACTAAATTCCTGCTCGGATAAATTCCCTTTTTTCATTAAATTGTGACAATGAGAAATGAGAAGAATGTGCTATTTACATGCATGATGTAACAGCAACTTTGGGAGCTGCGCTTAGTCGTGGTCCCACACATTTCTTTTGCAAACATGGGAGCTGTTTAAGGCATTTGTGTAGCTTTTCCCATTCTCCTTTTATTTTTACTGCAGTGTTACCCAATGCAGTCAGGGCCAGATTTGATTCTGAGAAGTCTGGGAACCAGGCTCTGTACAGATACATGAGCCAACAGATTTGGATGGCTCAGCTGTTCCCACAGCTATGCTTTTGCCTATGGAGTGGAACTCTTTGCATTTTAGTAAATCCAGTAGAATCAGTGTCTGAGAAATTTGGTCTTGCCTTTGCTTTCTGAAGGTATTCTGATGGACTGAGTATTCCCTGGATTTATGGTCTGTGATAGCTGCTCAGAAACCATTGCACTTACTTGTTGTTGCAATCAACTGTTTCCCCATCTTTCCCCATGAGGAGGTACCGTTTGCCAGGGACCATGTTTAACGTGCACGTGGAGCGTGTTAGAAACTGCCAGTGGGAACCCACTTGGATGCTTTCATCAACAGCTGGGACACAAGAAGAGAAATCTCCATGAACTTTTCTAATAAAGAGTAGAATTATAGGCCACAGGATGCAACCTCTTGGGATCATTTCCCCCACTGCTAAGACAAAGTAATATTGCACTTGAGAATCATGGTTTGACATCAGGATAAATTGCTGTGCTATGACACGATACATTTCCCTTAGCATTACCTGACAAGAAAGCCACTTTTGCCTTAGCTGGTTGTCTTGGCCTCCAAAGTAGTTATTGAAGAAGCTGTTTTGCTATAGACCTTAGGACTATTCAGACCTTATGGAGTTTGTTTAAATCTCAGAGACTGAAGGAAAAGCCAAAGAAAATAGAAAACGTGCTGTCTTCTATTTCAGATTGTTCAGGCTCTGAGTGGTCCAAGCAGCTAGCAAACTAATTTCAAACATTTTGTGGCTCAACAATAAAGCAGTCAGTATTAAAATCTCACTCTCCTTATTATATCTGACCTGAACTTCACTGATGTAGCCTTTATACTATTCCTTCTAAATCCAATACATAGGACATGCTCCAGGTGATCTCCATGTTAAAATAACTTACGAGATTCTGGTCTGGATTCTGACCCAGAAGATAATTAATTCAGAACCAGACTGCCCGCCACAGAAGTGAGCATCCAAGCCAGATGAGATGGCTGCCCAGGTACTGCATGAGAGCTGTAAAGATGCTTATTCATCAGAACAACCTCAAGTCATGAGGATACTGTGTTGCTTAACTAGAACAACAGTTTTCAAAGTCCATTTGGAAAAAAAAATCCCAAATAACAGCAATATTCTAATTGCTTATTCTTTTTCTAACTATAATTGGAAATGTCCTGCACAACCATGGTGACAAATTCAGCATTAAACCAGCTGAAATGAGAGATAAGGCACAACAGTCTTTTTATTAGTTAACGGAAACTTGTGCAGCTTCTGCTGTCTCAAGTATGGTATTACAAGTATGGAAGGTTTAGTATCCAAAATAAAATACTAAAAGTAGAATAAAAACCTGAAGAAGAATATTCTAAGATTAATAAGATTTCAGTGAATTTGACATGGACTGCTAATCTGTGAGACCTAGGTTTAAGAACCTTTTTTACTTCCTAGTTAAAACTTACATTAATTTTACATATGGTATTTATACATCTGCATTTTTCCGAAGAATAATAAGTCCTGTAGATTTTCTCATATAACCCAAGAACTTTTAATTGTTCCTATGCTACATAGTAGACTGAACTTTCATTTTGTTCATGGAAGGCAAAGATGGATCAGAACTACTTGAGAAAATGATGATGCCTCAGGTTCATTTGGCTCAAATTACCAAGGTGTTTCTTGGTTCATACACTTCAAAAATAGCCTAATACAGTTCAGACTGTGGTGATTGTAGTATTTAAGTTATTACCTTAACAGGTTATTATGTAATTTTCAATTCTAAATTTCCAATTAAGAAAAAAAAATTAAAATATAAGGTTTCAAAGCATCCAAGCAGAATGTAAGGGAAATAATTACTTCAAGTTTTAGAATACATAATGGGAAATAAAAAAACTGGGGGGAAAACAAAAGAAGAGAAATAATGTGCTATTTTACATGGGCTATACTGTTCCTCTAAAGGACTCCTCTGAAGGACTCATAGGATAGCTTAAATATTAGCCATCCAAAACACATGCATTAATTCTATTAATAATATCTGAGAACCACACATCTGCAAAATTTTCTTTTGCTGACTCCCAAAGTCAAGTGTTTCCATCTGTCTTCTCAACCAACACTTTATTTCAAGGACTGATACTGAAATAATGACAAGGTTCTAGACAATGAGATTTTAACCTACTAATTCTCACTTACCCTTGGTGATGGTAACACAGGCCAACCTCACTCAAAAGAGTCATAGAGAACACAAAAGATAACAACTCTAGTTCAGTCACAAGTTAATTTGGGTGAAACACCTTGCTTTTTTCCATCATCATGGCTTCATGCCTCTTGCCCTCCTTTCTCAAGCCTGCTGAAAGCCTACTCATACTCAGATGATGCATCAGACAACACAAACCAAAGGGGATTTTAAAGTATGTGGGAATGGGAGAAGACATCAAAGGATGTTTCTCTCAGCTACCAAGAAACAAAATCTGTCCAGTGCTTTCCTGCAAGTTGTGAGTGCAAATGCATTGGGACCCAGAGCTCTATACACATTAAAATCCTGTAATTATTCTGAAAAGATTAATGAAACTTTCCACAGGACACCATAATCACCAGCATTTGATCACTATCATTATCATTTCCCTGCATAGGGGAAGCCCTGGGTATGTCAGATGCTCTCTCTGGACTCAGGAAGAATGGACCTGATTTTCCAACAGGAACTGAACACTGGCACAGATCACAAGTTGTGAGCCATAAAGTACTGTGTGTCACTGTCAGTCCCCTGAGCAAAGATTGATGGACTGAGTTATTTATTCTGTTCCAGACAGGGAAAAATTCAAAACCTTTGAAGTTGCTTTTTTCTGGTTTTGGCAATCTCTGGCTGCCAAACTCAAAACCAACAACCTCATGACACCACAGTGGCTGAAGTTTGAGACTTCATCTGAGAGCTTCCCCAGAAATTACTTTGAAGAGTATCAGTGTTCACTGATGCTGCTAATTAAGGTCACATGGGGACAGCTGGGATGAAAAAGGAACATTGTCTAAGGTCTGTGCGAATCTTTACCCTATCTAAAGAAAGGCTTCTTCAATGTATCACAGTTATTAAATTGAAGTTCTAGAAGTTTTCCTGTGTTCACTGACTTCAGGAAAGTCATTGTGGACAACTCAACCTGTTCTGCAAGGGTTGCAATTGCTTAATAATTAACTGAGTTATAAGCACTTCAAATCTTCATCTAGTGTCAGAATAGAGGTCAGTGGCTACGTCTATGCTAGAAAAAAAATGGATTTATCAGCAGTCTATCAAGTAAACCGGTTGATGCAAAAGACCTAATATCCACACCATGCGTGTTGGTTTGAAGGGTTTATCTTAGAATAGCTCTAGTTTGGAGCCACAGACTCAATGCAGCTGGAGTGTGTCTTGTGGTTTAGTTTCATCTGAAAGGGTTGAAGCTCGTGTGCTCTGGGATTGCACAATGTGCAATCATGCACAATGTGAACCAAAACAACTACCCCTGAGCTGAAGTGAACTGAACAATGAGGCAGCATCATGAAACAAACCTTGTAATAAATCAGCCTTCTTGAAAGCCTGGTGTAGAAGTATATCTGACCTTACTTTCTGCAGCAAAATAAGGTATCTGCATGGCTCAGACTGGGTAACACTTAATCAATCTAGTTTTCTTACAGGTGAATGAAAGGAGTCAAACATTTTGATACTTACTGGCTTTAAGGATTCTGTGGATTTTGGCCTCATAGTAATCAAAAACATTCTTCTTTGTACTGTTGAGGATCTCCACCTCATACGCTGCAAAAAACAACTGTGTGATGCCAGATGGCAACTTGAAATTGCATCCAAAGACTGAAAAATAGGTATGCTTTTACCAAGTGTCTACATAGAGGCCAGTGTACCATCTATTCACAAATCACGGCAGTATGAAAGACACCAGGAGAGTAATCCTGTGTACTTAATAAACTTTTAGAAGCTCAGGTATTAATCAAGACCCTCTAGAATTGCATTCCTTTTTTGTATTTTTTCAAGGTAGCTCCTCTATGATTAGCTTTTCACTTTTGTTCCTGTCCTACTGTTAGCATCTACCTTACCAAAGCTGCTCAACCAGTTTTCCTTCAGTAGCTCTTCCAACTTTCCATACAAAGAAGAGGTCAAAAAGGCAAATTAACAAACAAGAAAATATTCATCTAGCTCTGCACAAGGAGCTGCTGAGCTATGGCATGCTAAGTAAAACCTATTCTTCATCTACATTTTGTAACATGAAGTATGTAGGGGAAGGTGGTACTCACACCATGTTTTTTTTCTCTAAGCCCTGTAACATAGTGTTATCCACTGTTCCTTCCTCCAGCATCCCACTGCATCTTTCCAAGACCTTTACTTTCCATTTCATCCCTTTAGTGGCTACAAAAGCATGTGCCTTTATTTCATCTCCTCAGCGTCTAGGCCACATACAGAAACCTTACTCAATTCAGGGGAGGTCTGGGCATATAAAACTAGAAAATTATCCTTATTAAAAAGAATTGTGTTTAAACTAAATCACAGTTGTTTGTCATGCCTTACCATAATCTGCAGTAGGTTGGTAGCAGACAAAACTAAAGCGTGTGGTTTGTGTTACAGCTTTACTGAAAGTTAATCTTTGTTTTGGACAGGGACCTGGAGTGAGGAAAATAAGTGACATGTCTGTTTCTGTAAACATGGATATGTAAATAGATATAGTTTACACATATGCATTAACACAACAATATAACAGAAAATAAAATTGCAGAACAACTGTCTTAGAGGCGTGATAGAGGGTTTTTATATATGCATGTACATATATATATATTGCATTCAGCTATCAAAAGTTCAATTTCAATTTGATACTGAACATACTAGAGGAGACATTGTGTCCTGTATTATGCATTAGGATAATTCTAATGGTCCTTTCTGGACTTAAAAATTCCCGTGTTAGTCGTTCCCAGAAGTACCAATCTTCTTTTAGACCAGTCTATGTAGTCATTCCTTACCTTCTGCACACTGGCAAACATTGGCATTGCACACCTTTGAAAGCATGGCACTGTGCTTGGGAGCACTGTAGAATACACTACACTTTCTGTCTGTGGAGTAGAAACAAAACAGCTTGTCTCAGAGTGCTCAGGTGGGAAAGCCTATACAGTAAAACCTTCATTTGCAGTCCAAATATTCTCTCTGGTACAGAGAAAGCAAAGCACTAAGTGGTCAGATGCATATCAGCAGTCCACAAAGACCTATAGCTTAGGCACCTAGATCACCTTGCCTGTCAGCTTGGCAACAGTTTGAGTTTGGGGGTTTTTTTCCAGTTTGGGTGATTTTTATTTGGGCATTTTTAAATTTTTTTTTAAGTTGTGCTCTTCTCTCCCACTCCCATCTGCTTATTTTTTTTTCCCCCTCTGCAAAGCATCCATCTTAAAAANNNAAGCATCCATCTTAAAAACACCTTTAGACCATAGAACTAAGTGAGCATTGCACTGTTTCAGAAGTAGAAGATAGGATCACTGATCATCGGTGGTTTAAACCCAGTGTAAACTATCTTGGACCCTTCAGTTTAGGCAGAGATTTAACCTGAATTACTGTTTGCATAACTGGCAAATGGGGTGATTTACATCTAACCTTCTTTGAATGGGGAACAAGACTGGTTTCCCCAGCACGCACAGTGCACAAATCACACTTCAAAGGTTGCCTCTCTCAGACACATAAAATGACAGCCTAACTGAAAACAGAATGTGAGTGAAACATAGTTAAAAGTACCATGAGAAACAGGAACTCAGGAAACCTAATTTAAAAATCTCTGAGTGTAAAAGTTCATATTTTCATTCCATTTAAATACTGGACCCTTCTTGAAAAGATCTCTGTTTAGATAATCTTAAACCACAGTAGTGGAAGGCAGTATGCAAAGCAGGTTATTTTATCATTCAACAAAATCACGTGGTTTCACACACTACATCAAAATCACCTTTCTATAGACAGGAGGGTTTTTTGAAGGGTCTGCCTTTCAAGTCTTTATGTATTATTTTTCTGAGCCCTTACCAGGATTGTAAAAATCATAAAAGATGGCATTTGCTGGCTGTACCAAGCCCATAGGATTGATTTGCTTTGCCCCAAATGATATACAATCTGGATCTGGTCCACTTGTGAGCTAGAGGAAAAAGGANTATCATTCAACAAAATCACGTGGTTTCACACACTACATCAAAATCACCTTTCTATAGACAGGAGGGTTTTTTGAAGGGTCTGCCTTTCAAGTCTTTATGTATTATTTTTCTGAGCCCTTACCAGGATTGTAAAAATCATAAAAGATGGCATTTGCTGGCTGTACCAAGCCCATAGGATTGATTTGCTTTGCCCCAAATGATATACAATCTGGATCTGGTCCACTTGTGAGCTAGAGGAAAAAGGAACAATAGTTTTGATGAGAAAACTGTCTCTCCTCAGTCAATTCCCTATTCATTTGTGCCTGTGCTAATTGTTGAACACTGGTTTCTGATGGGATAGATTAGTTTATGCTGATAGCTATACCCGCAACTTGAAGATGACTTTTCCTTCCATGATTTTACTGGAAGATTTTGTGCATGAGCTAAGACTGATGAAAGCAGTTTTATAAGATGTATGCAGGTCTTCTCTGCCTGTGTCTGTCTGATCTAGATTCACATCATTGCTGCTTTGGGGTTTACTTTTCAGCTTTTGCCTAAAGCCACCTTGCACAGGAGTAATGAGTGTAAAATGAATGTAAAACCCTGTGCCAGTGGTTGTCAGTATACATATTTTCTTTAGTAAACTGCTAAGGTCAGAGACAGATTTTGACATATGTTAAATGAAGAAATTATCTAGAACAGTCATAGCAGCAAACATTTACATTTTTTCCTTTCTGGAGCTCCTGCTTTGGCTGTGGAGGTGAAGCAACTCAGGTGGATGTAGGATGGAGTCATTATCCAAAATATTGAGAAACATACACAGAAACTAGGGGTCTTGATATGTACATTTATTAGTCATTATATGGATCTTGGTCTTGACGTGCAAGATTGTCCATATGGAATTTACAGGACCACCAGCTAACACTTTTGTTAATAGTGGATGAAATGCATCCCTTCTGACTAGAAAGGGAGAGGAGTTCTCTTTGTTGGGGTGCCAAAGGCCAGATTTCAAATATGAACTACATCTCCTGGCACATAAAAAGGTGGAAGATGAAGGTGTATATTTCCTTTCCTTCCCTCCTCTGTTCTTGCAACCGAGTCATT
>WEIV01013743.1:0-28321 GCA_013390005.1 Calyptomena viridis | reverse complement strand
GCGGGGGGAGCACGGAGAGGGGGAAGCCCCGGGATCCTTAAACAGGGAGCCGGAAAGGGGGAACTCCCAGTAATGTGGAGAGGAGAGGAGCACCAAGGGGGAGGGATAGCCCGCACCTCCGGCAGCCTGGAGGGGACAGAAGCCCAGAGAAGACGGGACCAGTACAATTCGAAGCAGCCAAAGCAGAGTCAGGGGAGAAGGGACCCCTGGTACGCCCTCAAACCCCCGGCATCTCTAAGCAGGACCCTCTAAACAGCCAAGAGAAGGGAGAACCTCTAAGTGGAGAGACCAGAGAGGGGGAAATCCTGGATGGGTTTTTTGGTCTGAATCTGTGTTTTGGAGGTTTTTATGGACACAAAATACCTGGTGATTTCTAGAGGTGAACTTGGGCAGGAGAAACCCCCAAGCCAACATACTCACACCTGTTTTTCCCCTCAAAACCAGTATTTCTCCCCACAGCTGCTGGGGGGACTTGCCCTGATGCCCGGGGCAGGGACCGAGGGGCCGGGGCTGGGGGGGTTTGTCTGCAGAGGGAGGAAAACGGGGGAAGGACAAGGAGCTGCAGCACGAGGTACTGAGAGAAAAACCCCTCCTCATCCGTCTCGCGCAATCGTGAAAATAAAAGGTCAAGGTGTTGATCCTGATCTCTAAGAGATGAGAATCAATAAAATATCATTAAAAGAGGCATAAAATGTTGAAAATCGATCAATGAAATGCCAGATCTGTCCAAAAATAGACACAAAAACAGTTTTGGTGGCGTGCTTGGCTTGGCTTTTCCAGCCTTCTGTGTGGGGCCGCACCAGCTCAGCAGAAACCCTGAGGCCTCAGTTCTGCCCCCTGGTTGGGAGCAATTTATTAGGTTAAGTAATCACTGATTCATTATTCCCTCAGCTGCTTTGTTTCTCTGCTGAAATGCCGCCAGCAAAGGCTCCACAGGCTGCTGCGTCCTGACAGGGCTCAACACATCGGTTTTATTTGCCTCCAAAAGGGAAAACAGCCTCAAATCCCTTTGAATGGAGGAAGAGATAGCTGTCAGAAAACTCCAAAAATCGGTTTTCCCCAACTTGGGAAGAAGAAAGCAGATCAAACTGTGGTGAGACCCTCCAGCAGCACTTCCCTGCCANAAAGAAACAGATATTTACTCTAAAGACCTTTGTTTAAGAAGATGTTTACCAGACACCGATTTGACAAGGGGTAATAAAATTCGAGCCCTATATCAACCACTGACATTGAAATGTAACTTTCTGTTTAGAGATAAGTAAAGTTAGGAATGCATTTAGAAAGTTTTTCTTTTTTTTTATCACAAGCTGAGAACCGCCCTCTGTGTGAAAAATTGTATGAAATATATTACATTTTATAGTTTGGTGTGCATTCGCTCTGGGATGCACCCGGCCGTATTGATCCTTTGCTTCCTGAATTTGTCCCAATAAAACAATTTGCATTTTATGGTGAGCAGTCGTTTCTCACAGTCGGGAAGAGGAGAAAGGACAAAGGACAAAGGATCCGCCTGTGGTGCCCGAGCCCCGGCAGGAAGCGGGGAGAGCCCCGAGGAGCGGCGGCGGCGGGCGGGGCCCTGTTGGAGCCGCCCCGAGGTGTCCCCGCCGGCCCATGGCACTGAATGAGCCGCCCTGCGGGACGGGCGTGGGGTTAATGCAATAAAATACACAGAATAGAATAGAATAAAATACAATAAAAGAGCCGGCCTCGGGGATCTTCGCCGCCCGCGTCTAGAAGAGCTGCATCGAGGGACAGGCGGGGTGTGAACAGAAAAAACTACCGAGAATGGAGTAAAATAAATAGAATAAGAAGCCGCCCCGAGGGGTTCCCGCCGCTCCGTGTCACTGAAGAGCCACATCGTGGGACGGGCATTGTCGGGTGTCGCCAGAAGAGCTGCGCCGAGGCGGATGGGAAGAGTGAATGGAATAAAATATAAAGAATAGAATAAAATACTATGAAAGAACCTCACGCGCTGCCCCCTGTCACCCAAAGAGCTGCACCGCGGGCCGGGTGAGATGTGAATACAAAACAGAAAATAAAGTAAATGGAGTAAAAATCGGTACTTAGGGGTCTCCTCTGCCCCGTGTCACCGAAAAATCTGAACCGAGGGATGGGATGATGCGCATACAATAAAACATAGAAAATCAAATAAAGCAAAAGGCTGTATCGAGGTGATTCCGCTGTCCCGTATCTAAAAGAGCTGCCCCGAGAGATCGGCGGGGCAGCACCGGGGCTTGTGAGGGGGGAGAATTCGACCTAAGATGAAAAACTAAAATTAACTTGAAAAATACATTTTTTTGAGTGGACGTAAGAAAAATTGTGGCGTTTTAGCGATAATTCGTGTGCCGGGAAAATCCGAGTTTGGGCCGGAGGGGGGAAACCTGAGAGAAATGCCTCCCCCATGTCCCCTGTGCTCCTCCGTGTCCTCCCATGTCGCCACTGCCTCCCCCCTCTCCCGATGTCACCAAGTCCCCGCCCCGTGTCCCACCGTGCCGGCGGAGCTGGTTGGGAACTGCGGCCCCAGCCTGGTGCCTGAGGGCTGAGCGGAGCCGGTCGGGAACACCCCGCTCGTCTCCGCCGCTGGAGCCGCTTGCCCAGCTCCGGCTGCTGCCGCTCGGCCACGGCGGGTCCTGCGGGGTGTCGCCGCTCCTGGCGCAGGTGGAGGGGTCGATCCGGGCCCCACTCGTCTCTCGGGGCAGCTCTTTCGGTGACACGGAGAGGCAGAGACCCCTCGGTGCAGTTCACCGCCCCCTCACACCCCGCGGGGTCGCCCCGGGAATCCTTCGGTGCAACCCTTTGAGGTACCAGCGGCGGAAACCCCTCGAAGCAGATATTTTATTCCACTTATTTGATTCCCTGTATTTTATTCTATTTACACCTCGCAGGTCCCGCCGTCCAGCTCCTTCAGTGACATGGGGCGGCGAAGACCCCCGCGGTGCGGTTCTTTTATTGTATTTTATTCTGTGTATGTTATTCCATTCACACCTCCCATCTTTCGGTGCCGCTCTTTTACTGTCGCCCCGTGATGTGGCTTTTTTGAGGACACCGAACACCGTCCATTCTCCCCGAGGCCACCCCACCGGTCCCTCGGTGCAGCTCTTTTAGCTACAGGGTGGCAGAGACCCCGCGGGGAGCAGGTTTTTATTCTATTTTATTCTCTATATTTAATTCTATTCACACCTTGCCTTTCCCTCAGTGCAGCCCTTTGACGACACCTGGCAGATGGTCCTTCGGTGCAGCTTCTTAGGTGTCTCAGGGCGGCTCTTTTAGTGTATTTTATTGTATTTTCTGTATTTTCACCACCACTCTTCACTCGTTCCGTGGTGCTGTGGATATACAGCTAGAAAGCAGAAGTGAGAGCACTACTGAACTCATGTCAGGAGTGAAGGCAGTAACTCTGCTAGGCCGCAAACCGTGGCAGGCAGTGCAGCCCATCTACAAGTAAGACAGCATAGAGGATAGGCACGCATGGTATGTATCTGTGCTGGTCAGTGCTAGCTTCTAGTTTTGCAATAGTATTGAGAAACACACCGTTATATAAGGGTCTATTTTTAGTAACTGCAAAAAAGGTATAAATACTGCACTCTGTATCAATAAAATCGGCTTATTGCATGCAAGCAATCTGCCCCGTCTCTTCCATCGCCGACCGTCCCGCGACAACGCAGCTCTTTTATTTCTGTCCCAGTTTAGGGACAATTATATATATTTCAAAATTAAGGACACTGGACCACAAGATGCAGAAAGAAACACACAATTCCTTATCATATATATCTATAATATATATAAACAAGATTGTAATAAGTACAGTCAGGCTTCTGACCGATATAAAGAGAGAATTTTATTGAATAGGTAACAAGCAAAACAGCGCTGGGCTACCGGCAGTTTGCTCTCCTCAGCCGCAGCAACTTTGTCCGTGTATCACTGCCCTTTTTATAGGTTAGTCCGACCTCAGTTTTTATTGGTTGCTTCATTTTCTCATTCCATACGAGCATGCGGAGGGCCGTTGCCATGGGGTCGTTTTTCTACCTCCTGGTGGTCGGCGGAGGCCGCCTGGCTTCGCAGTGCTGAGTTTGCGCAGCAGAAATCCTCCTGCCCCGCCGCTCTGCACAAGCACAGCCGGAGGAGCTCCCCCTCTCCAAGGTTTTCCCTCCCGTTGCACCACTCACCCCATCCTGCAGGGCGCTGCGGCTCAGCCCCACACCTACACCCAACAGATGTTCAGCATACGGCTACATTCACCCACTGTAATTCATATATGTGATTAACAAACAAACAGGTTATATTGTTATTTGCCTTATTCATGTATGTGATTAACTAACAAGATACATTGTAGGTAGTTATCTAAACAGAAGCAGCTCAAACATTCGGTTATGCAACATTATTAACACTTACTTATACAATTAGCAAGCAGGTTACATTGTCTATGATGTATAGATTTGATTAACAAATATGTCACATCTACTTATCACAAGATGAACACAGGACACAAAACAATATTCCCAATAAAACTGAGCAACTTTCCCGTTTGCACTGACTAGGCTCTGACCGGTCTCTGTGGTCGAGGAAGGTGGCAGCCGCCCCCCTAATGGAAGGCGGCAGTCCAGAACTCCTTCGCGGCTAGATGAGGGGAAGTAAAAAAGAACAATCTCACGAAAAACTCTTTAAGGGAGGGAGGGAGAGTGGGAAGGGAGGGAGGGAGAGTGGGAAGGGAGGGCGGGTAGAGGAAAGAAAACCTTCGGATATGAAAGTTGTCCTCCTAAGGAGCTGGCTTGATCCAAATGAGCGGCGGCCAAGCGGCTGCGGAGGCACCCACCCGTTTCCAAATAAAACGGAACGAGCTGAAAGTCGGTGGGAAAGGTTCCCGCACTTTTTCCTCGGGCTGGAAACACCTCCTCAGCTGATCATGTGCACTTGTAGTCCTGGGCGCCGCTGTTCTCTGCCTCGCCGGGAGGCACCGCCTGGCACTGACTGCCCCGTGCGTCCCGGGCACTGCAATCTCTTTGCAGGGGCCATGGCTGGCCCGGGGGCTCCCCGGCCTCGGTCCCCTCGGAAATCACTGAGGAGGGCGTCCACGCCACCGCCACTGCCGTCCCTCAGCCTGGCGTGGTGCGACTACTGCCGGGACCGCGCCGCAGCAAAGTCCCCACGGAGCCGCCGCCCCTCCCGGCGGAGCCGGGGCTGGAGTCAAGGCAGTAGCCGCTGCCAGCTGCCTCCCCCCGCTTCCCTCCCGCTTTTCCCTACACGATGCTTCAGCAGGGTCCACTGCCCGGAGGGGTGGGGGGGGAAAAAGTCTCCGGACAGCCAAACCACAACATGAACAAATGCCATTTGCCCCAGAAAAGAAAGCCCAGAACCTCAGAGTCTCAGGTGCAGATGGTGGACTGCCCAGGGCAGTCCACAAAGAGCAAGGTCTTTCTGTCCTGGAACCTTTGTTCTGAGAGGAATCTTCGTTTGCATTCAAATTTGGCAGGTGGAATGGCAATTTGAGCGCTGGGGTCCAACAAGTGAATGAATGCCCTTTCACCCAGGAAAGAATGCCCATAGCCTCGGGGGCTCAGGTGCAGATGGAGGGCCATCCTGGGCATTCCTTTCTGTCCTGACACCTTTGTTCTCGGGGAATCTTCATCTGTATTGAATTTTGGGAGGCGAGAATGGCAATTTGGGCACTGGGCTCCCACAAAAGAAAAAACGACCTTTCTCCCAGGAAAGAAAGTCTGTAGCCTCGGTGTCTCGGGTGCAGATGGTGGGCCGCCCTGGGTGCTCCACATCCAGGGTTCTCGAGGAGTGCGTGAGCGACGTCCAGAGGAGCTAACTGCTCTTGAGCCAGGAGAGAGACTGCACTCTGGCAGTTGCTAGAGGGAAAATGGTCCTGGGCTGCTGCAAAGGATATGTAGGCAGTTTTGGTTTGCAGGGACCTGTGGGCTTTGCCTGGGCTGCAGATGAGATCGGTGCCCCAGCAGGAATTGGAGTAGCCCAGGCTTGTCAGCCTGGTTCAGCCTTATTGGTCTCCTTGCTGTCTGCAGACTCTCATTTACATCTCAAGGTCAGGGGTAGGTTGGAGATGGACCCCGAGTTGTGAGGCCAGACACCTAACCTGAAGTTGTTCATTTGTTAATTCAGTCTTGAGTGGTTAGCATTGTTGCCAAATACCTCCAAAATCATTGGGAAAAATAGAACCCTCTAACACTGTCTTTTTAGTTTTAGAAAGCAAGGCACTACCTTACTTACAGCACTGGGTGTATATGTGGCCAACAAAAATCCTGCTTCCATACAGACTCATACATACATCACTTTTTTTTTACCTATTTATGCTTTTTTAACAAACAAAGAAATTAATGTTCATTGGTTCTCAATTACATAATTCCTTTCATTAATTAATGTTCTACCTTCTATTGGTTATTAATTTCTCACTTTCTATGCTAATTAAGTCCACATCTTTAGTATCTTTTTCTTCTGGTAAGGAAGGAATCCAGCATTTATACTGAATTCTTCATTAATTCTTTTCTTAATCTGCTGGTTTGTGCAAAATACCCTTGTAGTTCATTCCAGATGTCCAACTTCAACCATACATCTTTCTCTCTCAGACTGTGTTCCTTGAAGCATATCAAAGTTAGTTTAACAAAACTTACAGTTTTAGTACTTTTCCCAAACCATTTTCTCAGAGAAGTTGGTTACAACAAGTTTTTTGCTATATGCTGGCTAAAAGGGATTTAAGGCCTAAAATGGTTTTAAATACAGTTGAATTAAAACAACATGTATTAAAATCAAATATTAGAAAAGATATATCATTTCCAACAGGCTCCTCATTTCTCGTTGTATTTCATAAAACCTGGCTGTGGTTTTCCTCTTGTGTGGGGGACAGCAGGCTCCTCACTGCCACTTGCCAAAGTGTCCAGGACATGGTATCATGTTCCTGATGAAGAACGATCACTTCTAATTAAACTGTCACTCATTCTTTCTACAGAAGGAGACAGAATGCAACACTGTGCAGAAAGAGGCCTTGCAGATGGGGAGAAGTGACAGAATGCCAGTCTCATATGAAGAAAGAGAGGCAATGCAAGAAACCAGAATGCCTGCTCAGCCTCAGGGATGTCCTGGAGGTGAATGCTCAGGAGATGCTGGCTTGGGAAAACTGGAGCATTTCTGCTATATCTCTGCATTGCTCTCCTTGGATGAAGTGCGAGTCCCCGGCACACAGCCCTGGCCTGCAGCCCAGAGGAACAGACAGGCAGTGCCAGTGCAGCTGCTCGCTGGCACATTGGCTTTTCTCCATGAGCACTTAAAGGGTTCCTTCTTGTCCCCTGATGCTACACTAGAGCCAGAAGCACCAATCTCTGAAAACAAAATGTCTTGGGCACATAAAGCACACTGTGAGATTGCATATAGTGCAGAACACAATAACGTTGTGGCATTGTCTCTTGTCCTGCAGGGCCAGGTGCTGGGAAAAAGCCAAGGCTGCTGTTCATCAGGAACAGAGCAAGTACTATATCCTAGGCACTGCAGCAGCCTTGGCTGTGCTGCTGCTTGGGATAGTGGTACCTGGTATAGTTATGTCACTGCTGAGCAGGAGAGACACGTGAACTGGCTTTTTCTCAGAGTTATTTATTGCTGCTGTTGGCAATGAAGTATTTGCAGTTAAAGCATGGTAGCTTGACAAGGCAGCTGCTGGCAGTACTCTGCTGAGATTTCCATGGTACAATCCTTCCATTGTCCTCTTAATTCATATCACTGAGTAGTCTTTTCTGAAACTCATTTGTACAGAAGGACCCAGAGAAATGAAGAAGCACTGGAACAAGCCAACACCAAGAGCTCCAGCCAATCACCAGTGGTCTGTGCAGCACAGCTTGCTGAGGGATATGGTCACAGGCCCCTCACCTCTGCCCATTTGTCCCAGCTGCTCTCTGGCTGATGGTGCCTCTGCATATGACAAGTGGATTTTTCTGGACTCTTCTTGGCCCACACCATTTGGGTATCATTCTTATCAGTGCCAGGGATAGTGTACATTAGAAGAGGATTGTTTTGTGAATGCATAATAAAGATTTTTTTTTTTGCCAAAAGCAGTGAGTTCTTGCCTCTTTTGGTCTTTCTGTCAGGGTAGAAGGCACAGAGCTGCAACCAGGGACGGATCTGTGAGAGGAGCTGCAGAGACCTGCATTCCTGTGCAGGACACCTTTCTCCCAGTGCTAGCCTGGTTTCCCAGATAGGGTTTCATCCACAAGAATGGGGACGTGCTGCTGAGACATGAGGTGTGAATGTTTGTCCAAATAAAGGTAATGATTTGACTTGCAGCTCTCAGCTTTGAAGCAAGGGCACTCAGGTCTTTCCTTCTCAGAAATCCATATCAAAATCTCTGTATGAATACTGCTTAAAAAAGACATCCACAAGTGCCGTTACCTGCTACTACTCTTGTCAGGCAGTATTGAGCAAGAGAAAAAGCAAGATAGGGAACAGGACAGACATGGAGGAGGAAGTACCAGAGAAAGAGGAAGAGAGGCAAAAAAAGAGAGGGAGCAGGAGAGAGCAAGAAAGTAAGGGCTTGAAGGCAGGAGAGAGACTGCTGAACGAAAGCTGAATGAAGGCAACAGACAAGAGTAAGGACAAAGAGAAAGAGAAAACCATGAGTGGTTTTCAGTGCACCTGGTTGAATCCAGGGGTATTTTACTCACGCAAAGGCTGCAGTGTGAGACAAGAGTCTGCAGGCCGATGGGTGCCTCTCATACCACATTTAGGAGGCTGCTCTTGTAACTTCTGGAGCACCACATTTGGTTTGAGGGCACCGGTTGCAGAGTCGATGACAAACTGGGGAGGAGCAAAATCCCATGGAGTAGATTAAGGGATAGTCAGAGCCCAGATTTATAGAAAGTTAAGAAAAAAGAATAGTGCTTATCTGTGACTCCTCTGAGAGGAATGGAGATCCTGATATGCCAGCTGGACACAAGCCATAGGGAAGTGGGCTGCCTGCCTGGGGCTCAGGTAAGAGATGTTAGTAAGAAACTCTCCAGCCTGGGTACAGCCCTCTGATTATTATTTTTAGGGTCCAAGCCACATCTTAAGTGTCCAAACCCTCATCTGGTGGATTAAAGCCTTCTCTTATGACCCTAAGCCTCATTTATAAAGCCCAAATCTTTGCTTCTAGGCTGGAAAGAATGTGGACCTGTTGTTTCAATTCCAGAGAAGACAACGAAGCCTGGAACACTTCTCCTATGAGAGAAGTGTTGGACAAGGGCCTGGTGTGACAGAACAAGGGGGAATGGCTTCCCACTGCCAGAGGACAGGGTTAGATGGGATTCTTCCCATGAGGGTGGTGAGGCCCTGGCAGAGGTTGCCCAGAGAAGTTGTGGCTGCCCCATCCCTGAAAGTGCTCAAGGCCAGGTTGGATGGGGCTTGGAGCAACCTGGGATAGTGGCAGGTGTCCCTGCCCATGGCAGGGGGTGGAACTACTTGATCTTTAAGGTTGCTTCCATCCCAAATCATTCTGTGATTCTATGAGTGTATGAGCCTATAATTCTGTGATTCCATGATTCTATGAAAGCATCATTTTTTGGGACCAAACACTCACTTTTATGTCCCATAGCTGCATTTTTTAGAGTCCAGTGATATAGGAACCATGCTGGGGCCCAGGAGATTTTGACAAGAGGATACCAACAGTGGAAAGAAGGCTCACATGACAAGATCAGTCTCAGGAAGTCTCTTGCCTCGTTCCTCCATGTTTTCTGTCCATCTCTCTCTCAGTGAGAGATCCCGTTTATTGACACAACTCGTGGTTTCTCGTTTCTGGTACATCTCATGAGAAAGCTAGCTGCATAAACATCTATCCTTGTCTTCATTAAGCAGCAGTTCTTTATCAGAAGCCAATTAAATTCTCAAATTTTTTGGTTCTCATGCTCTTAGCTTCTATTTATTTCCTTTCACACAGTGTCTCAAGGCCACTTTGGCCCATGATTTAAAACATTCATCCAAACACCCACACCTCTGCTAAGAGCATGAGCTTCTTATCTAGATCTCAATTATTCAGATGTTGATGCAGCTGAGCTAACAAGTTATCACAACAACACAGTGACTCATGGGTCCTTTGCAGGGGGCACAGCTCCTTCCAGGAGCCTGCTGTGGCCTGGGCTCTCTACAAGTTCCAGCTTCCTGGTGGAGCTGTCAATGGTTGCCTTAGGGGCACAGTGTTGCTGGCTGCATTCTCTTCTAGGTATCCATTCCACAGAGGAACTGGCACCGTGAGGCTACAGGAGATGTCACTGTATGGTGAAGTCACTGAGATGGTTCCACCCCCACTTCTCAAGCAGGGCCACTTGCTCATCCATGACCATGCTCAGAGGTCTGTGGAGCATCTCCAGGGAATCCACAGGCTCCCTGGGCAGCCTGTAACAGTGCTCGGCACCTGCACAGCACCCTTTGCACTTTTCCATGCTGAACTGCAAAAGATCTCTCTGTCAGCCCATCTCTCTAGTCAGCTCAGGTATCTTATGATGATCATAAACTCCTGGCCTAGGCACTACCCCTCCCAGTTTGGTGCCATCTGCCAACTTGCTGTGGGTGCCCTCTGCCCCAGCATCCAGACTACTAGTTAAGGAAAACATTCAACAGGATGCTTCCCAGATGCTGATTCCTGGCAGACAGTGCTTGTTCCTGGCTTTACAATGGACTTGGTGCCACTGAGCAGCACCCAGCCCGGCCATCCAGCCTGTTTCAGTCCTAGTCACTGTTAGCTCATCCAGCCCATGTCCCTTTGAGTGACTTGAACTCCATATTTAAAAAGAAGAGATTGCCACATGGGCACATGCAAATCCACAGCTTTCAAAATCCCATCACACAAATATCCCTCACTGCATATTTCCACCAACTGTCCCACAACCTAGAGAGAAGGAAACACCCTGTAAATTATTTATGCAATGCCAACAAGGGGTTTTAATTCTTTGACTCTTCTGCATGTTGATTCCAAATGAGTATTTCCTCCTCCTCCTTTCTGACTGATGGTAGTCCCTGATCTCCACAAACCTGCAGAGACCCTGCTCTCCTACAATCTGCGGAGACCATAGCCCCGCTGTAAGGATCTGCCCTGCTCTCTCTGTCTTGGCAGTTGTTCCTGAGAAGCCCTATGTGCAGGAGCATGCTGGCAGCTCCTGTTAGAGGGCCCTGGAGCTGTGTCATCCCTGTGGGTGTTGTCACAGCCTGGAGGACTAGTTCTCTTCTTCCTCTTCCCTGTTGAGTTGTCGTAGTTGGTGCTGTTCACAAACCAGCTGCAGCGATCATTGCCCCACTGTGGGGATCTGCTCCTGTCCCTCTCTCTGTCACTGTTTCTCTGGCTGTGTGTCACCTTAATCCTACCAGGCAGATCGTGTTGTCCTGCAGAACCCGTCTGCCTGCTGCTGCCCCCTCTCTGACTGAGGAAGGAGTCGACATAGGATGGCGCTGATGAAGAAGCTGACGTTTCTTCCATTTTCAAATCAGAGCACCTGAGAGAAAAAAGAGTGATGCCTGTTTAGGGCATTTCTTGAAGACTTATATGGGATTCAGTAATTTTTTTGGAGCAGCTTCTGCGATGGAGAGAAGATTCGCCAAGGTAATCAGCAGAAAATTCAGCTGGGGTCTTCCCCCCACGTCTGCCCCTGTCAGAGCAAGTCCTCACCTTTATACCCGCTACGGCCTCCATTTCACAGAATCCCATAACGGTTTGGGTTGGGAGGAACCTCAAAGCTCATCTCATTCCACCCCACTGCCATGGGCAGGGACACCTTCCAGCCTGGCTTTGGACACTATCAGGGACAGGGTAGTCACAGGTTCTCTGGGTAACCTGTGCCAGTGCCTCACCAACCTAACAGGGAAGAATTTCTTCCTTATATTTAATCTAAATCTTCCCCCTTTCACTTTGAAATTGCAACCCATTTGTCCAGTCACTACACTCTCTCATGTCTTCCTTCCTGGAGGCACCTTTGAATCCTTTTCTCTGCCAGCTTCAGAAAACAGACAAGGCAGCTTACAAAGGGCAGCAGCCTAATGCCCAGCAAGGGAAGAGAAGGACTAGCATGGAGTAGTTCAGGATTGACAGCACTGAAGGATGCAGGGTGGAATTGTCTCCTATGGTAGAAACACCCAGGAAGATGAGAAGACAAACAGCAAAGCCAGGAAAAGAAAACATATTCTGAATATGTATGACCCTGGTGCTTACCGAATATAGAACAGTAAATAGGCTTGCTGCCCCAGAACAGTGTGGATGTCACAACCATCCACAGACTCATCGTCCATCTTGTACCACAGCCCATTGCTGGCCTGCAAAGTAAAGCATCTGTGTCTGGAGAGGAACTGCAGGGTTTCTCCACAGAAAACTGTAGAACCAAGAGCACACCAAAACAGCCCTGAAGAAGAAACTACCCCAAAGCCTTGGCTGCCAGTAACACTGCCGGGAAAGTTGTCTTCTGTCAGGAGAGAAGTTGCTCTTTACCTTTGTGTAGCAGAAAAAGTGTCCACCAAGGCAGGTGTGACCACTGTGCACCACAACAGCATATAAGGAGTAAAGGAGGGACTCTTGAGTTGTGTCAGACATGTATGGCTGAAGATCCAGGTACTCAGGGTACTCCACAACCTACAGGGAAACTAAGAGGAGTCAGAAATGATCCTGAGCCACCACATGAAATAGCTTTCAGCATGTAATGGTTTAGGTGTCAGGACTCTGTTCTCCTGCCAAGGCAGCTCTGTCGGAGCAGAGTGCAAGCTGGTCTTCCCATGGGAAGTCTCTTGTCCCAGAAGGGAACATGGAGAACCCAACAGGAACAGCTTGTGAAACAGCTTTGGGGAATCTCCCGTTCCAGGAAGAGGAAGTTGCACTCCAGTTGCATACACACCTGGCTGATCTTCCTGCTGCTCCGATCATCAGCCCTTCCCAGACACACTGTGAGGACCCTGGGTGCGTGATGGATGGTGGCCCTTTTGGAGGCAGAAACCTTCTTCTTACACCTTGAACCCAAGCACAGAGCCAAGTGCTGAAATGCACCCAATCTTGCTCCAAAAGGGCCAGACAACCTTTCCTGTCTCACATCCTAGCACTACTTTAAGGCTACTTCAGGCCATAAGGCCATATTTAAAAAGCTGTGTCTCATTATTGTGCATTAAACCTCTGTGAGAAGCTGATTCTGCTTAATGACACGCAGCCCCTCATGCAGGATCTGGTGTTAATATATCATTAGAGATCATCTTACTTGCTACATTTCAAGCACTTTTCCCCATCCAGCTGCTTGGGTCTCACAAAGTCCTCCAGAGCTATGGTGAGGGATGAGGCTGCCTGGAGGAGTGAGAAAGGAGCCACTGAGCTACAGGAAATGCTCTCGCCCAAACACTCCCCAGGAGCTGACAGGAAGACCCAGGCAGCTGATGCCGAGGAGCCTGCAGGGAGTGTCCAGAAGGAGGCAGAAAGAGGGTGTGATGCTGAACATTTCCTTTGTGTTCCAGGGGTTCCTGGGGCCATCAAGACCTCCCTCTGTGCCATTTCTCAGTTCAGGTACTGATGGTATGCAGGGCCACCAGTAGTGAAAATTGATCCAACCCATCAGCCTGGTAGCCAGACAGGTGTTGAGGGAGGGCAAAGGGAAGGAGGAGGAGAATACGTCAAAGGTTCAGAGAGGATAATGTTACTTGTTCAGCTTAAAGTCAGCACCAAGGAGAGACCAATACCATGGCCTCTGCAGGAGGACACTGTCCATTTCCCTTCCCACCCACCACCAAGATCCCTTGTGCTTGCAATAGAGGTTTTTAAGACAAATGCTTTGGTTCTGGAAAGCTACAGGGGCCTTGGAACCCCTTCAAGCACAATTGCAGACTGTCTTACTTTGATTTTCAAAAGGATGTCCAGGAAGGCCTTGTAGGAATCAGAAACTGCTTGGCAGCTCAAGCACATGACTGGAAGGAAAATCAAAATCCTGAGCGAAGTTAATTGACGGTGGTGGTTTATGCTTATGGGACATCTTATGCCAGTCACAGGACCAGCTGTTTGTCATAGGCAGACAGAAGGGCACAGACAGGGCTAAGGAGAGCAATAGTTCTGGAAACGTACCTCTGTATCTCAGAAAGCCCCCAAATATTTGGTGGATGATGGTAGTTGCTTGAGAAGAGATGTCCAAGCTGGAAATAAATAACAAGGAAGAAAGTTGCCTCCTCCAAGAGTTTAGATTCGAAATCCCTGGGTCTACATTTTCCTTGATGGGGGCACTATAAGGAGTCCAACAGGTTGGGGAACATTGAAAAGGGAATTTGCTTGTGCTTACTCTCTGCTGCCACTCAGACAAGCTCCCTGCATAGCATTGAAAGTACAGCATAAGAACTCATAGGCGTCTCCTGGTATGTCAGGCTTAAATTCTCCTATGACTAAGAAAGAAGTTAGTAGTTCTCCTCTACAAGAAGGGAAGAAAACCTGTCAAAGCACCTGAACTTTCTTACATTTGAGGTCCCTGATGACAGCCCTAGGCTGGATGGCACTGGCTGAGGAATACAGAACCTTCCGAACATGTGCTTCCATGATGCACATCATGCAGAAGCCTTGCTGACCACCTGAGGGACGGAAGTTTCTCAGGTTAGCCAAACAATCCCCAGCAGTGGGAAACCTAATGGAGTTCTTAGAAGTCTAAGGAGTCTCTATTCCTCTTCTCCCAAGGTGCCAATGTCCTGACAAGTCCAGGACATTTTAATGCATAGAAAACGTTCTTCAGAGGGAAGCTAAAGTGGCACAAGTTTTCTGTGCAATAAGCTGAGAGGGTTTAACATGCAGGGACAGACACCCAGGGCTAGAAAGTGGTGCCTTTCTAAATTTGAATGGACAGACAAGTGGCTTTTAGCCTGAGTGTTCAAGGAACACAAATTTATGGTGCTAAAAAAGGACTACTGTTCTCCTAAATCTAGTTCCAGGTTCTGGAAATCCTTGGGATGTGTCCAAGAGATTTACAAGGAGATATTCCTAAAAGTAGTTCCTCACAGAACTGGCTGTGCTGACGAGAGAGCAGGTAATTAGCCAGGGGGGGTGTGTATGTCAGGCACTGCAGGACAACGTTGATGTAGCAAGTACTGCCCAAGTTGCAGAGTCCTGCTCCAGGTCTCCGTATTTGCCGCCAGTTCATGCAAATCTTCTCTGGGGGGAAGAGGATCCTTTGTGGTGGAGTCATTTCCTTGGTGATGACTGCAGAGAAAAAACACTTGAATAGAGATGGAACAATAGGTGACAGGTTTGCTCTTCCCTGGGTGATGGCCAGGCCCAGCACACAGACTAGTGGATGGTGCTGCATTCACTTGGCATCCCATCACTAGTGGTGTCCCCTGGGCATCAGTGTTGGGTCCAGTGCTGTGTAATATCTTTATTGATGATCTGGATGAGGGGGATCAATTGTACCCTCAGTAAATTCACAGACAATGCCAAGTTGGATGTGAGTGTCAATCTGCTGGAGTGTAGGAAGGCTCTGCAGGGGGATCTGGACAGGCTGGGTCAACAGGATGAGATCAACGGTATGAGGTTCAACGAGACCAAGTGCTAGATCCTACACTTCAGCCACAGTAACCTCATGCAGTGCTCCAAGCTAGAGGCAGAGTGGCTGGAAACTGGCCCAGGGAAGAAGGACCTGGGGGTGCTGGTTGACAGCAGCTAAACATGAGACCAGGTGTGCCCAGGTGGCCAAGAAGACCAATGGCATCCTGACCCATATTTGGAATAGTGTGGCCAGCAGGACTAGGGAAGTAACTGTCCCTCTGTACTCAGCACCTGGAGTGCTGTGTCCAGTTCTGGGCCCCTCAAATCTGGAAAGATATTGAGGGGCTGGAGCATGTTCAGAGAAGGGCGATGAAGCTGGAGAAGGGTCTACAAGGTAAGTCCTATGAGGAGTGGCTGAGGGAGCAAGAGTTGTTTACCCTAGAGAAAAGGAGGCTCAAGGGTGACCTTGTCATACTCTACAACTACCTGAAAGGAAGTTGTAGCCAAATGGGAATTGACCACTTTTCCCAGGCAACTACTGATAGGACAAGAGGACATAGTTTTAAGCTGTTCCAGGAGAGGTTCAGGTTGGACTTTAGGAGGAATTTCTTCACAGAAAGGGTGATCGAATAGTGGAATGGGCTGTCTGGGAAGGTGATGGAGTCACCATCCCTGGAAGTGTTTAAGAAAAGACTGGACATAGCACTCAGTGCCGTGGCCTAATTAACGTGGTGGTGGTTCAGTCAAAGGTTGGACTTGATGATCTCGGAGGTCTTTTTCAAACTATTTGATTCTGTGATTCTGTGTGTGAATATTGTTGCTTGAAAGTATATTCAAATGCTAAGTTCTCTACAGGACACCAAGGCCAACATCTCTAATCACAAACCCAGAAACATCAGGAGAAATCTAACACCCTGTTGACATCTCCTGGTAGGGAAACAGTTCCGGAAAACAGTCTGTTCCCCTGTTTGGTCTGCAAAAAGTTCAACAAACCCACACTGATTTCTGGGCCTCAGGCTACCTTTCCCTCTAGAGCCTTGTATTATCAGATCTTCCCTTTTCCTAATTGTAATATGATGAAAACAAGCAACACCTGGGTCCATCTGGATGCTCTCAGGAAATGCCCCAGAATTCATTCCAGGCTGTCAGTGCATCAACACTCAGGGATGGAGTGGCAGCCATGTCCGTTGTCCATGGGCATTCACGAAGTCCAAGCCTGCTGGTGAAACAATTAAGGAGTTGTTCCCTGTTGCAGCCATCGTTCCTCTCAGGTACAGAGAGGAAAAACTTTGGGTAACAAAGGATGTCAGGACCTCTTCCAGAAAGATCAGATCAGTGACAATCCCATCACCTGTTGGGAAAGGAAATAATTGTAGCTCAACAAAATTATTTTAAAAAACCCTAATGTGACCCACAAAGCACCTTCAGCTGTCAAAAATGTTCCATTAGTGTTTGTAGCTCCTGCTGAGGATGAAGAATGCTTGGAAAAAGGCAGGCATGCAAGTAGCAATGGAAAGAGCCAAGTTATCCAAATAGCCAACTCAAGTCCATCTAGCTTTTCCTGGCCCACTCCTCAGGATACCAAGTGTTGTGCAGGTGAAGTCACAATCACCAGTCACAGGTGCCACATGTCTGCCCCTTTGTGACACAGAGCCCCAGACATTTTTGGCCTTGTGGCCACCACACCCCAGGCACCTCTTGCAGCTGGAAGTCATGAGCACCAGGATGCTTTGAAATTCACTTCTCAGGAGAATGTTAGGGTCCAAAGTTTCGTTTTAGGGTGTAAACTCCTCACTGAGAGCTCAAAGCCTCATGTTCTTCATATCCAAAGCCTGATTTTGAAGTGGTAAAAACTGATTTCCAGGGTATAAGGTCCCATTTTTAAGGCCCAAAAGACTCATTTGTAAGGTCCAAGCCTGCCTTTTAGTACCCATAGTCTTTTTTAGGACCCACAGTTCCAGTTTTAGGATCCAAAGCCTTCAATCTTGAATTCAAACATTCTTTATTTGGGCACAAACACTCATTTTTATGAACAATATCCTTTTTCAAAGTCTTGTGCATCATGGCAGAGGAGTAACAAAATGCATTTTCCTGTGTCTAACCAAAACCACCCAGGTCAGTCTGGCTGCTCTCAGGAAAAACACATTATCCACCGTAGTGAGCACTGGTTCCTCTCTACCCAAAGAAACAAAGCTTTAGTTCTGACTAAGGGGGCTTTGGGCACTCCAGTGAAAGCTTCAAGCAGTAAAAAATGGCTTTGGACCCTCCAGAAGAGGATTTGGGTCTTAAACAAAGCTTTAAATTCTGAAAATGGACCTTTGGAAGTGAAAATGAAGGTGTGAACC
Source organism: Calyptomena viridis (assembly GCA_013390005.1). Lineage (NCBI taxonomy): Eukaryota > Metazoa > Chordata > Aves > Passeriformes > Eurylaimidae > Calyptomena > Calyptomena viridis. The sequence goes on along the minus strand of WEIV01013743.1, from coordinate 10,522 downwards.
CTGAAGTTACCTTTTGGACCCTCAAAGGATGCTTTGGACCAAAAACTAAGGCTTTCCCTCCTAAAAATGGATCTTTAGAGGTTTAAAAGAAGACTTTGAGCCTGTGAAATAGCAGACTGAATCCTAAAGAATTTTGTCCTTGACAGAGGAGAAGCTTGGGAAGATTTTTTTAGTTTTAGAAACTAAAACAAAAAAAAGTTTGGGGCCAAAAATAAGACTTTGGACTGTATAAGTAAGGCTTTGGACCCTGCAAACGAAGCCTTGGACCTTCTAAATCAGACTTGGGACTTTCAAAATGGCATTCTGAGCCCTTCTGATGAGTCTTGAGACCTTAAGAGCAGGACTTGCAACTTGGAATTGGGCCCAGACAAGGGGAGTTGGGACCATAGAAATTAAACTGTGGGCCCTAAAAAAAAAGGGAGATACTAAAAACGACCCTTTGGATCCTGAAAAGGAGGAGAACCTACTGGTTCCTCTCCAGCCCCAAGAAATAAAGCTTTGCCCAGGGGAGGTCAAGGCCAGGACCAGCCTTCTGTCCTGGCATCCTTTGTGTGGGAACAACCCTCAGCTCAGCTCACAATTTCTGAGCTGGGTTCCTGAAAGAAGAGCAGGCCCATTTGGGGTGGCTTTCTGCTTTCTGAGGAGGGCATGAGGGCATGCTCCAGGGTCATGGGCACTCCCCACTTCTTTGGATTGGATGAGGAGGATGCAGAAGTTGTCCCACCTTGTGCAGCAAGAGCTGTTGTTGGATGAAGCTGGCCACTGTGTCCTGGACAACCAGGACAGGGTTAATTTTTGCAGTACCCAGGAGTTGGCATGGCCAGGACCCAGAGGTTATGCTACACCACCTCATGTTACTGGGGAGAAAGGGATTCTTTTCCAGGAAGAAGGGGTTCCTTCTGGATGAGAAAATGTGGAAGGGGGAGCTGTCTGGTGTTGCTTATTGTGGCAAACTTTTCGTGCAAATTCTTTCTTTTCTTATCCTTTTGTTATTAATATTGTTGCTGTTACTGTTCATTTTCTTATCTCGCTGCTGTTTCCAGTAAATTTTTCTTATCTCAATCCATGATCTTTGCCTTTTGTGCCTCCTGTGGCCAGAACAAGACTATCCAGAGGGTCACTCCAGAAAGGACCTTTCACAGAAACCAGAAGATAAAGAACAAAGAAAGACTTATTACATGTTCTGGGAAGTCCCTACTGGAGGAAAAAGATACTAAAAAGACTAAAAATAAGGGCTGCTTAGCATGAAAAGTGAGAAGTTAATAACCAATAGAGAATAGAATACTAATTGATGAAAGATAATTATGTAATTTAGAGTCAATCAACATTAATTTCTTTGTTTGCTAAAAATGTATCAATAGGTGAAAAAGTTCTGGACGAATATCTGTGTGGAGGCCAGGATTTTGTTGGTTACACACACACCCTCTGGCCAGAAAAAAGTAATGCCTTGCTTGCTGTTGAGGGTGGGAGTGGAATGTTTAGACAAAGAAGCCCTGCCGTTGAATCACGAGGTGCAGAAAGGACCCCCTTGCTTTCTAAACTCCTTCTCAGAGAGGAGCCTGGGTGTGGCTGAACCCCATCTTAGTCTCGCATTGTATCAATGGTTTAAATTTAAGGAATGATAGAGGTGTGATTAAATCGCTTTGTCACACAGGTTTCAAGGATGGCAAATCGGATAGATTCATATAAAATGAATTATTTGTTATGACAAATGAACAGATGAGTGAAGAGATGACAGATCTTAATCAGAATTATTTACTACCCAGTGTAGAAGCTACAAATCTACTAGTAGGTATAATATAGCATAAAGTAGTATAGTATAGTGCACTGTATCAAAGCAATTGTATTAAAGCGATCTTATGAAAGACAGCAAAAGATACAATCATTAAGTAGAGACTGATGTAACTCACCATATGAAATAGCGTGTGGATCTCTCTCTTTCTCTTAACCCCTGGGCAGTAATAGTGAAGAGGCATCCCTGCTTCATGGGAGGAGCTCCATGCTGCAAGGAACTATGTGAAAGAATCTGCCATATGAGAGTTGGACAGGACTTTTATAGTTATGAAGTGATGGACTCATAGTCACATATCTACAGGCCAGGACCGGCTTACCTGTCACACCCTGCATCAAAAGAAAGTAGCATGTGTATTGGAAGTTTGGTGAATCAGGCTGGTTTAAGCACAGTTCAACACCAAAACATCACCTGAGCCAGCTGTGGCCCACCATGGATAGCTTGCACAATGGCTTGCACTTTATGCCTTCCCTGATGGGATCCTAGGCCTTTTGGGGTAGGCCATGCTAACACTAAAAAAACAGTGTTAGAGCATTTTATTATCCCAATGGTTTTGGAGGTTTTTGCAACAAGAAGGTCTTAAATTGACTTTCATTTCATTTTTTGAAGTTATTTTTTATGCCCAAGCATCTCTTAGCTTACAAGTTTTTAGCTCCATGATGCTCCTCATAGAACAACATGAGGATTAAAGTGTTTCAGAAACATAAAATCCTCTGCAAAGGCCCAGGAAAATCCACATTTGTATGAAAAAATCTCAATTTCAACCAGATCTTATGAAGCAAAATCATAAAAATCCCCTTTTTTTTCATCACCTTGTCTCACACCATTAAGTTAGCATCCCCCATATGTGGGGGACTTTCACTGACAGAGTCACCAGTCAGAGGGTGCATCAATTGCCCTTTCAGGGGGGCCTGAGTCAGCAGAGGGGACCCCTCAGTGGGGCCTTCCCAGTGTGTTTACCACTGCTGACCACTGTCAGCATGTTATCAGGAGTAATTCTAACAGTGTATGGAAAACACACTCTTTGTTAATACAAATTGACAAGTGAGGGTTCGTGGTAGTCTATGATAGAGTCTGTCTGTGAAGACACATTTAATAACAGTAGAAGGCAAAGCATAAGCACAAACTCTAAAGCAGAACAGTCTACTAAAAATACTATGAAAGCAAAAGCAATTTCAAATCTCTAAAGCAGGCAATTAGCACATGCCTAGATTACTGCTTACCCATACAGGCATCCCTATATGAGATGGAGAAGGGAGGTCCAGTCTGTCAACTGCCCCAGAAGTGAGGAAAAATTCTCCGGATTTCTTCCCATTTTTGAACTCTGTTGGAGTCCAGGATATCAAGTCTACACCTCAGATTGCCCTGGAGGGTCTGGGACCCTCGCAGAGACCCCAGGAGGATACAGTTTTTGATCTGTGTCCCTGGGAAGGACTTCCAAAACTGATGGAAGCAAGAGCAACAGAAAAATAATTTGGCTTATGGTTTGGTTAGTTATAGAAGTGAAGCTTATAGTTTCAGATTTTGTAGTATAGATATAAAAGAAGACAACATGGAGGATTTTGGGTGTTGCCCTGAGTTCTTCTTCTTCTTGTTTCTTGCACTGCAGCAGAGTCGGCACTTGATGATTGGTAGAATAGATTTGAGGTAGAGCAGACGTGTTAGTAGTAAGTTAGGATTATTGGTACCGAATTGTAAACAGAAGACGTGCTATCTGCTAATTGGTCATTAGTGTCCTTAAAAACCCAGATCCAGCCGCCATTTGAGGCATTCCACACCCTACTCCCTTCTCGCTTTGTGCTTCCTCGCTTTGCAGCAAATGCTTTTAGCAACACACATTCTGGTATGTTAAACCCAGGTTTGGGTGACATGCTGAAGTGTAATAAACCTCAATGAACAGCAAGAAAAACTGAGAAGCTGCAAGTTTTATTCCTTTATCTGGTACTGGACTTTGATAATAAGAAGAGGTGCTCTAGCAAACAACCAAAGAGTATCTCGAGAGAACTCCTTATATATTATTTCTTTAGATCTACTGGGGGGGTGGGGGATGAGTACTGCAGTCAATAAAGTAAGTTTGTGGTAGTGTGACAGGCATCTATTGTTTCTTGATGGATAGCTGGCACATGTCAAAGGGGTCACCACATTCCCGTCCAGCAACCTGTCTGGAAAGAAAGGCTGGGGTGCCTTCACATCACCCCGTTCTTCAATGCACAGGTGCTTATCAGTGTTTAGGGAATCTGGGAGACAATGTGACCTTGTGTGAAACTGCAGCTGGAAGTCTCAGGCACTAGGAAATGGCAGCTGGTCCTTCCTCTGTAAATCTTACTCTATTTTAACTTCTCACTTTACCTCTACTGCACAGTGGGCCTTTAGGGGTAAAAATTAACTAAAAGCTGCTAAATCCCGAGTGCTGGAGGCAGAGTGAGGATGCTGGCCTCCCTGCATGGAAGTTGATGGATGAGGGATGCTCACTGAGGGTCCAGAGAGTTGCTGTTTTGTCTGAAACCAATGCAAACATGTTCTTTGGGTTAGAAAGGGGTGAGAAGTGGCAGCATTTCATCACACCATGGAGTGTTATTGACATCTTTTTGTTTCATTCTGCTTCAACAAAAGAGAAAACACATCAAATCTCTTAGTCTTCAACTTGTGAGTGGCTTTGAATGCATTTTATCAGTGATTCTCCAGCTCATGGTTGTGACCTCACAGCTGAGGCTCATGGCATCACTCTAGTTCCTCTCCCATGGCAATGGAACCCAAACACCCATTCTTTCTGACAAAGAATGTTGACCTCAGTCACAAGACTGGTTGCTGACAACAGAACGTGGCCCTCAGTCACACAGGTCCCTGGTAACGTGGCCCTTGGATACAACCATGTCCCAGCAGTTGAATGCGGCCTTTGGAAACAACCAGGTGCCAGCAAGGGAATTTTGCTCTCAGACATGGCCAGGTGCCACCCATGGAGCATCTTATTTTCCCTGATGCCTCCAGAAAAAAGTAAGCACTTTTATTTAAACAATACCAAATACTTATATTTACAGGGAGAATTTCCACCCCTTTGGGGGCTTATTTTAATGGTTATTCTAAAGGTGATTTTAAAGATTATTTTCAGGCTCTGGTGCTTGCTCCTTCTCTTTAATTAGTGATAACTCTGCTGCTTCAGAATCACCAAAAATAATGCAGAATATTCTAGGTCTAATTTAAAGGTATTTTGATCTTGTGCCACCTGACCGTGATTTCTGCATCCCCATCAAGAGCCCTCTGGGATTGTTTTGCAGGGGCTGCTCTCTCATTGCTGTAATCCCTGGCTTTAATTCACTCCTCAAGGGCTATCACAGAGATCCAGGCAGCTGCAAAACATCTCCATGCACATATTCCTGCCCCCATCGGAGAAAGCCAAGGAGAGAAATCTTCATAAATATCATCTTGGGGGGTGATAGCTGAAGATATTTTTACCCTAACAGTTTACTGAAGTAGTGGACAATTTGTGTTCTTGTATTCCTTGATTTTTATTAGTACTTTCGTACTGCTGCACCTCTAAATCATGACCAGACCTGAGGAAAAGAGGGGAAACATCAAAAAACATACCCAACATTACAGTTTTGCAGATGCAGTCATCAAAAAGGGTTTGGGAAGAGGCAGCCTGGTGCCGATCACAGGTTATTGTCAGAAAATCTTCAATTCCTTTCAAACCCATTTTGCAACAGTGGAATGGCCACAAGGATAAAAGTGCATATAAGTTATGTCAAAGATGAATTCTTGCCAAGCCGTGCCAGGATCTGGCTCCAGGTGCTCCTGACTGTGCAGAATCAGGACTATCCTACACCAGGTGCAGCTAGCAAGAGTCCCCTTTGTTGAGGTGAAAATGAGTCAAAAGCCTGCTGGTTTGGGTTTTGGTGAAACCTGAGCTCCAACTAGGAGAACTGGGAGTGAAATACATCCAGTGGGTGGACCAGGAACCACTCTGGAATTTCACAAGTTTCCTGTTAGTGGGTTGAAGCAGTGGACTCTCCTCCTCAGGTGTCCTCTGCTCTGGTCACTACCCTTGGCATCATTGTCCCCCTGCTCTCCTGACATCACCTTCTCTCTTTGTTCTTTGATACAGATGACAAAGACAGCTGGGGCCTGGCAGATGTACTTTAGTAAGTCGCATGATTTGGGGGTGGAAAAGGGGATTCCACCACCCTTGGATCCCCATCAGGGCTTCTCTTGTGCTGGATTGGGTCTCCCAGAACCAAAAACCACCCAAGGTGTCCTCCAAAAGGGCTGAAATGTCTTGGGAAGGGCAGAAAATATCCTCCAAAGGTCTGGAAACACCCCAATAGTATAGATAATGATAGAATGAGAATAAATATTGACAGAAGGGGAACAAATCCCATTTTTCATCTACTTTACCCAAAACTATAACTTTTAGGGCTCTCCGCATCACACCCTTCCTTGCTACCATCTCTGACAGGCTATGAGTGCTTGTTAGCATGTGTCTTAAATAATATTTTGCCAAATGGCTCATTTTTTGTTCTGAGTATGAAATTATCAATAACTGTTGCTTTGGGCAATTATCAGGAGAAGGGGAATAATGGGACATGCGTGATGCAGGAGGTGAAAATCAGCCTCTGAGCACACACCTGATCATTTTAATCAGTCATAAAATGTCATCATTGGACCACAAATGGGTGTCCCTCACTAGTTATAGCATTTATTAACATTAATTTGTTAATTAGATGCCGATGCTGCCTCCTAAGCTTTTTCCTCTGTTTTTTGCAGTGATCCTCGGATCTTGAATGATTTTTTGTATGGATCCAGAAAGGTGAGTGACAACTCAGCTACCTCTCCAAAATGATGCAACATCTGTAACACACACATCCCTTTTTTCATAAAACCTAAGTATTTTACATCAAACTTCTTCCAAGGTTAGGACCGTTTTTGCTTTTGAGCTTCTGCCACTGGTCATGTAGTGCAGCCAGCTAATATTTTTGGATATTTTGAGCCAAAAACTGGGAACAGAGAGAGCCACTGCCCCACAGCTGGGGAGGGCTCAGTGCTTTCTGGGGCTGCCCTTACCACTGCACTCTCCTTTTTTTTCCCCCATTTTTTTTTTTCATTCTGTAATTAAAGAAAGTAAATTTAATCTTTGTAATTCCAGACTGACAGTGCTGCTCTCCTGGACAGCACAGGGGATGCAGCCGGTGCCTTTTTTGAAGGTGCTGGGGTAAGTCTTTTTTTAATTTCTCCCTTTCTTTTCATTCCTATTGTTTTCCATTTCCTCACCGTGTTTTTCTTCTATTTCCCAGGTCCGAGAATCCTCCGGCAGCCTCCTGAGCGCGGAGCTGGGCCGGCCCGCAGGCAGCCCGTGCCTGGCGCTGCCGCAGGATGCCGGCTTGCGATCACCCTGCGATCTCCTGCAGCAGTGCCTGCGGGAAGCGGGCATCACGGAGCAGCTGCTGGCAGCAGAGGCCAAGCGGGACCTGGGCAGCTTCCAGCCCCCCACGCTCCACACCGTGTCTTCCCGCAGTGCCCCGCAGATCTGCCCCGGCGGCATCGGTGTTCTCGGGCTGCAGATCCCCGCAGGCCGCCCCCACCCAGCCCTGCGCCAGCAGCCGCTCCTTAACAAGCCCTTCCCGCAGCACCTCGGGCCCTTCTCCAGCCTCCAGGGCCGCCCCGATGGGATGCTGGGCATCGGGCCCAGCGAGGTGCTGGGGCAGCAGGTGACCGGCCCCTCCCTGCCAGTGCAGCAGGTCGTGTTCCTCCAGCAGGTAAGTGCAGCCCCTCGGCGTGGTGGCCAAGGGGGTCAGGGACCAGTGCCAGGACAACTGCCAAGCTCACTGGACATGTCAGGCAGGCTTTTGTAGTTCTGGATTTTGAAGTTCTGGTTTTTAGTTTTGTTTTTAGTGTGTTTTGGTTTTTTTTAGTTTTAGTCTTATTGTAATTCCTATTTATTTTAATTTTGCTATTTAATTTAATTTTATTTCTTTTAACCCTATGTTTTAGCTCTGTTTTGTTTCCTTTAGTTCTTTCACCTGGGAAGGGGGAAGAGGAACAGGGACAAAAAGCCCAATCCTTGAATTTTTATTTAGCTCAATCTTCCCTTCGGTTCCCTCTGTAGGCCCCTGATTTGCATTTTGGGGCATATTAGCCTGTTTCTAGGGTTCAGACCTAAGCGGGCGCTCTAGCAGTGCCTTTCTTGAATCCCAGAGTCCTTAACTTCAGAAAAACCTCAACGTCCTCAAATCCCATCCATTTTGTGCTTCCTTGTGCCTACTGGTGATGGGACTGCAGGGTCCCTCCCTCTTTGTGCAGCCATACTAACATCACATGGTTTGCACATTAAAAATGTGTTTTCACCTTTTGGGTTGTTTTTCACCCCATCCAGGTGCCGCAGGGGATCATCCTACAGACAAAGCAGCCAGGCCCAGCTGCACTTGCCCCATGTCCTGGCCTGGCCTCCTGTGTCCTGGGGATCAGCCAAGGGCAGCCGGTGCTGATGCCATTGACTCACATGCCCACCACCCTCCTATACTCTGCCACCAAGTCATCTCACTGCCACCAGTACCTTGGAGAACCAGCACCCTGGCACAGCACCATTTCAGCACCCAAGGTTGGCAGAATTGAGCTGTGGCAGGGTGAAAGTTGCCGGAGCCAGGAGCCAAAATGGGGGGGACTGGACTCTTCTTTTCCTTATTTTTAATAAAACTCTTTTTTTCATGATGGAATATGCCATGAGAATCCAAAATAAGGTTGTTTAGTCCTTAGGCTAGGCCTTAAACACACCCCCCCTCTGCTTTGCATTTGCAAGATATCACTGCCCCAACCCCTGCAGAAAGAGAAAGGAGCTGTGACCCTGGACAGTTGGGGGCTCCTCATTCCATCCAGCAGCCACTTCGGGTGAGGAGACCACTTTCCCGAGTTTGCTCTTTGCTACCAAGTTTTTCCTCTTTGCTAGTGAGTTTTCCAAGGTTTTCCACTTTATTTTCCCTATAGGCTTTTGCCCTTTATTTCACGGTTTTCCCCCTCTATTTCCCACTTTTGCTCTTCATTTCCTAGTTTTCCCCCTCTAATTCCCATTTCCCCCTTTATTTCCAAGTTTTATACTTTCCCAACTTTTCCCCTTTATTTGCTAGTTTTTCCCCTTTTATTTCTAAGTGCTCCACTGTATTTACAAGGTTTTCCACTTTTTATATCCAAGTTTCCCTTAAGTATTGGTTTGATCCAGTTTTGATCCTGCCTAGTGTTTTGTGACTTTTTCCCTCTTATTTTATTTTGTCCTGGCCATGGCTCAGGGACAGAGCCAGACCAGGGCATCCCCCTGTGGTGGGCTTGGCGACAAACATGGCTGTTATGGGGTGGGCAAGTTTTTAAAACCTTTTTTCCTTTGCCTAGTGGAGAAGGAGGGCTCCCTTCACACCCATGTCCGGTCTGAGCTGGGCCCATTTGTGGGTGTAAGCTGCTGGTTTTCACTCTGGGCAGCCCTGGTGGCCCCCTCAGAGCTGCCACAGCACACGGGGATCCTTGTTGGTCACCGGAGAGCACCGCAGCCCTTGCTACTTCAGCAGCCCCTGCTGTTTAAAAGCTGTCAATAATATCCAGGACACATGAGGAAAGGACAATTTAAATTATCATTTAAACCATGTTAGTTCATAATTTGGGGAGTTTTTGTTCTGTTTCACTGGTTTCAATTCTGAATACACAGTTGCACAATCACCTATACAGTCGCATACACACACATAGGTCTATTCGCAATATATATATATATATCTGATAAAGTTCTCATCTCTCTATACGTTTTTCCATCTTGTATTTCTAAATTTAGTCAACTGTCCAGATAAAACCAGGACAGTGGAGCATCTGCCAGAAATGGTGGGCACGGCCCCATGCCGCGGGACAGCCCCGCGCGGGCCAATGGCAGCGGGCCAGGGCGAGCCACAGCCTGGCGGCAGCAGGGCAGCCCTGCATGGTGCTGCACAGCCCTCCCCAGCGCCTGCCTGGCCCCCAGTCGCCAGAGCGTGTAGCTGGTGCCGCTGCCAGTGGTGGCAGTTCAGAGTGGGGCAGGGGTCTGCTGGCGGGTGGCCGCCGCGGGGCGGTTGTGGCGCCCAGTCGGCGCGGCCCTGGAACAGCCGAAAAGCACATCTGGGAGTTTCCAGGCATGCGGGTGGGATGGGTAAGTCGAAAACGGAACTTGAGAACACTTCAAAAGGGTGAGCACGTGGGCACCCTGGCTCTCAGGATCTGGCAGCAGCTGTCATCCCCATCAGCAGTGCTGATTCATTCACGCACCTCAAGACTCCATACCGGTGCCCAGCATGACCCAATCCCACCCCTGAGTGCCAGCGCACGCCTGCTTCGCTCTCGGCTGTGTCTGTTATCTCCCTTCTGCATCACTGGAGCAGTGAGAGGTGTTGGTGGTCCTTGGGAAAGCCCCAGATGTTTCCAGTCTCTGCTACAGCCACTGTCTTGGTTCTTCTTCACCTGTTTCCATGTCTCCTGAAGGTGCGGGGGCACCCTCCTGGTGGTCATCAGACAGCAATTACAGGCCTTGCTTTTCCCAGCACCCCCTACAGCATTACAGCTGTCAGTGCACTCAGGGACACATGGGAAAAAAGGATAGTTTGTGTCTGAACGGTTCTTGTTTATTTTGTGGTTTTGTTCTGTTTTCTGTTTCCATTTAAATACAAATATATATACATATCATCACCATCATGGCTAAGCTTCATGAGCAAAGATATGGGAAGGGCTCTA
>WEIV01013742.1:127602-146818 GCA_013390005.1 Calyptomena viridis | reverse complement strand
TTTTGCAATACAGAAAAAAAATTGTAATAGTCTCTAATTTTTAGACATTGAATCAGGCCCAGAGCTTTACGTTTTGTTTTTAAAATCTTTTCTTGGATTTCAGTTTTTGTAGATAAATTGCAGTTCAAAATAGTCATATTTCTAATAAACAAAGCTTGTCTTACAAATTAAATAGAATTGTAAATGTGTATCAACAGCTAAACCTAGTATTTTTTTAGCCAGTTACAATAAGATATACTTCTCTTTTTTTTCTGCTTTTGTTCTGGCTAGGAAAAGGAATTGAAAGATATTGTTCCATGCTTTATTTATAGATAAAAGCTTTCACAATCTTAATCTTAGAAAAGCAACAGAACTTTAAACTCTGCAGATGAATTTATTAGTAATTGAATGCACAAGTGTTGGGATTCTGTTCTTAGATTTGAATCTAACAAGATTATAGTTAAAGCCTGATGGTTTTGCTAGCAGTTATGATTGACCTTTCTTTTCTTTCTTCTCTATGAATGATTTCCTAACTCTCTCTGTTCCTCTTGTGAAGAGTGGGCTACAATGGCACTCTTGACAATGGACCTAAAAGACCTGTTGATTGGATTCAGATAACTGTTGTGTTCACTTTGATTCAGAATGAAAAATTGAAATTTTAAACACATATAGAACAGAAGTTTTGTTTTAAGAACAATCAATCATGTTACTTTATTGTACACTTTAATTCAGTTCATAATTTTTGTGTTATATTTGTTACATTCAAAATATAAAGGTCATGTTTGCCATTACTAAAATAAACTACTTCTAGATGTCAAAATTTAATGAGGAAGTTGAAATGTTTTGGCATTTCTTCTTCAAAAATTTTGTCCAAGTATTGTTCCCTTAAAACATTTGGTCTTCTAAGGACTTCTACAATTTCTTTTGCTATCCTGCTCAACAAACCAAAAACTGCATCTAAAATTGTATTATGTTGCTTTCAGGAGCTAATCTAAAACAAATTAAAAACAAGAAAATCTCCTATTTGGAGCAATGTGCAACTACCCTTGAATCTTTCACTATAAAACAAAGCATTGCCAAAAATCCCACACAATTAAGTAGTATATACAGAAGCAAGATCATCTGTCTGAAGTCCATTGGCATCATGTAAACAGTGATATTTCCAGAAGGCTCAAAATGAATATCCACTACTTTTAAAAGAATATTCATTATTTGCCTGCTACCTTGTAAATTTAATTAGATGCAGCAATTTGTATATATGACTGCTGTGATACACCTTAGAAACTATTTAATAAAAAAACCCTATTTAATAAAAAAGAAACTACTTAATACCTATTTAATAGCTTGTAGTGTCTCCTTTAATACCACTGAAATTTGGTAGGGTTGAAAATATATTTATTTTGGTGAGGAAAAAAAATGACCTAAAGAATAACGTATTGCTACTGTTTCCATATTTTCATGAAACAATAGAAAATAGATGTGGACAAGACGTACTGGAGCCATTGTAAAGAAGTAATTTTGGGTTTGAAGTCAATTGTCAGCACAGCCAAATATTTCTTGAAGGTAGGGAAGTAAAAAGTTTAAGTAAAAGATTACCTGGGTGTGTTTGCATATTTATTCACTTGTGTGCGTCTTATCTTCCGTGGCCTCAAAGTGAATCTGAGCATTTAGGGCTTTGAGGCCACTATGACTACTCAGGAAAAAAAAATCAATGCAAAGAGATACTGGATATAACTGAATAGAGACTTTAGTAAATGGAAAGACAAAATGCAGCTGTGGCTCTTTTAAGTACAGTTTACCAACAGAACATAGAAATTACATTGCCATCAAAGGTATAGTCTTCAGTAGGAAAATATTCCTCAAAGTGGTAGGCTTGTCATAGTGTTTGTTATCTGTATTGCAAGCATGAATGTAAATCAAATCATGGAATTCTCGCTTTATTATTAAAGTTTGCTGTGTTCATAGCGAAACCATTTGGCATGGGAGCCACTGTATATGATCTGCATTGGGATATAGATTTCCTTTTGGAAAGATGTTGTGAAAAAATATATGAAAATGTGCCAGAAGAAGGGGAAACAGCAAAAAAGGAAGGGATTCTGAAACCAGAGAATAAATACTGTGGGGAGACGCCGTTAAATAGAAACTACTAAAAATCAAAAGTGTTTAATGTGCATGATTGAGAAAGCTGGAAAAGAACAAGATTTTAAGAAGGCTGTCACCTTTTTGGGAGGGTTCTTAGAGGTAGAAAAATATTTCCACAACACAAGAATACCCAGGTTCTCAATTTTAGCTTCTTTTCTATTTTGGTATGAAAAAAAGCTAAAAACATTTAATAGCAAAATATATATATATACATAAATCCAGTGCTGTGAACACCAAAAATTGAGATACCTCTTTAAAAAATATTGATGGTGAAATGTTTTGACCTGTCTAAAAGGTTAACTTAAGAGTGCCTGACTTCTCATTTCTCTGGCTCCAGAGTTCTCTCTTTGGGATTAGAATTTCCTGGACAGAAAGTAAAGGCATTGATATAGTACGTGTCCTGGTAGTGATGCATCCTTGCTGGAGCAGTGGAACATGCAGAGAAAAAAGTTGCAAAGGCTGCCTTTGTAACTGTCACAATAAAGAGAGGAGAGGTAGTTTTGAACAAGAATCCATCCTAGAGCTGAATTCTTAGTTCTCTAAATTGCCTCCTGACTAGGCTAAGTAAAGCAACCTAATTGTACTGAAATGAGCTTTCATAAATGCTCTTATTGGGCCAGAATTTTTTCACATGTGACCTGTTCTGCTCAGATAATGTGACTTACCCTGCAGTTACAGCTGATCTCTACAGTCAGTGCAACACATCAGAAAAGTGTACACCAGTGTCAAAGCTGATGAGTGAATGCTGCAGTTTATCTGTGCAAGTTCACTTGCATTTTGCATGTTATTTTCAAGTGGCAGACAGTTAGCGAGAGCCACTGCTCATGGCTGGCTGCTGGGTAGCTTAAATCCCAAACAATGCCTGGAGTTCTCAGCTACTTGCCCAGGTCATGTTCTCAGCTTTTATCCACAAACATTTTTTTTTTCATTTCACAAAAGGAATATAAAAAGAAATGCATGAAAGCAAATGCTAATGAACACACTCTGCCTGTTAATCCACAGGTGCCCTTTCCACTTCTGTGTCAACAAGGAGCTAATGTAATTTAATTTTTACAACATGTAACTTAACAGCGATGAGTAAGCAGCCTTAGAGGAAACATTGCACCTAAAAGGTACTTCGACAGTACAATTAAACTTACCTAAAATCATTTAATCACAACACAGAAGAAGCACTTATTCTCTTGGCTCAGGAGGTGCATACAAGCTAACTCTGCTACACTGCCCATCCTTCTAGTAGCCTTGATGTTGCAGAAGTCCCTTGTCAAGGCTTGCCTCAGATCTTCACTGTTCGGCTCTGCTCTTTCCTGCTTTTTTTCTCCTGGTAGCTGGGCTCACTTCCAGACATCTTTAAACTCTGTTTGCATGAACTCATTCATTGCTGCATGGGATACCTAAATCCAACCACAACATATGGCATTTTCACCTTTTGAGTGGCTGATAGTCTGTATGTGTTCTCTCATTTTGCATCTTCCCGCTGATGATTGTGTGACTTGCAGTTTACAAAAACACTGAGGTCCAATTAGCCATGTGCTAAGTATACTTCGTTTTTTTTTCTTTGGCCATAGGCTAAGTTTTGGTGGCATGTTAGCTCTGGGAGTGTCCTGTGAGATACTGCACTTATGTCCCCATTATTCTGTGTTTATAGCCCAGATAAGCTTGAACTAGGTCTGTGCAGCAACTGGTTACTCTGCCCTTTAATATTTAAGTGAGATGACTACATCTCCAGTATTTTGCCTGACTGTTTTGTCACCAGTTGGAACCACCTCATTCAAGCTGCGTTCCTTGACCACAATATGGCACCCTTGCCTAATCTGTGTGCTGCTTTTTTTCTAAATTTTTCTCTGGGCATGTGGATTGCTCAACTATGCCCTTCATTATGCATTGCCATTTTCTTTGCAGCACTTGAAAACATAAGTATAAAGTAAGCTACAGTGGAGTTATGGCAACTTGAGAGCTTGGCAAGATTGCACACCTCTGAAGTAAGCACAGATGTATCCACTTTGTCCTCTGCCTCAGAACTATTGTACTTCCTGAATCTGCACTGATTCTGTATGCTCTAGAGTACATCTTGCACAGTAGTGTCTGCTGGTTCTTGTAAATCACACTGCAAAATGTATACAAGAACTTTGTTGTTTTGAAATTTTCTTTGTAATAAAATAAATATTCTTACCCCCAGTGCAAGTGCTCCAAAGAGGGGAGCTTTTGAGCACCCATGTGCTGTCGTCTCCCAAGCCACTGACATTAATCTAAGGCTAGAGTGTTGGAAAGACCTTACTGAAAAAATTAACAGCTTCATCAGCATTAAGTGGTTTTCCTCCATTGTGCTTGGGAAAACTCTAACTTCCTAATATAATATAATATAATATATATAGTCCTGTATATATGATTTTTATATTTTCATACATATATATAGTCCCTAATATATACAGTTCCGTATGCATGTAGGGAAGAGAGGAATAGGAAGCAATAAATTGTGAGGTGAGATGAAGGAGCACACTTCATCTGTAGTATGAGCATGGTGTAGGGTGAGATAAAATACCTGACAGTATTGCTCTGCTGGAATAATGATCTACAAAGGTTGTTATTTATTATGCTTCTTTACCATCAGTGTGATCATTTATGTTCCAAAGCAGCAGAATTACAAAACAGAAATGGCAAATCCTCTTCAGAGTAACTATGGCTTCAGCTGTCCGTGCTTATGATCAAAGTACCTTATGCTGTCCACAAGCACACAGGCAGCATGGAACAGAAATTGCTCTTCCCACAGTGACAGGAAAGGGAAGATCAAGGTTTAATTGTGAAATGGGAATGAAAGAGGCTTTAGAGTCATTTGGCTCCAAAGGAACTTGATTCTGGTCTCAGTTTGTGTCTCAACTCCAAGAAAAAATATTAATTTATATTCGGCAGTTACTGAAAGAACTCAGACAACAGAAGTAGGAAGTAAGGGCCCTAACCTAACCTCTTTGGTACCCATCCTGCCTCCTGGGCTCCACAGCAAATCTCTCAATAGTCCCAGATTTAATGTGATATAGCAAAAAATCCCACCCTCTCAGAGCTCCTGAAGGGCAGGCAGCTAACACATTGCTGCAGGCTGTCATTTCCAACACTTCCAACGAATAAGCAGACCCCGGGTTTATTCTTTCCTAGATTAGTCTGCAGCTACCCAGACTTCATTCAGGAGGGGACAGTACAACTACCTAAATATATAAGGTGAACTCAGATGTTGGTGTGTCCTAGGTAAAGCTGGATGAGCCCTGCGGAGGATTCATCAGTGCCACTGTAGTCCAATCAGTAGCACCTCTTGTCATATCCAGAAGCTGGTACTGAGGAAGTCCTCTGCAGGAAACTGATGGTCAGATCCTTGGGAAACCAGGGACACAGGAATTCACAAACAGTATGAAAAGGACACCCATCTGAAAGCTGTACCTGAAACTTTTACTAGGATTTATAAAAAGTAGTATTTTTTTTAATACAAAATATTTATCTCTCTAAGAAATGAAATGTATTACTCTCTCACGTAAACAAATTCCCTTTTAAAAAGAAATACTTTACACGGCTCTGTAGGAACCATTGGTGCTTTGCTTCTACCTTAAAAAAGTAATATTCATATGTCAGTGATCTGTCAGTCGGGGTATCTGCTTTCCAAATACGTCTACGAGGATTTTCAGAGACACTGGTAATAGCTAGGAATAAATCGTAATTGAGTTTTAAGTAGGACTGCGTGACGCTGTTCCTGCCGCTGCTGCTCATCTGTGACACGTCCGTGTGCTTCAATCGTTTTCTGTCAGCACGCACAAGCGGCCGCCCAACTCTGAGGTCAGGGGCCACCGGCACCCTCGGCGCTCCCGAAACCTCCCAGCCCGGGCAGTTGGGCGCGGACGGGGCGGCAGTGGCTGCTCGGGGCCGCGCCCCCCGCCGGCCCCGCCGCTCCCCCGCTTCCCACGCCGCACCGGGCTCCAAGCTCGGTTTCACTTCTTCCGGCTCTTGGCAGAGCGTTTCCTCATGGCTTTCGTGTGCTAAGAAACTCTTGCAAGGATGCTTCCAGACTAAAGACGATAAAGCCTGCAGAGGTAAGTAGGTAAAATTCTCTACTTCGCAAAGTAAATGTATCGAGGAACAAAGGCAAAGTGCTGCTCAGGACTTTGGACGATTTCCTTGATCATAGAACCATGGATCCTTTCTCTTTCAAGTTAGCCAAGTCGGTGCCACTTTGAATGTGCTTTTGTGCTTGTGCCTGGATGTGGGTCCTCAGCAAGCAGGAGGTGCTTTTGGTTTTTTAAAGAAAAAGCAACATAGGTATAGTGAAAATGTCCCTCCCTGGAAGATTTTGAAGGCTGTCTTACTAAATTCTCCAGTTTTTAAAGTTCTTGCTCATAACGTTAAAACTGTAGTTCTTTCTTTTGCCCATCTGTAACACTGTCCCTTAAGTCTGGTAGTGGATGTGTGCATTCTTTACTAGATCCCCAGCCAAAGCTAAAAACACCTAAAGCTGACTCCAGATTTCCTGCAGTGAAAGAAAAAAAAGCAGAAAAAGGCGGATCATCAGGCCTTGCTGGAAGTCAGCCAAAGAACTCACTTTGTGATTGTGCACACATTTCTTGTGCCTTTCAAACTTAAAGATGAGCTGTCAACAACTGCTGCATAGTCTGGCAGCTATGCGATCACCCTAAAAGAAATTCTGAGACAGATGCAGACCAGGATACAAGCTTTTGTCACAGACAAGCTTCCCTTTTCCTTAGCATTTCCAGCAGCTGGGGTGCAGAGGAATGAGATAGGACAAGTGGTCCTTTATTTTCCTCAGGTATGTAGCAGGCCAGGCTGTCTGCAGGACCAATAGGTTCAGTTACTTGCTGTCCCCTTCCCTGTTTGCACAGTAGTGAGTGGAGAGCTGCAGGAGGTGGGTTAGGCCCACATGCAGTACCCAGAAAGGAATTTTTTTCATTAAGGTTTATTTTAAATCATCTTTTGTAGTCCTTCGTGCACTCCTTTGCAATGCTTTAGGGCCTTTCTATCCCTCGCTTGTATCCCCACTCCTACTGGCTTTTACTAATGCCTCTTCCAAGATGTCCAGGTTGCTCCCACAGAGGTACTCAAAAGGTTCCCCTCTGGCCACTATAATGTGACTTTTTGTCAGTGGAGCAGTCCTAAACCGTGTCCTCTGAAAAGGCAGGTCGGCTATGGAGCCAAACTCTGCTGGGGGGTCTGACCTGCTAAGCTCCTGTTTGGCTGCACGTTGCAGTGTCAGTTCCTTAGAGCATTTTGTTATGCTAGTGGAAACTCATCTCTTTAAAAAACACCAGTTCTGAAGGATTTTTCTTCTTCTGTACATCTGGTTTAATTTCTTGTCTCATTTCTTGCTTCATTGTTTGCTATTGCATAATACTCTATTGGGCTCAAAGCTCAATCATGTTAATTAAACACAGGTACCAACAAAAGGAAAATGCAAGCTGTAGAACTAATATTCTTGGGAGTTAAGTCTTTTGACCTCTTCTAGCTTCCTGTTAAGTCTTGGAGGGTTAAATTACCATTTATAGTCTGTTTTGTACTTGGGCACTGATAGCCTTCTCTAGCTGGGAGCCCATCATACTGAGACTCACTGATAAATTAAGGTTGGCAGGCAGGTTCCAAATTTGTTGACAGAAGGCCATACAGATATGTGTGTATTGAGATTGTGGAGAGACAGTTTCAGGGTTGAAAGTACAAGCTTTCTATTTTTTAAAAAAAGAAAACAATTGAAGAAAGGAACCTAAGCTTATTGTTCTCTGCTAAAATAGAGAAAAAACCATTCTGGCAAGCAGTCACAAAGTATTTGTTCTCCCTCTACTAAAGATTAATTCTGTAGGGAATAATATGGAAGATAAAGAGGACTCTTCTCTTGATTAGCAGAAAGGCTATTAGACAAACTGTGACTCAGCAGGCAAGTCAAACCCTTCTGAGCTCTTACAGCTCTATTCTGGTCAGAATTTATGTGGAATTAATTTTCTTCCTTATCCAGTAGAGCTGCATTAGAAGATCACCAGGTGAATTTAAATCTAATGGACACTAAATGAAAAGGAACAAAATGGGAAAAAGCCTGAGATTCATTAGATATATAATGACTAAACAAGAAGAGCCATTGAAAACTATAGTGGATAGAGGTTGATATTGTTATGGAAATGCTCAAAAGATATGCGGTGGGGTATATAAATTCTTAAACATGTGCATTTTCCTGGAAGTATTTGCATAAATGTCTTGAATCTGTGAGCAGTGTCTTCTCTACACCTTGGCTCTTCTCCATTTCTTTCTCTGATTATGTTGGTATTTTGTCTGCTCTTACTTTCTCATACACTTTTCTATAGCCTGATATTCCTTCTTTCACTATGAGATGGAAAGATGGTTAGAATTTTGCACGACTGGTTTGTAAAATAAAAACTGGCAAGAACTGTAAAATAAAGAAGTGGTATGTTATGTACTCTTACTGCATATAACTATAAATATTTTACATGTAGTTAAGCTCAGAGCTCAATGTTTAACATCGAGAGGCCTGTGTACAATTTGTCACATTTACTATATTTTATGCATGTTAAAGCAATGCAAAATAAATCAGAAAAGGGAAAATGGTTGGAAATTTGCCTTGATAGTAGATAAAGTTGGTAGTTTTTTGAACAGACCTATTTTTATGTAAGTCAATGATATTGCTTTTAAATAAAAGTGTTTGTTTAGAGAGATTATTAGGCATAACTCTTCTGCAGAAATTAATGCTACTTTATGGAGTAAAAACATTGAGTGTTTTCTCAGTATAAAATTATTTTTTGAGCCTGGCTTGCTTAGCCTTCAGTTTAAGATGCAAGTTGTGTTAAAATGATTGTAACTTGCACTGTGTTCCTTTTGTCTTTATAGATAAAATGGTGGGAAGTGCTATTCTTTGGTGGAGCAGCTTATCTGTCAGAGTGGTGTTTGTCTGCTGGCTGTGTGCATCAGTTGGAAAGCAATGTCAGATCCGAAATGAAATGGCTGACTGCAGTCACCTAAAGCTGACTCAAATTCCCTCGGATCTTCCAAACAATATAACGGGTTTGGATATTTCTCATAATCAGTTACGACAGCTAGGTCCTGCAAATCTGACCAAGTACAACCAGCTGATTTACTTGAATGCAGGCTACAACAGCATCTCTAAACTGCAACCAGAATTGTGCCAAAATGTGCCCCTGTTGCAGATTCTGAAGTTAGAACATAATGAATTGTATAAGCTCCCTGACAGAGTCTTTGCTTCCTGTACCAACCTGACTGAGCTCAATCTAGGCTACAACAGACTAAATATAAAAAATGATCCTTTCAAAACCCTGGAGGTAAGCCTTAGAAATGTACTTTTTCATGTAAATAAAGTATTAATAGGGAATTTACTGTATTTTCCAGTGTGTGTACAGCTGCCTTTGCATCTGAAAATACCTAACATACACTCTTCCATTGTTTTTTTGAAGAAGAGGCCTAGTGGCTTTTTCTGTTATAGCACATTAGAGTCTCAGCCATCCTTACGAATCAATGCTCTTCATTCCTTTTTCCCTATTGCATCTCTTTGAGGATATCCATATTCATACAGGATATGTGCTTAGAGAACGGCAGGACAGATGATGTACAGGGCAAAGTGGATGGTACGGAATCTGAGTTGCCTGGGGTCTAAAACTGGTAGCTAGCTTGAATTCTTAAGGTTGAGGTTTAGTTATTCAGACCTAGAAGGCCAGTGCTTAGGCTGAATGTAGTGTCTCTCAGGTCTTTAGGCATTGACAAAGAGTAAGAAGGGTTTTATTCTACCTTTGTTTTCCCTGAGTTTACATGTGGTTAAATACTCTGTAGCAGAGGTTGGGGGACCAGCACAGGAGGCAGGAAAGGACTATTTTCTGCATCAGGCAGAGAATCATGCAAAAGGAAAGGCAAAAGAAAGTAGAGAACGTTCTGTAGAGACTAATTGTTGTTCAGTTTTCTAATGTGTATTTTTTTTTTAAGAAGTCTGAACTTTTCTGCTAAACTCAGTAAACTCCAGTAAATTCACTTCAGTTACATAAAATGTACTTGCTTGCACTGTAGAATTGCTGACTCTTAACTGACAAGTAAGTGTAGCCAGCTGCCATGCTGGCAACAGAACTGAAGTTCTGGCCTTCCTCACTTTGCTGCTGCTGTGTGGAGGCCAGGCTTGGGGCACCTCTAGGCACATTCTGTGGAGTTGCCTTTAGGGCAGCATGTCCTCCTCAGCATGTGCAGGAGGAATCTGAGCACCTCGGCATGAGCTGAAGTATTGCCAAGTGTACAGTACTGATCTTTTTAGGCTGCTACTACACTCCTCTTCACCTTCCTCACGTCCATTTATGGGACTGGACCACAGTGAAGAGGTTGGAGTGCAATTTTCATACTGCCATAGTTTTAACTGCAGCCACCTGTAGGCTTTTGCTTTTATCACTTCGCTTGGAGCAGGAGGGCTTTCAGTGAATTAAAGAATTTCACCTAAAGTAATTCTTTGGTTTGCACTAGATACTTTAGCAGGTTAAGACCATGAACATCATGAAAGTAGCAGGTGTGAAAAATACAGAAGGCTTCTTCCTGCAGGAGCTTGAAAGCTGCTATTTCTCTGTTACAAATTTATTTTAATTGTAGCATTGCAACTAATTCTAATCAGTTAGACTCTAATGAAATATTTCTAAATGATTTTTTTTTTGTATTATACATCTTCTCTCCAGAAATTGAATATTTTGGACCTATCTCATAATATTTTAAAATCAGCCAATTTAGGATGGGAGCAGCAGTTGAAGAATCTTCATGAGCTCATGTTGGGTAGCAACCAAATCACTGAGCTAAAAAAAGATGACTTCAGTTTTCTTAGCAACACCTCCTTGAATACTCTTGATTTGTCATCAAATCCACTGAAAGAGGTAGGAAACATTTCAACAGAAATTCATCGGGTGTAAGTATAAAATGGAACTATCCTGATTTATCCTTTATGGTTGTATGGCATTTACACTACAATTTTGATCCACTGAGGTTCAAGATAAAACCATTCTATTGTATATAGCATTACTCCTGACCTCTAGCAGTGATACACATAATTATTTTCCTCCTACTGAAATCAACACAAGCTAGTTCCGTGTAGATCAGAGGTCTTGGGCAAAGCTGGATTGACATGCTCTAAGAACCTTTGCCATCTGTTTTCTATGCAGAATTTTTTTGTGCATGCTCAAGGTGAACAGCTGACATATTTTGTAAGCAGGGAGAAAGTGTGATATGCAAGGCTGGTTATACAATCTAGGTCTCATTTCCTAGTTAATCAAAGAGGACGTTCACTTGTGCCTGTGGGGTACCCCAGAGAAATAATCATTGCAGAAAACTATACTCCTTTAAAAAAAAAAATTATGGGTGTTTTCTCTTCCACTTACCTCACTGTGCTCTCTGGCCTGTTTCTCAGTGCTATAATATGGTTCTTTGAAGAGTGCTGGTGTGGCAATTCTAAACTGGTTGACCCTCAGCATATGAATACTGAATATGCATTGAATTTCCTCGGTTTGTTTGGTTTGTTTTTTGTTTGATTTTTTTGCCAATTGACTAATCTCTAAAGAGCTTAGAGTACTTTGAAATTACAAGAATATTTTAAAGTGGCATAAGCTTGTACCACTGCTAAGAGTTAATCCCTCTATTATCTTTCGCTCGGCCACTTCATTCCTCCCTCTTTCTGATATCAGCTTTAATAAGGCTGTGCACTGGATCATTGGGGAACCTCTACAGATTTTTTTGGCTTGGTTAGCTTGTAGTCACACTAATTCCCTATCTGGTTCATCATGTGACTGCATGTGTGGCCATACTGACACAGGGGTGCAGCGTGTGGAGAAGTAGATGGGACTGCTCCTTTCTTGGGCAGTGCTACTATAAGCTCGTTTCAGCCGCTCTGATTTTACAGTACTGCTGTCTGAATAGCAGCCTTATGCATTTGAATCATTTTGACAAATGGAGTATTTAATCACTCAGCTGATACCATCATCAAGATGAGGGGCCAGTACTATGATAGAAGCTTGTGATTGATATTGTGGAAGCAAGTGTGAGTATTACATTTCATAATAGCTTCTGCTTGCACTGAGAAACTATTTATTTTCTTGGCTAAGACCTAATAACTTTTTTACAGTATATCGGGTTTTGCACTAGTGTATTTGTATACCCAGCAGAGAGCAATAAATTAAAAATGAAGAAAGATACTATCACAATTCCTAAGATACTTCTAGAGAGAGAGTTTCAATAGTTGGATAGAAAATTGCAATTAACTCGCATCTCATTAAGCAGCTTTCTATCTTATTCTAAAAAAATACTACTTAGATTTATGATAATCATGTTATAAATTATTGAACTATTATCGTGAGAAGTGTAAACTCCAAGAATTGTTTGTCTGAACTTGGCTGTGAAACAATCTGAGGGTAGGAGTTCTATTCTGCTTGAAAATCTCATTTGAAAACCTTTCCAAATTTTGGCTTTATTGGTAAACTTTCTTACATAATCCCCTTGTTTAGGTCAAGACTCTTTTTTTTCCTTTTCCTTTCAGTTTCATGTGGGATGTTTACACACAATTGGAAATCTGTTTGGCCTCATACTGAACAATGTTGAACTTGGTGAAAATCACACAAAGAAACTTTGTACAGAATTATCAAACACAGCAATTCAGAACCTCTCACTGAGCTATGTGAAACTTTCATACATTGGAAACTCAACTTTCCAGGGACTGCAAGGAACAAATCTTACAATTTTAAACCTTTCCCAGAATTCTCTGTCCGTGATAGAAGATGACTCATTTCAGTGGCTTTCAAGTTTACAATACTTAAACCTGAAGCATAATAATATTCATGTATCTTCACGTTTATTTTATGGATTATCCAGCCTTAAACATCTGAATCTCATGAATTCACTTACTGGGAAAATTGAAGATTTTTCCTTTCATTGGTTATACCACCTGGAGTACCTTATAATGGATAATAACAATTTTCCAGGAATTACTGCTAATACATTCACAGGTCTCAACAATCTGAAATACCTGAGTCTCTATAACTGCAACATAAACTTACAAAGAATAACTAATAAAACATTTTCATCACTTGCTAATTCCAGTTTGCAGGTTCTCAACCTCACAAAAACCAGAATCTCTACAATAGAAAGTGAGGCATTTTCTTTCTTGGGACACCTGAAAGTTCTTGATCTGGGTCTCAATGAAATTAGTCAACAGCTCACAGGCCATGAGTTTAAAGGTCTCGATAATATACAAGATATTTATCTTTCCTATAATAAAAAATTGACTTTGCAAAGTGAATCATTCATTTTTGTCCCAAGCCTTAGAAAACTGATGCTAAGGAAGGTAGGATGCAGTAATCTGGCACTTTCTCCTTCGCCTTTTCATCCTCTGCAAAACCTGACTGTCCTGGACATCAGCAATAACAACATAGCAAACATAAAAGAAGACCTGTTTGATGGCCTTGACAAACTTGACATACTGGATTTGCAGCACAATAATTTAGCTCGACTTTGGAAACACGCAAATCCAGGTGGCCCTGTTTTTTTTTTAAAAGATCTTCCCAATTTGCGAATTCTTAATTTAAAATCAAATGGGCTTGATGAAATTCCAGTTCAGGTTTTTAAGGGTCTGTTTAACTTAAAACACTTGGACTTAGGATGGAATAATTTGAACTTGCTTCCAGCAACTCTGTTTGATGACCAAGCCTCTCTGAGTTCATTGGACCTTCAGAAAAATCTGATAACCTCAGTTGAAGAAAAAGTATTTGGCCCACCTTTCAAGAGCTTGAGGAAATTAGAGATGGATTCCAATCCCTTTGATTGTACCTGTGAAAGCATTGCATGGTTTGCTGATTGGCTTAATGTGACCCAAGCAGACATACCTGGATTACGGTCTCAGTACGTTTGCAACACCCCACCTAAATATCATGGTACTCTGGTTTTGTATTTTGATAGCTCAGCTTGCAAAGACAGTGCTCCATTTAAACTTCTTTTTCTGATCTCTACCACTATTGTGATGCTACTAATTTTTATTGTCCTTACCATCCACTTTGAAGGGTGGAGAATAGCTTTCTACTGGAATATTTTAGTAAATCGAATACTTGGTTTTAAAGAACTGGACAGACAACAGGAAGAGTTTTATTATGATGCCTACATTATTCATGCAAGAGAGGACAGGAATTGGGTGTCTAAAAACTTCACGTCTCTGGAAAAAAATAACCACTTTCAAATTAGATTTTGTTTAGAAGAACGGGACTTTGAAGCAGGTGTATCTGAATTTGAAGCCACGATTAACAGTATAAAAATGAGCAGGAAGATTATTTTTGTTGTGACTGAAGACCTCTTACAGGATCCCTGGTGTAAAAAGTGAGTAGGATGTAAAATTTTATTTATAATGGGAAAAATTTCTTAAGAGATGTTTGCAACAAAATAATTTTTATATGTAATTTAATAAAAAATAGCATTTAATTAAAAAAATGCAAAATCTACTTTAATATATTTACTTAATATATTGTAACTTCAGAATAATCCTAAGTTAATCAAGTTAATTGTTCCACATGTACAGTAGCGGACTTTTGCATATCTCAGTCAGTGTTTTAGGCATTTTGTTTTCCTTTTGTTTTTGTTCTGTTGTTTTTTCTCAAAGAGCCGAGCTGCCTCCTGTGCAGACTGCTTTTCTAAAAATTATACTTTTGAAAAAGAGCAACGAGTGAAACCAGTAGGATCCAAAGATGATTTTTATTTGCCTTTAAATGATTCTTCTCACCTTTATGTAATGATCTTGAAAAAAAAGGAACTTTGCTAAATAAGGCTATATCAAGACATTAAAGTTAGGTTATATTTTTAGACGGAGTTTTTTTTTTTAGTTAGAAGGCAACTAATTTAAGAAAAGTAATCACCATTCTGTATCACAAAATAGGCATTAAGACCTCTGTTAAGAGCTGTTTGTCTTCTTTTTTTCCCCCTCACATGAAAGAAAACATTTATTTTTGTCTTATTTTTGCTTCAGTTTTAAGGTGTATCATGCTCTTCGGCAAGCTATTGAACAAAGTCGGGACTCCATCATACTGATCTTTCTTCATGATATCCAAGATTACAAGTTATATCATGCACTTCACCTGAGAAGAGGAATGTTCAAATCTCACTGCATCTTGAACTGGCCAGCCCAGAAAGAACGAGTCAGTGCATTTCATCAGCAATTAGTGATGGCACTTAAATCTAATAGTAAAGTGCACTGATTTTTGAAAGTACAGATTTGAATTATGGGGTCATTTTATTGTATATTTTCTGTCCCTGGAAAACTAACAAGCCTTCATGAACATCTGAAAAGGTTCTTCATGCTGGAAATATATGTAAGAGTCACTATAAATTTATTTGCCTATATTCATGCTTTTGCTGATATTTTAATTCAGCTGCACTGAAGTGACATGTTAAAATGGATCATGATTGATAGTCATTTCAGTCAGTGTGTTAAAAATGTGGCAGAAATTCTGAAAAGCAATGAGAATGAATGATGTTCTAGGAAAAATGCCCATCTGATGTAGGGTAGAAAATACATAGAATCTTTAAGGGCATGTGCAAAAGAAAATGCATTAATGATACAAATAGCAAGTTCTGTGTAGCAGGTAGAGTAGACACAACTTCTTGCTTTTGTAACACAAGGGGAAATTCAGTGAAACTAAAATTGGAAAGTTTTCCTTGTGAAACACAGTAAGGAACATGGAAAATTACTTCTGTAGTTCAAACCAAGAAACAGCAGTTTCAAAGTGAGTTTTAAAACCTTTGTTTTAAGAAAAAGTCACTGAGCCCTGTGAACAGGCTGTTCAGAACAGCAGTGAAGGACTTGCTTATGCCTTCTGGGTGGGGCTAGTATTGGTGACTATCAAAACTGACTTTCAGGCTGATGAGTCAAGTGATTGTGACCACATTATTGTGACTACAGTTACAGGTAGAGTGGAAGAAAATGTAAAAAGTAGATTACTTCAAATTTTTTTGTTTCCTTTTTCTTTACGACTGTACATAGCTTTGCCTTTGATAGCTCAAAAGAAAACTGTAAAGAAATCAGATAGAATTCTGTAGTTTAATTTCTTATGTATTAATCTAGTTGGTTTTTTTCCTTAACATACTTTACAGAAACATGGGCTAGTTGGCAGTAGCCAGGGCATTAAGGTTCAAACAGACGGACTAGCAGCTTGATCTGGAGAGAGCTGAGACTGAGCAAAATGTGCTCTGAAAAGGTGTTTATAATGTTTAAGACTGGTTAAAATGTTATGGTGTGTCTGAGCACAGTTCATTGTAAATTAGATGCTAGACTGTCATGTGTATATTTTTGTTAATATTTAATTGCTGCTTCAAGGACTTTATAAAATTGCATCAGCTTTTAGCAGGTGTGTGATCCTTCAATAGCTCAGGAATATTTTTAAATCTTTTTAAATTTTTCCCCTAGCATATCCCTCACCAATTTCAATACCACCATTACTACAAGAATGCTGTTCTACTCTTTAGAAAACAGCTGGCAGATAGTTAGGTACTTGATGTTTGAACAGATTCTCTCATGATTTGTTATATGCAAAGATGAAAAATACTGGGGTTTAATAGGTTCCTTACGTCCCATGATGATAAAAACCTAAATGAGACAAATAATCAATGAAATAGATTTTGCATGTACTGGCATAATGAAGGGGGTGCAGGCGTCTTCACTTGCTCGGGAAGTCCTGAGTGAAGCCAAAAAAGGCTTGGTTTACAGCTGAAGTGATAGATGATGATTCTGTAATTACAGTAATAGCATTATCCCCTTTGTGATGCTTTCATCTCATCTTTCTGACCTTTTCAGGCGAAGTGACACATTCTTTCTTCATGCTTAGGCCATGAAAATTGAGGAGGCAAGTTGGTAATGATGGTGTGCCAGGTATGCACCATGTCATTGTTCTTTCTCTTATTTAAAGACTAACATATGCTTCCTAAATCTGTAAGGAGACATATCATCAGAATTTCTCTTTCCACATCAATATAAATTGCTTAGAAAATGTTAGCAGTTTACATGGATATTAAAAATGACATAAAAATGCATGGAGAAATGCTGAGGCAAAATATGGTACAATAGGTCAGACTAGATGATCAAACGGTCTTTTCTGACCCTTAAAGCCTGACAAATGACAGCATGCTTAATTCTATTACGATTTTTCTATTTACTACAAATCCCCCTAAAGTTGGTTTCAGGACAGTGAAAAAAAAGTTATGAATAGTAAGTTTTGTAATATAGCTAAGAATACAAACTAAAACTACTTGCTGATGAGTGAAAAATATTTTTAAGTAATCATCTGTTATACCAGACAGAATTTTCACAGAAATTCTCACTGTTTGTCTGGAAGTTACCTACCTCTGCTCTGTTCCTGTAGATTTGTTTGACAGTATTATTGAGGCTATATAAATGGGCTTATGATGGAGTCGTAAGTTTGTTTGCAGTGGGCAGCATCAGACTATATTATGCTGATTTGCTGAGGAGTTGAACACCAAATAAATGAAAAGTAGTTCCAAACTTGTGACATCCAAGAAATTACCTAGGAGTAAAGAGGAATAATTTGTATTGAAGGCAGAATATGTAAAGGATTTTAGCAAGACAGAATGCTCAGGTCTGGAGATCTGCGGAGGAACATGACTGTTTCTGCAGATCTTTAATGACAGGATATCATGGTATTCCCCAATTTAGTGTTCCCACTGAAACACTCCAAACCATGTGGTCGCTCCCCACCCTCCTGCGGTGGGCTGGAGAGGAGAATTGGAGGCACAAAAGGTAAAGATTATGGGTTGAGATAAGTGCAATTTACTGCAAATACCAATGAAATAAGAAACAAACAGTAACAGGCACAGTATTAGTGACAGAATGTACAAGAGAGGCAGTCGTTTCACGCGTGAGTGCTCACCCCACAGAACAATATGTTATCCTGACTGGTCACTTCATGCTACCCAACCAGAAAGGACTCATTTCCCCCATCTCCCCCTGCCCCTTCGAATGACACGAGGTGGTATAGGATGATCTCAGGGTCCTAGCCATGCCCCTCCTGGCTACTGTAAACACTGACCCTGTCCTGGCCAGAACCAGGACACTGTAACAAGCAAGTTACAGACAGTGATGTTCATAATAGTATCTATACCAGGTCTTCATGCAGGGGCTACAGCTGAGCTAAATGTACTACACACCAATGACCTCAATTACGGTATTTTAATTGCAGCTCAGTCAGGGCTTTTTGGCGTGGTAGGAATAAACACAGATTGTGCTGCTTGTAGGTTTATGTGCCCCTATTCCATAAAGTTTCATCAGGACATATTTATTCCAGTTTGGAAGAAAAAGGCCAATAATATCCCTATTTCAAATCTCAGTCCTCTATTGAGTGTTCCATATGCGCTTTCTGCCAGCTTATTGCTCTCCTTGATGCGCTAGGAAGACAAGGCAGAGATTAAACTCCCCACTTTGTATCCTTGTTTTTTGTAAACCAATGGCTGCCAACTTGTGCCTGGCTTGTGTCACTGCTGTGGAAGTTGTATCAAAAGAGAGAAAGGTAATTCACCTGGACAACCTGTACTGATCTCCAAACTGCATGAGATGGTTGGGAGCATCTTTAAAGGCACGTGAGTCCTTGCTCCCTGACAAGTTCCTTTGGCGTCTGCCTGGCACGGTGACAAAGGTGTGCTGGGTTTGGTCGCTCTGGCCCCCCAGTTCTGTTAAACCCTTTCTGCGCACAGGTGTGTGAAACGGAGCTCTGCTGCCCTGGCAGATGGACTTGGTTTCTGCCCCTTAATACTAGGTGGGATTCCGGCTGAAGGGGAAACCCCACGCTCTATTTTGTCGGCTCGCAGGTGCAGCAGATGGCTGCCCTGCGCCCGGCAGGGCGGCTCTCGGGCCTTTCGCCCGGGGGTGCTCCCCGCCCAGGGCAGTGCCGCTTGGCGCCGTGTGTTTCGCTTAGCAACGCCTGCGGGATCCGAGGCGGCGGCAGCTCCCGCCGGAGAACGCCCCAACCGGGTTGCGGCGCTTGGAAGGGGCTCCCGCCCTCCGCCATGAAGGTGGCGGCGTCGGAAGCGG
>WEIV01013742.1:76002-127358 GCA_013390005.1 Calyptomena viridis | reverse complement strand
GGAGGAGGCGGAGGCAGTGGGCCAGGAGGCGGCCGGCGTCCCGCGGCGCCCCGCGTGAGTGCGCGCCCCCCAGACCTGCGGGGAACGGGGAGGTGCGCCTGGGGCTCCCACCTGGCCTTTTCCATCAGTGGGTGTCCTGAGAGGTGCCGAACATCTCCTTGCGCGGGGATTTCCTTCCCTCGGGTGTATGCGGCACCGGTAAGAAGGGGAGAGCAGGAGAGCGCTCGTGAGCAGAGAGGCGGCCCTCGGGAAAGGGGATGAGAGTCCGATCGCGGTCCCGGCCCCGTCCCGGGGCTACACCGCCTCGCGTTGCGCAGGGAGAGCAGCCGAGGTCCAGAGGGAGCGCGGGGGCGCTGAGCTCGAGTAGGGGTCGTAAAGATACCGCCTGTAGTGTCGGAGGCGTATCAAGCTCTGTCCCTAAATTGCAGCTGCGTATCAAAGCAGATAAATGTCACTGTCTTGTAAAATTCTAAAGGGTCAATAATAAGTGTGAAGCTTGATTTGGATGCTTCTGTGTTTAATCTTCAAACTACGCTTTAAAATTGTTTAGGTTTTGTTGCAGATAAAAGAAGCCCGTTAAGTATGTGTGCTGTAGGATATGGCTAGTGATATTTTGCTAGAGTAAAGGTATGGTAAAGTGGTTTCTTTAGAACAGAATAGCTCACTAAAGTGAGGAATAGTTGTATTAATGTATTGGTGGAATTTTTCTTACTCTTACAAACCCCCCCCCCCCCCCCCCCGTGTATATGCATTATGGTTATTACATATGTAGTACTCAACTATGCTAGGCTTTGATTTTACTGACAATATTTTACGAGGTATTGATAAGAATTAATATAATTGTTAGAGTTAAGTTTTTAACTCTTTAGAACTGAAATCTCTTTAGTACATTGTTAAACTTTCACCTGGACTTTAGAACCTCTACTTCTAGTTTGGTTTCCATGTAACATAAGATTTAAAGTCAGAGCACAAATCCTCCCTTGTGTACTTCTTTTATTTCCCCCTTTTCTAATCAAGAGCGTTTTGTTTTTTTCCAGAATAAATTGTAAGCTCTCTCAGGCTTAAACTTCTATTACTTTTGTGTAAAATTGCAGCCTTTGTTAATAGGGAGGTTAATTTGGGTTGAAGAAAATTGACAAGAGTGTGATGGTTTATATAAACAATACTGGAACAAGTCAGTGTCATGTACCTGTAATTTCCCCCTAGTTGCTTCTTTTCTTTAGTACCAGAACTAAAACCAAGTAAATTGCTGTGCGAGCTGGTGTTCCTGTTGTGGTGCCAATGACTTTTATCATTAAAAAAGAAAAGGATGAAATTCATTCTTAAAACAAACTACTTGATTGTACTGGAATGAGGAATATACACCCTACTACATTAAAACTGGTCATGTGCAGCAAAATGCCTATTTTGACTTGCTATTGAAATACTTCTAACTGATACCACCTAATTATTCCCTAACTGTTGTAGTTTTGTATGCATGGTGGCATTTCAAATATTTTATTCATAGCAGTCAAGGTTATTCTGGTAAGGTATTGTCTGTATTCAAAAAAACAAAACCAAACCAGAAAGATGTAGAAGAAGGAATAAGATACATCACTTTGACAAGGAAAGTCTATACCTCCACATTAGCATTTTTTTAATTAGATGGTTCCACTTAAGCTTTTAGAAGAAGCGTCTTCATTAAATATTGAAACCTTTAGTAGACCTTCCCTAGAGTTGAGATTTGAATTTGTGAGTTACAGAACATATTGTTGATATTATTGATAGTTACACATTAGAAGCTTTTGCTTTCCCAAATGAAGTTCCTCCATAACAAGTTTTATTGCTGTTTAAAATGTTTTAGAAGACATCAATGGCCAGTGTACTTTCATTAATAGCAATGTAACTATTGGTTAATAGATGAAAGGATCCATTTTATGTCTTAGTATTTTTTCCTTAGGTGCTGACAAGTTGATAGCAATCGAAATACAGTGAGAATGCAAATAGTGAAAATCTGGCACTAGTTTCTTCTTAACTTCCCCAGGTATTCTGAATTTTCTGAGCTCTGTAACTAACAACTGGTCCCAATACTGTATAGTGCTAAACTATAGCAGCACTTTGTGAGATTTTACATTTACTATTTACTTAGTGATTTAGATTTACTTAGAGATACTATTTTACTATTTGCATAGTGATTTCATATCCTTTTAATCAAATTGAAGGAGAAGTAATGAATAAATCTCTTTTTCTTCATAATCAAGAAAAAAATCCACTTTTTTTACTCTTATTTTGAAAAAAAATGTTCTGCTATAAAAATGAAATTTTTTGGGAGGATAACAAGATGCTTTATGTTATACCTACCACAATATGATGACAACAATATATATAGATTCCTTTTTAAGAAACATTATTATCGCTATTTTGGTGTGTTGCAATAATTAGAGAAGGTAAGAGCCCTTACTTGGTCTAAAGCAAATTGGTCAAAGGCTTAAATTATATTTCGTAGGAGTAGTTAATATTTTGTAGAAATGAATCTCACTGCTCCTCATTTTCAAGATAGTTCTGACACAGGGAAAACGTGTTTGTGAACTTGGTACGAGAATGGTCACTTTATCCGTGATGTACAAATGTCATAGTCTTCTGCCAACTTTTATTTGTCAGCAGCTCAAGCTTTAGCCTTCAAAATGATTAACTTTGAAAATGTGGGTATAAGTAACTTGATGAGTTGCAGAAGAGGGTGGAAACTCTGATTCCCTGTCTCCTCTTTTAACCTCTAAAAACGATAGATCTCTGTCACACTGTAATGCATACTAACCTAGACGGAGCATTGCAGTGTTACTTAGCTGGTCATTTCCATTGTTGCACTGATCTAAAAGAGTAAAGGTAGTAATGTGGTGCTTTGCTGTGGTTTATTTTTTCATTGCAAATAAGTGAAAAAGAGCTCAGAAGTAAGTTTTACTTTCATATGGTACTACCCATTCATCTACATCTTCTAGATGGATAGAACTAAAAATAATTCAGAACATTTTGTAATATTATATGTAACATTACGTTTTTGGAAAATCTTATGAATTTTCCAGCAAGTCACAGAATTATAGAATGACTTGGGTTGGAAGGGACCTTAAAGGTCATGACATGGTCATTGACATGGACAGGGACATCTTCCACTAGACCAGGTTGCGCAAAGCCCCATCCAACCTGGTCTTGAACACTTCCAGGCATGGGACATCCACAACTTCTCTGGGCAACCTGTTCCAGTTTCTCACAGTAAAGAATTTTTTCCCAGTATCTAATGTAAACCTACCCTCTTTCAGTTTAAAGCTATTCCTCTTTGTCCTGTAACTCGATGCCCTTGTAAAAAGTCCCTCTCCAACTTTACTGCAGTTTCCTTTAGGTAATAGAAGGCTTCTCTGAGGTCTCCTAGAGACTTCTCCAGATTGAACAACCCCAACTCTCATCCTGTCCTCATAGGAGAAGTGTTCCAGCCCTCTGATCCATCTTCATGGCCCTCCTCTGGACCTTCTCCAGCAGGCCCATGTCCTTCTTATGTCGGGAGCCCCAGAACTAGATGCAGCACTAGAGAATAAATGTCAAAAAAGGCCTAAACCCTAAACCCAAAGAATCCCATTTTTTCTCTAACTCCTTTTATTTTCTTCAGATGCCAGAAACTTATTCTTGTATACATCTAATATTAGTCTGTGTTGTTTGTAGAAAACTAAGGTGGCATGTTTACAACCAAACATTTTATTTTTGATGCAGTGCTCAGTAAGTGTTTTTACTAGGTCAGCCATGGAAAGAAGAGGCCCTTGGCCCATGTTTTTACACTTAAGTGGTGTCCTGACAAGTCCAGGAGAGTAGAAGAAGAAATCAAAAGTCCAGGAAAATGCAGAAGTTTAAGTCTCTTCCTTCCTAAGAAACAGGCAGAATTCTGGCTGGAAAAGCTAGAAAGCAAGTGTCTTCCTCCCCCTTTGCAGCCCGGCCGCCGAAAAAACAAAACAAAACTGCACAGCAGCATAGCAAAACTGACCTTCAGACACTAGAATGGTTTTGAAAAGATTTCTCTAGCTGTTTTTTTCCTCTCCACTCTTGGGGCTCAGTTTTAAAAGGACAAGATTCATTTTTTTTTCCTAGCATAGAGAAGACAAATATGGGGTATATCATAAAGTCACCCCAAGACAAAGGGGAAGACTCAAATAGCCAGTACAGGAAACAATTGGTAAAAATCTTGTTTGTTTGGGGTTTTTTTCCCCCCTTCTTTTTTTTCTTTTTTTTCCTCTTACCTCTGTATTTTTTACAAAAGCATGTTCTAATTAGTTCCTAAAAGCTCTGGAACTATGTGAGGATTAACACATAATTAACATTTTTTAGCATTTTTGCTAAATATATATACACACACATATTTTATACTCCAATCAGAGAGTTTGGAATGTTTTTGCCTTTTTTTTAATTCTATAAACTGAAGGGATAAATCCTAAATAGTATGCTCTAAACAATGGCATATGCTATGTTGCAATGTGATGGTGTAACAATCTCTGAGAATATTGTTACAGATATAAATAGTGAGGCAAAACAAACATAGCATTAAGTTGTATGGTCAGCAAATTATTGTCCATTGGTAAATAAAACAGGAGCACACACAAAAATGTTTCCCAATTTTAGACAATTAAAAATGTGGGATTACGGATGTCAAAGTTGAACAAGTTCCATCTTAAATCGTCAGCCTGGCTACAATAACCTGTACTTGTCACTCACTAAAATGTCTCCCAATAGTCCAAGCAATGCAGAAGCATATTGCAAAACAGTGAAGGGAAACGCCAGCTGATGCTTGTCAAATCCTTTTTATTAATATTAAGGCATTTGATATTACATGCACTCTGCATCTTCATTAGAGCTTCATTACAGCCACATTACAGCAACAGCTTAATCCTACATCTATTGCTAACTACTAACAAGTCTACCCTACATTACTACCTAACTGCCAACCACAGCAGTAGCTATATAAAGCAATAACCATGTTTATAATATTAATCCAATCATCTGAAGGTTAAAGGGTCCACAGCTTGTCCAGGTGTCCTTTGGTCCAATCCATGCTTTGGTCACCCGATGTTCACGTGGCATGGTCTCGCTGCAGACTTCTCTGCTAAATGTGTTTTGATTACAGGCTGCTCTGCTTCATGCATCTTCTCAGTTCACCTCATTATGCATCCCAACAGAAGCAGAAAATTAACTAATGCATAGCTGAAGAGATGGAGTGCAAGCAAGCCATGTGTACCATTTTAGAAAATATGTGTTTTGAGTTCAACATACATTTACAGAGTATGTCTGGTTTGTAACCAAGGAAGACACATTCCAATAAAAATACTTAATGTGACCAGTTGTCCCAAGTCATACTGACTGGCAGATATTTTTAATGATGTAACAATGTTGCAGTTCTTTACAAAGAGCCTATTGGGAACTTTTCTACACCAAAGTGTAAATTCCTATGGATTTTTTTATTATGGGCTATTACATGACATTAAGAATCCAAACCTTTTCTATTGCATTCTATTTTACAGTGTATTTCTAATGGCTTTCATGTTTTCTCCTTTTGATGCTATTCCCTCTCTTCCTCCTGCTCATTGCTTTTCACACCACCTTCTGAATGCATGATAGTTTCACATCCTTACTCTTCCCTCTCCTGAACTCTTAATAGTCTTCAAAATACATCCTTTATTGGCCAAGTGGATTCCTCTAGACAGATTGGTTACCAAAAAACATCCTTCTATCTCAACCATCACTGAGGGTTTTAATGAATTGTTTAACCATTCAGTTTAGTATTGGTTTCTTTATTATCTTTCTATGGCCTGAAATTAAAGTGTACATCATAGTATACATATTTTTTTTCTTTCTTTGTCTGTGTTGACCTCTGTATGGACGCACAGCTCAAATGCTGCTGTGCATGTTTATTGAGTTCATAGGTGCTAGTGTGAGGAGAAAGCTGGCTAGCTGCTAGGTGATGTAGTGGCATTGTGTTGCACAGGCTGCAACCTGCCTCTTCTTAATCATCAGAAAGTGGCAGTATGCATGAGGGATTTCTCATGG
Source organism: Calyptomena viridis (assembly GCA_013390005.1). NCBI lineage: Eukaryota > Metazoa > Chordata > Aves > Passeriformes > Eurylaimidae > Calyptomena > Calyptomena viridis. The sequence continues at coordinate 121,298 of WEIV01013742.1, read as the reverse complement.
ATGTGTAGCAGGAGATTACCTGACTAAATTCTGATGCTCATCAGTATGTAGTGCCTCTGTTCGGCTGATACACCTCTGTTGGAGTTTCAGCTGGAACAGAGTTAATTTTCCTCTTAGTAGCTGGCACAGTGCTTTGTTTCAGATTCAGTATAAGAATAATGTTGACAACACACTGATGTTTAGTTGTTACTAAGTTGTACTTTCCCCAAGTCAAGGGCTTTCCAGTGTCCCATGCTCTGCCAGCACAAGAAGCTGTGTGGGAGCATGGCCAGGACAGCTGACCTGAACTGCCCAAAGGGATATTCCCTACCACAGAATGTCATGCTCAGGATATAAATTGGGGATGTGGGGTGATGTGTGTGAGGGGCCCATTGCTGCTTAGGAATGGACTGGAGATTGGTCTTTGGTGGTGATTGTTTCAAAAAGATATTAATTGGATTTCCAGATGTACATCAGTAGCAAAAATATACAGGGAAAGTCTTGTGGATCACTTCCAACTGTTTTGTTAGGGTGCTACTCCCTCCCTGTCTGTTCAGATACCCGATCCTACAGCTGTAAATGCCTTCTATCACATCCAAAGAAATAAAACACCTTCTCTAAGACACTAATTAGCATTCTTTATTATTGCAGTTAATTAAGATGATAGTATTTTCCTTAATGTTGATTAATAATTTATATTAAAGAGTTGGATTTACTTCTGGAATATCTATATTTCCTAGAATCAAGTATTATTACTTGCGTTTACATTTTCTACAGGGAACCGAGATTAGAAATAGGTTTAAAATTATATATAAAACACTCTGCAAGCTCATGACATCTTAAAGGCTTTATAATTTTGAAATGCATTCAAAATTTGCAGAAGAATAACATTACTATATACAAATAAGCCTGTCTTTAAAATTGGAACAGTTTGTTGTTACTTCGTTTTGTAAAGATAGCAACAGAACTCAGATCATGGTTGTTGTCCTGGTTCTGATCAGGACAGGATTAATTTTTGACAGTAGCCAGGAGGGGGCATGGCTATGACCTGGAGATTATTCTATACCACCTCACTGTCATTTTTCAGAGATGGAGTCCCTTTGGCTGAGGGAGCAGTGGGATAATGAATTTTTCACCTCTTTCTTGTACACTTTGTCATTAGGATTGTTGCTGTTACTCTTTGTTGTCTTATTTCATAGCTGTTTTCAGTAAACTGTTCTTACCTCAACACATGATCTTTACGTTTTGTGCCTCCAGTTCTTCTCTGCAGCCTGGTGCAGGGGGAAAAGGGAGAGGAAGGGGGGAGTGAGCAGGCAGCATGTAGTTTGGAGAGATTCAGTGAGCGCACTAAATTGGGGAATACCATTCTAAAACCATGACGGTAGTAAAAGCCTTAAATCTGTTTCAGAATTCAATATGAAAATGCCTGATAGTAGGCATTCCACTTAACTGTATGTAGTACAAATAGCCACTTAAGATGCCGTATATACATGTATTGCTATTGTATTAAAAATGATGGCCTGCTTTTCCCTCATTCCATCTCTTTAGAAATAACTGTGAAGATGCTGCTCTTAGTGTTTTCGGTGGTTTAAAAAAAGAATTAACTTCTGTTTTATTTTTCTTCACTCCAAATGCAATAACAGGTAAAGACCTTAACCCTAAGGGCAAGCAGGTCTTCTAAGAGGTGATTTTGAGTGCAGTTAGTGAATGCTAATGTCAAGCCTCTGACATGTTCAGTAGTGGTAATGATAAAGGTGGAAGCTTTTTTTGCTAGAAGCTTGGAAGGTATATTTGCTATATCACCTTTCAAGACAGATTTTCTTTTTCCTTCTCGTTGAGCCATGTCATTTCTAAGCAAACAGGCCAAACATACTGTATCTGCCTTAAAATAGTTTTCTGCAGAAGGCTAGATGAAAGTTGTATTAAATTTCTCATGATTCTGTTTCATTTACTCTGCACCTACTGGAGTTACCTCAGCTAAACTATTCCAAGGAATTCCTTTCAAGATATGCCACAGTTGTCTTGACTTTGAGAAAGCTGAGGCATAGGGACTGTAGGCAGGAACAAGCATTGTTGTAATCTACTTTGATTGTATTGCTGCAATAAGTAATTAAAGTCTGAGCCAAAGTGACTTCTTTGAACAGCTATAAAAGTCACTGGATCTGTCTCATAAAAGGTCCAGACTGCTGAAGGTAGAATTCAGTGCTGCTGTATTAACTACATGTAAGTATGCTCAGCCCTGAGCACTGTTGTTACAGTAGAGTCTTCAGATATGACCTCCGCTAGGATCTGGCAATAATGTTCAATACTGTCTGTCATACTTAGTGTTTGTGGTCTCTGAAGTTTTCGAAAGGGGTGTGCTCTTATCATGCCCCAAAAAAGTGCTCTTATCTTCCTAAGTGTTCTCTGACTCTGTGGAAAAAAGTTCTGTTTTGTCAAGAAATACAAGGAGAGTGTACCATGGTTGACTATAGTCAAGTTGGACAGATGACTCCCTGACCTAGAGGGAAAAGGGTATGTGTATTTCCTATGAACTTACTATTTTCTGTGGTATAAATATTCAACTACATTGCTGCATACTGGAGTATTGTTTATCATTGATGCAGAAAGTAGTCATGTTATGTCTGTTTCTTCCTTGCTCCACAAGGAGCACCATTAGCTGGTGAACATGTGAAAGGACCATTTTGTGCGGTGATGATAATTCAGTGTTGTTTGTAACAATGTTCGTGTGTTCTGCTCTGTGAACAAGATAGTGTCCAGGAGTGGTCTGTTCACTTCCATGAAAATGCTCCTGACAGGTGAGCACCGTGTTGAGAGTAAGCCTTTACAGAGGAATATTTAAGTAAGCTGGATCTGTGGAGTTATGGTGAACTTCTGTTCACTGTATCACTTCAAAGAAGAATAAGAAATAGACTTCTGTGGTCATCGTCCCAAACCAGTGTAAGAAAAGTTGGTGTGACTTCAAAATCTGTTTTTCCCACAAATGTACACATTTATGCTAGAGAGATCTTACAGTTTGATATTTTTTTATATTCTCATATCAAAGTTTTCTATAAATCTCACCAAGAAATCAAATCAAGTGTAGGGTGGAACAACCAGAAGAAAGCGAAAATATGAATGAAATGAATTAACATAGAATCATTAAGGTTGGAAAATATGTCTAAATCGTTGAGTCCAACCATTAATCTAGCACTGATGTGTTCACCACTAAACCATGTCCACAAGTGCCACATCTGTGCTTCCCATGATGGTGATTCCATCACTTTCCTGGGCAACTTATTCCAGTGCTTGACTACCTTTTCAGCAGAGAAATTTTTCCTAATATCCAATCTAAGCCTCCCTTGGCACAACTTGAGCCTGTTTCCTCTCATCTTGTCACTTGTTACCTGAAGGGAGGAATCAACCTCCAGCTGGCTACAACCTCCTTTTAGGTAGTTGTAGAGAGTGATAAAGTCCCCCCTGAGCTTCCTTTTCTCTAGGTTAACCTCCTCAATTCTTAATGTTAGGTTGAAAGACAAAGCATGTCTTGTTATGAGGATATGATGTGTTTAGTATATTTACTTTGTTAAAAATCATGCTTCCAAAATAGTAAAGAACATGTAAAGAAGATGGGATATCTGAGAAAATGAATTATCTCAGACAGCTAGGCAGCAGCTTTATTAGATGTTAGGATATTATATATTGTTGGCAATTGAGCAATGCGTCATAATATTTTTGTCAGAGGCTGTGGTTGCATTTCTCTGTGTTAATTTTTTTAACTCCTCTGATTGAATGCCTTTTGGAATCTCCTTTTGTAACTTTCTCGAGTTCCAAATCAGAGTAGTGGAAGTGGCAGTACTAATAATATATTCATGCACAATTAATTATCCATACAATTATCATTGTCTTGGTTAGAAGAGCGGGAGAAAGGACTTAGTTTAGAGAAATGCACTTGGTATTGTGGGGTTTTTTTTGTGTAATTTGGTGGTAGGATGTAGGAGGTGACCAATGACTGGTTCTTGTTAGTGCAATGACAAACAAACATTCCAAAAAGGTTACACAAAATCTAACTCTTAGCCTCAGTCTTTACATTGAGCAAATGCAGGCTAATGTGAGAGGTTAAAATTGCATTTTCTCGACCAGGTCATAACTTGCTATTCTAGATCTTTAGCTGCTTGTTGGTAAGTTTCACTTGACAAAGAACTATGTTTTTTTCTCTGTGTGTGTCTTGAGAGGTTGGACAAACATGCTCCTATAGAAGAATGATTGCTAAGGAAAGGGAGAGTTGTTACTGCACATGTAGCTTCTTAACGTTTTACTGACACAGAAGAATGTGGCTTTCAAGACTGTGCAACTTTTCTTGCCAAACATAGGTTTAAAAAAAAAGTCATTTAATATCAGAGGAAAAATGCATAGTCATTTTCCATACACATTTCTTAGTGAGCAGTATTTTGTTTGGTTATGAAACTTTAAATGTTATTTAAATGCTGCTGTTTGTTTTCCTGTAAGGAGTGGTTTCATACCCCATGCTTTTTTAGTCTTAATTTTCATCATATTTAATGTTGTCTTTCTTATTTTTTCCCAGTATGAATATTCTTATTTTCTTCTTGCCTATGAACAAATGTACTTCCTCTTCCGAGGGAGGCTTTCTGCAGATGCCAGAATTTATGAGCTAAGGATGAATGGAGCTAGTGGATTATTGGAGCTAGTTGTAAATCTGCAGCTGACAGCCTATACTCTGCTCTGGCACCTGTGCTGTGGAAGATCGGTAATGTGCACAGGGATAGTTTGGAGGACAACTCAATTAATTAACAAGGAAAATTCTTTATTCAGTTGTCCAGCACCTCATAACCTTTGTTCATCTGTGAAGGCGAGGGAAACCCGCTATGGGCAGAAAGAGCATAAACTGGGCCATTTTTGTCTGAGCATAGAGAGAGAAGTGGGGAAGATGAAGTTCAGGCGGAGGCTTTAATTTTGCCGGTACCTTTTTTGGGGGAGGCCTTGCCCTGGGGTGTGACGCAGGGGGACCCGCGGGTGCTGTGGACGGGGCGGGGCGAGGGGACGCGCGGGGCTCCCGTCGCGGTCCCCATGCGCGGTGTGCGGGGCCCGGGCCCNNGGCGGGGCGGTGGCCACGGCCGGCCTGCTGTCCCACCGGGGCGGCGGGAGCGCTGGCGCGGTGTAGGCGGACAGCGTCCTTGTTTTGTACCGTCACCATTTAATGCCTGCAGAGGCTTCCGCGAGGGCAGGGAACTGCGGCAGCTCCTGGCGTTCACTTGCTATGGGTGTGCTGGGAGGGTTTTTTTCCTTTCGTTTTACTTTATTGCAGTAATTTCCTGGCATATCTTCTAATGCATGTGATCCAGGGAATCGGGAGACGTAGTGCAGCAGCATGAAGTGGAACAATGTGGCAGAAACACTATTTTTCTCCATCGCACATTAAGACTAGAGGGAAAAGCCTCAAGTTGTGCCAGGGGAGGTTTACATTTGAAATTGAGAAAAAATTCCTCGATGCAAGGGTGATGAGGCTTTGGAACAGGCAGCTCAGGTAGGCAGTGGAGGCACCGTCCCTGGAAGTGTTCAAAAAACGCGTAGATGTGGCACTTAGAAACACAGTTTAGTGGTGGACCTGGCAGTGTTAGTGGTCGGACTTGGTGATCTTAGAGGTCCTTCCCAACCTTAACGATTCTCTGATTCTGTGTATTATGCCATTTAGTATGATGTTATGTGTCGTTTCCCAGAGAAGGTCCATGAAATACTAGTGGTGTTATTTCCAGGGTTTTCATATTCGTAGCTTCAGGTTTCCTTCAAAGCCACAACCCCCCACAACCCTCTACACGGCTCCTGCCCCTCACCCGTTGGGTTCTTTGGGAAGCCAGAAAGTCTTATAGGTACAGGAGATCCAATCCGTGTAGCTAGCTTGGGTTGTCAAAAATTTGACAAGTAAATAAAGCAGCTGGAATGCAAGAGGAAAGGGTTCTTGCACTGACAAATAACTACAATAGGAAGCAGAAGATAACAGTAATTTGTTTCCTCCTTCAGTGGTGTTCCGTGGGAATCTGTCCTGGGTAGTTTGAGCTAGGTGACCAGGTAAAAAGATGAGCCATGAAGTGTGAAATTTTGATGGTGACATTAAGCTGTGAAAAAATACTAACAATGAAGGTCAGCTATGAAAAAACTTCAAAGATCTTACAGGGCTGCCTGAGGAATATCAGGGCAAGTGAAATGACAGAGAGAGTTGTACAGAACAGAAGGAAACAGTATTCTATGTAGAAGGTGTGCTGTGGGCTCATTGTTATTGGCTGGGAGGTAGATCTTGGTGTTATAACAAAATGGGACTTCAGTTATGGGACTGAACTGTACGAGTTTCCATAGAGCCTCCTGGTGCTGACGGGCCAAAAGAAGATGTCTAGGGAAGAGATAGAATATTTGGAGCAAACACATGGAGATGTTTTCCACTGCTATTGTACTAGCCTCCAAGAATGTGCAATGTAAGATCTTCTCCAATGAGAAGTTCAAACTTGTGGTAGGTTTTTGGTGTCTTATTAACCAAGTATAGGAGAGTAGGATGTGTGGTGTGGTCCATTTGACTGGGGAATAAGATTTTGATGTATGTATTTTTGTAATATTTGTAATGGCAAGATAAATACCAGAGAAATCCTAGCTATTGCAGGGCCAATCTACATTTCTTGTCTAAAGAAATGAAGAAAATTCTCGAACTGTTAGCTCTTTCCTTACAGTTACTCATTCACAAATGTACTTCGATGTACAAACGTACATGCTGCTATTCACAATTATGATCTGAGGATTTTATGGAATAAAAATAGGACTTCCACAGGTAAAGCGGTCCGTTGTTGTGAAAGTGTTTCTGGGAACACTTTGACAATCTGTGTATTTTCTGAAGAGGAGGGTTTAGCATATTGATGACAGAACTTAGCGGGATTAGAGAGATGTGTGATNCCCCCCCCCAACCAAACAAAAAAATTTCCTTCATTAAAACGTGTACTAAAACAGTTTTAGTAAAGACCACTGTTTGCTTGGTACCTTATCTTCTTATTCTTTTTATACGGAGAGACATCCGAGAAAATGGACTCTGTGTTAATGACTGAACAGAAACACATTGGTAAATGAATTACTGTATGGGCAATTACTGGTTTGTGCCTTTGCTCTGTTGCTGCAATAGTGAGGTTCTGCTGCATTTGAGTATGGTTTGTGCAAGGTTTAAACTGCACAATTGTAGGAAGATGCTTGTGGAGTTAAACAAGTCTATTTTAAAACAATGTAGTTTGTTTCAAGGAAATGTTTGCATTGATGGATAGGATTGAAAGATTCAACAGAATAGTTGTCTTTCTCTCCTCCTCCCCCTCTACATTGGAGGTGTGAATTAATATTATTTAAAGTTATAGGATGATGTGTTTCTGTGTTTATAGGAAGGGACTGTCCAGAGGTTCTACAAATCGATGTCTCTCTGGAAAAAGTGGAGAGTCTCTTCCATCAGTTTTTGCAAGAAATGTGCAAGAAGCCATCGACAATTATACTTGGTATGCATGTGTTTCTGTAACAGTACTTCGTTAATGCACTTCTGACTTAGATATTTCAAGATCGGTATTGATTTTCATTAGTCATGCTTCTCGTCATTCTCATGGATAATACCTATTGCACAATCATTCTAACCCATTGTTTAGAAGGTTTGAACTTTACTTCTGGTTTGTGTTATGGATTTGAGTATTTTTAGACCATAGTAGAGGGTGCTGATTAAGTCTGGTACGGAAGTCAATTGGAATTATGCTTGCCAATGTTGCAGGTTAGCTAACTTTCAAGAAGTTTTGTTCCAGATGACGTTGGTTTGGATTTGTGTGGCCTGGACATCTGGTTGCCATTGCTTTCCCTGCATCCCAGGGTGGGTGGTAGCTGGCAGGGACCAGCTAGAACTTTGAGGACGTGAATGCTGGAGCTCAAGATTTAAAGTGCAGCACGTTTAACAACATAAGACACTGCATACAGACATATAACTCTACAAATATTTCAAATATAAGAGATCTTTTGCTTAGATTTACAAATGTTTTCTTGTGGTAGCTTCTAATGGAGTTAAAGAAGGTTTATGTTATCTTTTAGTGATCACTAGCTGAACTGGAAAAGCCAAAATATTTGTTAGAGCTGGAAATATAAGTGAATATGTGTATATATATTTATATACATATGCACATGCATATGCGTGTTTTAGAGTGCCCATACAGTTGCAACAGTGTATATACATATAAAAACATAATAGTGTAGAAGGAATTGCCTTTAAGGCAGTAAATGGTACTAATAGGAGCATGTAGTCATAGCACACGACTTGAAAACATATGCTTGCACCTCTTCACCTCAACAGGCATACGTATTGTTGTCCATTTACGTGATCGGTTGCTTTATTGTAAAAATGTTTATACAGAAAATAATTATGTTTTTCATTTTAATTTGTCATCTTTTCAGTGAAATGCTTTCATCGTTTTCATCTAGTGGTTGTACAACACCTACAGAGTTGAAGAATTCTTGTTCTGGAATAAACAGCTATACTACTGGTTTGTCTACTGAAAGAAGTTCAATTTACTCCTGGAGGGATGATGTATGTCACAGAAATTTTTACAGTTCTGTTTCTTTAAATATTGTAGAAAAGATTAATTTTTACTGAAAATGGACACACAGCACCTCATCCATAGTAGCCTGAAACGTAATAATAGAATATTTAAAAAATTGTTTAGTTTGTAAGTTGGTATCAGTGCAGCTAACATAGAACAAAGAAAAATGGAATAAAAATATGAAATTATGAAGTTTGGGGAAAACAGACCTGTTTTATTGAAGAAGGTAAGCTTAGGTTTCTGAATCCAACAGAAAAATACGTGTTTTCAAATACTGCGTAGCGCAGGCAATGTCTAAATTTAATTATTCCGAGTGTTATGTTATAAAGTACATTCATGAACATATATATTTCTCAGTCTTGGTAAATATTTAGGTCTTACATAAGCTCAGTTCTGTTTTGTAGATGACACAGAGAGAGGTTGTACCTGTTCTGGAGGCTAACCTCTGAGGCATACCTGGTGCAGGCTGGCAGTGTTGAAAGAAATCCAAAGGCATCGTAGTCGCTGCCACTTTCATTTTAAAAAGCCTTCCATGTCTGGTAGTGGTAGTTCTGCCATTCTTTTTTCAGAATGTCCTAACCCTGTCTGTTGCTGCCAGGCCTTCAGGAGAAAACCTGGCTCTGGATTATACAATAACCTGTTTGAGAGTTTTCTCTTTCTTTTTCGATGCAAACTCTTTTGTAGCCTGAAGTGCTCTGAAGCATTCAGCTGGAAGTGAACAAGCATGATTTGGGCCCTGAGTATGACCGCTTTTTTAGTGTATCAAAGTATCTAATGTAAGTGGCAAATGTTATGAACAGTGCCTCAGCCGAGGAACCCTCAGCCAAGTGCTTGTCTCCACATCCCTGGATAAAACCAGCTGCTTCTCTCCTATGTCCTTGTGCCTCTCTGCTCGCCTGTCTGGTTGCACTGAGTTGTAGGTTCAGTGAAGAGGTGTGAAAGGGTATTTCTCACACTGATGGCTGTTTCCTAACCACCAGACTAGGTCACACAGAAGGAAAGTGCCCCCTCCTTGCCCTCTTAGCTGTTTTACTCAGAAAGGCAGAGCAGTGCTTGAAGGAGCAAGGAGCTTTGGTGCCATGGGTCCCAGAGATGCAGTGTGCATGCTTGACGTTCGAGCAGGGAGCAAGCTGGGAGTCCAGACACCTTATAAATTTTTTTTTTTTTTCTGTTAGCTAATCCTGGGCAGCTGTCTGTTACCTGTTAACATCTTAGAAATGTAGGCTTCTAGTTCCTTTTTGCTAAATCAGCTTGCTCAGGTCAGCTGTGTTGGAATTTATTTTTTTTTGCATTGTGATATATAGATGTCGTGTCCAAAGTAGGTAGTCGAGAATGCATTTTGATGTGCCCAGCCAAATTAATTCAGGGTCTTCTGTTCTTTTAAGTATTATGCATGTAATTTTAGTATACATGCATATTTGCTAATAACTATTAACTTTATAATAAGTAGGAATTTGATAAAGCCAACACCCAGAGAGTGCATCAGTTATTTTTGGAGATTGACGAAATGCTGTTTGAAGGAAAAGTGACCTCCCAAACACAGAGCCTGCAGGTAGAATGTTCAGATTGGATTGAACGATTTCCTCATCTAAGGTAAAGAAATTGCTTGCGAGTACTAATTTTAATCTGTTATCATTGTAATTTGAATTTTTGGGGTATCCTTTTGATATTTGGCATCAGCAACACTTGTGCATTCAGATCTGTATCTCTGGGACTAAGCTGTGTCATAGTTGCACAATAAGTCTGGCCAGTGGTGCCTTGGCAGCTAATGCCCTTTATTTTGCTTAATACAATGATTACAGGCAAAGGTATTTTAGCAGGAGGTATTGAGAAAATAACAGTATACTATTTTCGTAATGAGTTTTTCTAAATAAAGAATACATCTTGTAAATAGTTTGGCTTTACTGTAAGTAAAAACATACTGTGAAATTCTAAGAAATTCAGGGTTAATTCTCCAATTAGTTCTTCTAAAAAGTACTGAAAAATAAAGGCGGCCACAGGCCTCACATATACTACACAGCTGCAGTGTCCTCTTAGGCCATGTAAATTATGTTATATTTGCCCAGCAATAACCAGTGGAATAGATACATGTATGCATATGTGATTAATGAGAATTGCTTTGCACAGATGTGCAGAATCTCTAGGTAGCCTGATGACTGCATCTTGTAACACAGGGGACAAGTCAGTGTTGCTTCGTGTTGTACTGTCCTGCCTTCACAAATGATGACATGACATTCTTTGTGAGATGTGGTTACTCCTAAGCCACTGTAAACATAGGCCTACATGTGTACTGACTATTTTCTAGTCAATACTTTAACACCATTAAAAAGATATTGTGGTATGCTTTCAAAGCTTTTAGGTAATTCGCAGAGGTTGGTACTTGTAAAGATAAAGTAAGATCAACTAACAAAGCTCGTCACACTTTCTTAGGAAAAAGAAAATTGTTAAATAAATCTGAGTCAATTTTCACTAGCATCAGGACATGCTTTGTCCTTTTTAGATACTATGACAATTAGTAGAGCATGCATAAGATGGAGACAGATTTTTGTACTGTGCAATTCAATCAAAATATTAAGTAATTTATCTCTATTTTTTTGTGTATTTTCACTGAGTAGAATTTATTTTAAGTGATTCCCTGTACTTAGGATTTTTTGATTCAAATCTAATGCTGGCGGTGCCAACCAAGTCTAAGAGGTTGAAAGTGAATTGAAGAAATCTGGGAGCTTCTGCAACATTTGCTTCTAAGGGATGTGGTACCTCCTGTGGTTTAAAAAGAAAACAGAAGTTATTTTCATTTATTTATATTAAACCTTAAAACTTGGTTTTAGTTGACTAGTTACTCAGTACAGTAGCTTCTGGGATGCCAGATTTATTTTTGAGTTGTGCTTCAAATTGCTTGCTGGCTATCCTTTTTTTGGTGTGGTTTATTTTTAAAACAATATGAATACATGGCTCAGCATGTGGGAATAAATATACTTGAGAACTGTCATCAATAGGAGAAATAACTCTTCTCAGAGAAAGATCTATCTTTGTCTTTAAGACAAAGCTTTTTGTTCTTGACTTACAAAATAAAAAGTGAGAAAGGCTATTGCTTAGAGCTTCATATGGCATAAAGTGTTCTGAAAAAGGTAGTCTCAAGAAAACACGTTCAGGTGAGTCTGAACATTGCTGCTTGCACTGGAGAGTTGACTGGCAAATTCTATTGAGATCCCTTGTGAATTCTAGTGAAAAACAATTCAGTAAGCAATGATTATTATTTAACTATACTGTGTTCAGAAATTATTTTATAGCATAATTTTGTGTATATTTATTAGAGTTGCTTTTACCTTTTCTATCTGCCACTCTATGATGCGTGTCGGAGTTCCTGCATTTTCTGAGTATTAATTCTGGCCTTAACTTTCCATGTAAATATTTTTGATTAGCACTTTTACTCACATTGATGAATACTGGAGTTGGATAAGTGAAGTCACAGCAACTTTTATTTGTCTTCTGTGTCCATTTTACTAGATTTTTGATAAGAAAGGGAGTGTGGTTACTTTATCTGCCCATAGAACAATCTAACAAGTTTGACTGTTTACTCTTAAAATTTATAAACTAGAATCTCATCTCGTGTGATGACTTAAATACTATGGTGAAGTTAATGTATTACACAAGGCTCTGGCCCCTCCCCGAATTGCTTTTCAAATCAGATGTAAGGTGTGCTTTTGCATTGCCTACTCCTTGCAGGTATTTGTATTCTAGATATTTGTACATGGTGTAGGTTTCCATCTAAGATACTGCTTGTTCTCTCCTTTTTATTCAGAGTTCTAGGAAAGCAGCTCCCAGTGCCGAAGGATGAAGGCTTTCAGCATTTTCAGAGCAGAAGTGGTGCCTGTGTGGATACTAAGTGTTTGCCTGTCCTCTGTGAATATACTGGTAATATGAAAGAGTATGTTGATTTTTTTAAGTTTTGCTGTTGGTCTTCCCCCTTCAGAAGTATGTACAAATACTACTTTTCTATTACTGAAACATGTCTGTACAATTAAATATTCACTTTCTCCTTCTTTAAATTTTTAATTCTCATTTTGTTGATTTTTTTTTTTTCAGGCTCTTCATTGCAGGCTCTAAATTGATCCCAACAACATCTCCCATACATAAATCACTGGATTCAAGTAGCACTAGGATTTCTGCCTCTGACTTGGCCATGTATTCCTTCCTGGAAGAAGAAATCTATGATATGGATGGAAAAATAGAAGAGTATCTTGCCTTTGACAGCAAGGAACTGTAAATAACAGATATATGTATTTTTGAAGGATATAATGAAAAGTTATCAGTGAACCCAGTCAGGGTTCATAAACTGTGTTTCTCTTCTGTAAGATACAGTTCCTTCTGTCCCTGTGTTTGGTAGCACAGTGGTCAGAGCACTCACTGAGCATGTGGAAGATTAGGTATGTTGTCTTTCTAGTGGTTGAAAACTCACATCTTCGTGTCAGAGGAATGTGTCTTAGCCACTAGTTGTTTTGAGGTGTTTGGTGCATGGAGATTCAATAAAATCAGTATTTCGAGTCAGGGTAGAATGAAGGTATCCCTTCTCCCCAAGTGAATGCCTGGAGCAGCAGGCTGTTTAGGGTCATTACACTGTATGTGCTCTCATTGTCTGCTCTAATGAAGAATCTTAGATTCTTTCAGTCCAATGTATAACAGATTTGTGAGGAGAGCTGCCAGTTGCAGCCTATATTTAGAGCACTCTTGTGAGGAACAGGAGTCACGCGGTCATCATCTTGACATTGCAACCTAGGTCTCCAGTTGAATGTTCCAGCAGCTGGGCTAGTGGGTGGATAAAAGATCATCCTGTTTTCTAAAAGGCCTCTATGAGGGGGAAAACTTCAGTAGGACTAGTTGGGCACAAAGCATAGCTTTTTGTGTTGAGGCCTTATGCACACTCAGGTCAAAGACATGGTTGTTCTGAAAACCTGAGGAACTAGACTGAGACCCTTTCAGTCCTGTTGTTGAAAGAGAGCACTAGGGTTGCTGCTTTTAAGAGTACTGTTAGTAGTAGTCTCTCCTCATTTTGCTAAGTAAGCAAACTTAATTTGGAATGGAGACTTGTCTGAAGGTGTGTTTCTCTCCTTTGTGCCTCTTGTTTCCTTCAATTCTGAAAGACTTTGTTCTCTAAAACATCAGACATTAAAAAGCCTGATATGAAAATAGCTTGGTCACATTGTGAGTTGGACCACTCAGCCACGTTTCAGTTATAGTTAACAACTATGCAGCTTAGTTTGAGGAAGAAGTGACTGAAAAGAGAAAGGGAGATAGTAGAAACCAGTATGAATGTGGAATCATTATGATCTCAAAAAAAAAAGCATTCCTTAGAAAGGTTAAAACTTCCTTCCTGGGAGGTGTATTAGAAGACCAAGTTAGGAAACATTGCTACAATGTGCTTCCTTAAGTAGAGAGGAAACAGGAAAAAAACAAACCATAAAACCCCTAACAGAACTCTCCTCACAGCAGTGGGAAGAAAGAAGGTATGCTTAAGGCTATGGGCTTTGCTATTCTTGTCAGGCTGCAGAAATCCTTTAAAGTTGTTTTGTCTTTGATCAGTGGTGGAGTATTGCAGATGTGTGCAGGTACATGGGGCGTGATAAAGAAATTTTCTGTGTGATAGTCCTCCTCCTGACAAGTGCAACAGTTCATTTATGTTACTGAAAAAAGCATAGGATTTAGTCTCAGATGACTATGTGCCGTGTATAAAGCTTTTTCCTAGAGCTGCAGATCTTTCTATTGTAATCCCCTTATGGGATTTTTTAACTTTTCAGCTACTAGGAAAAAACCAGAAATCATTATATATATGTGATAGGTTCTGTTCCCATAGGTGCATTTGAATTTGAATTTTTTGGTGATCTACAACTGACTGCCTTTTCTTCTGTATGTGTGTTTCTGTATTGGAAGGAAGGGAAAAAAAGTCAAAATCGTAAGAGTTCTTTTGAATTTGTTTCCTTTATTAGTAATAATGAGAGTTGGGAACAAAAGAAAATGCATCTTTCTGAGAAGAGGAGTAAGCGTGGCATTCCCCCTGTTTCTCCCAATGCCTGTATCAAAGATGCTGTGGCTTCTGAAGTATTTGATCATATCTGGAGCAATATCATTGGAATACTGGAGGAACTGATTAAAAAAAATTGGGAAACTAGTATCCCAGGTATTTGATATTTTCAAATATAGTATTTATTGAATCTATCTCAGAAAAGTGGTTCTCCCTTTCCCCCTTAAAATAACCAGATTTTCCAAGCTTTGTTTAAGGTAATGAGTGTGGTAGCACTGTAGGTGTATTATAAAGTCTTACCATGAGAATGGGCACACACCATGCACACAACATAAAAACTTCCTTACTAATTTTCGGGGAGTTTTTTATGAGAGGTGGAAAAAAAAGGAAAAATACCGACTGAAATAACTTCATTTCAGGAGAGCGTGTTTAAAAAAGTAAAAATGTTAATCACTGGCTTGAGGTGCAAATTGATGCTATTAGCAGGGAGTCACTTATGATGTGATCCAAATCTGGAACCTAGGAATCAAAGTTTCCTAGTGTTGTTTGACCTTTGTTGATAAAAAGAACCCCTAAGTAGATTGTTAAAGTGAGATAGACAATCTTGCTGATGTGCAGGAGTACATGAGTTTATTACAGGATGAAGAAATGGTAATGCATGTAATTTCATTTTGTGTTTTCATATTCTATTGGACTGTAGCAAGGAAAAGCGAAAAGCTAGGAAAATTAACTAGAATTGAAAATCTATTTATATTATGTATATGTCATCTTTGGAGGCTGAGGGAAATTTCTGCTCTTTCAGTGGATTTTAAAAGGATAGTAATAGAATAATACCTGAGGGTGCGTTTTGGAAGTTATCTCAAGTGTAAGGTACAGTCAACTTCAAATATAAGAATACAACAAAGTAAGAAATGATAGAATTTCTTAGAATGCTTGCAGTATCAGAATTTAACATTTCAGGTGTTACTGAAGTATAAAAATTCCTTTCTCACCACAGGTGGATTGTTTAGCTCTCAATATTATAGTTTAGGGAGGATAGCTTAGCACTATTATGATAGATTTGTTCTTTTATTTTTTTGATGGTCATAAACTTATGACAAATAGCTAGTTACCAAAGTATCTCAACTAGGAAGGAAAAGAGTTTGGATTTATAATAGAAATAAGGTAGTAGTTTATACCCAAAATGAAATAATGTGTAGCTGATGTCAGACAATGGTAGTATCAATAGACTTTTTATTTAATACATATTTTTAAATTTTTTTTTGTTGCTTAGAAAGAAAAATCTTTGGGGATTTTTAAATAAAATTTCAAAAGTCTTAGCAGTATTTTATTCAACACCCACCTCCAACTCTACCTGTGTAGACAATATGTATGTCAGTGTCGGAGACAGCATAAACAAATGGGAATGGTTTTAGAAAAATACCGTTTATGGTAGATTTTTAAATAATATGGAAACTTAAAACTATGTGAAAGTGTTTATTTACTGTGAAGTGTAATATTATCTGAACCCCAACAAATGATGGCTGGTAAACATAGAAAATTCTTTTTATTCCCTCTACCTTTTTCCTGTTATGCAGAGTGTGACAAACAATTGGAAAAACTGAAAACTGTTGCAGCAAAACTGCCACGTTTGCCAGTCATTCATATTATAACAGATGCTGCGAGCAATCTTCTTTCCAGAGGCTCTGAAGCACAAAGTGTATCTTTTGGATCTCCTTCTATTTCATCACAGGTAAAAATAGAAACCAACTTTTTGTCAAATGGTGTTTGTTTTTTTCTGCAAACCTTGGACAATCTTGGTTGAAACTTGAAAAGGCTCTTTTTTTCCCCTCTATTTTCTCTATACCATTTAGGTGCACTTAAAGTAATTTAAAATGAGGGTGAATTAAATGTGCTTTTTCTGTTTGTTGTCACTTGTTTTTCTTTGGTGATCATTAAAGGTGCCATTTACCACTAGGATACTGCTGCAGCTGCTTTACAAAGAAAGTCTTCTTAGACTGCATTCTATCCTTAGAAACTAATTTGTTTGATTGTGGTCCTGTAATTTCTTATTGGTAGAATTAAAAAAACAAACTGGGCTGTTCCCTGGACTGAGGGATGTGAAGTTGCAACTTGAAGTGCTTTACTCACAACCCTGATCTTCAGACTCTCTCATTGCTTTTCTTTTCCTTTTCCTCTTGTGAAAGGGGACTCTGCAGTACATGTACGAGCATGTTGTCACTAGACCTTACCTGTCTTTGTGAAAGCTTGTGTTTATATTGATAAAATGTCCTATTATGTCCTGCTTGCTGCCTCCTCCCTCTGGCACCCGTTTTGCATGTATGCTTCCTTTTTCAGCTGCTGCTTCTTTTTATTTTTTCTCCTGTCTCTCTTTGTTGAGTTCAAGTGACTTCATTCTTTTCCATCTGCTCTTTTTCCATGCCTGTTAAGCAGTGAGGTAAGGAACATGAAAAAGGTAGCACAGCAGTCTTGGTTCACCTTGTTGGTGTGCTTTATTCTGTAGTGGTCTGAGCAGCTAGAAGTAAAATGCTTATATAAATAATGCCCAGACTCTGTGACCTGTGCAGAGGGAAAATAGAAACTGTGGAGAATTAAACTGTCTTCAACTGAAACTTATATTGTAAATGGAGTTGCAGTTCAGCAAGTCACATTGGTAAAAATCTGTTTAAAATAAGTAAAATGACATAGTTGCCCCATCTACTACTGAGAATTCTACTGAACCATCTTAAGAGAAACTTTTCTAAAAACCAACTAAAATATTTCTTAACTATGTGCTTTTTGAGGTCTTCCTTCAAAAAAAGTAAAGTTTAACATATAGTTGTTGCTTTTAATAGGTTCACCGTTTCTCCAGCAACCTCAGTAGTGATTTGAATGGTGTGATGACAATTCAAGCAAAACCACTCCAACAGAGGCATGTTGCCAGAGTAGAAAAAATACAGTAGGTTTTGATATTGACATTTTCAGAATGTGACATAATTCATACTACATTAAAAATGTTTTGCAATTAGAAAAAGTCAATAAGAAGGCAGTGATCTTGTTTGTGTGTATCACTAATGTGATAATGATATGCAGAGGTTGAAATGATACACTGTTAAATCCTTTTTTTTCTTGAGCCTAATTCCTTTTTTCTTTCTCGCTCCTTAGGAATGAGGAAGAAAACAAACAGCAGAGCATTGCTTCCAGTGCTCCAAATTCAGCACATGCTAGGTTGGGGAGAATTTCTCATAACAGTGTTCTCTCATCATCTCGGGCACTGCTGGCATCTTGTAGGAAGCTACCAAGCCATCGTAGGTTACCATCTCTCACCTCTGACCAACTCTGCTCAAAAGTTCCTAATAGGTACAATGAGGAAATCCGAGGGACAAAATTGTGAGTTTTTAATTTTATTCTTTGCTTTTCTCAGAACTTTACTGAAATTTCACCACTGAATGATTTTGCAAAATATCCGAGAACTAAGCCATATTTTATTATTAGTTCTAGATTCAGAGGGAAAAAGAAAACAAGCAGAAACATGCTTTTTTGAGGAAAGGAATTTTTTTTTATATTTTTATTGCTGTATTAGGTCCTGCTACTTTTTGTAGCAAAGCTCTATAAAGAAATGTACTACTTTTAGTTTTCATATTACTTCAGTGAAGAAGTCTGTAATACGAAGTTTCCTAAAAGAGGAACACTTAAAATTCTGTAGGGTTGCCAGCTCGGATCGTTTGTCTTCTGCTCGTGCACCTGCAACCCGGAACAAGTTACCACCAATAAACTCTGAGGCTGTTGAACAGTATCTTTCAGTACCTCGATTGCAACAGAGCTCTGTAAGTTGTGTTCGTTTTCGTACTGATGAAGAACTTCAAGCTATTTAGAAGTAAATTGCTCAGTGTCACTGGTTGAAATGAGCAATTTTACAGTTTGTGTTGGTTTGTATTCAGTACATGGTTTCAACATGCTAATGTGTGTTACATTCAATTACATTGCAAGAGAAGCCAGTTTAAAAACTCGGGTCACAAACAGATCATAATGGAAAGACTTCTCTGACAACAGAAAAATTTGGCTTAAAAAAAAAAAAGGAGAAAAACAACAAACTGACAAGATAGTAACCTTGCACTTCTCTGCATCTGGATTTAAATAGCTCCTTTCAGTGTTTTATTCACTAAGGTTGTAAGAAGTAGAAAATTATGTTGACTGAAGTAGAAAAGGATACCAGCTGAACAACAGATCTACTGTTCTGACTTATTCTGAAGGTTGAGGAAGTAATAAATTGCCAGAATGAAAGTAGATTGGCATGCTGATATTTTTCTGCTTCTGAATATTTTGAATTGAGACAAATGTAAAGTCTTTTACTATTTTAATTAATACAAACCTTTGGGAATTATAGACTAATATTAGGGAAAGGTCTCACATCTGTTTGAAAAACATGAGAACCCTTAAATCAGTGGTTTTGGTTATTGAAAATATATTTTTCTTTCCTCCTCGTGTACTTTTGTGTGGCAACAGAAAAAAATATTTTAACTGATTCAGTTTTTGCATTCTCTTAATGCTCTTTTTAATTTTCTCAGCATCAAGGACAAGGTGCTCATAGAGTGTCAAGTGCAGTGCCTGGCAGGACAAAGCAGCCACCACTCAGAGAAAGAACTGTTATTGTTAATCAGTTTTCAAGGCCCAACACAACTCATACATTCCGGGTATGTTGGAATATAAGAAGAGACGTGGAAAAGGAAGAAGCTTTTATTCATGCCCACTGTTGGTCTACAGAAGGTCTCATTTCTGGATGTCTCCTGACTTGTGTTGTACAGGGATTCCTGCTGGCTGTAGAGAGGAGAATGTTAAAAGTCTCTGAGAGGGTGTGGGACTATTGTATGAGGAAGAATTTTTTTCTGAGTCTGATGCATCAAACTGTTTTTTTTAGGGTGTCTGTGTGCTAGAGGTGTGCAATTTTAGTGCTTTCTGGGACTTTGCGCTTTGGTAGGATTCGGTCTGCTGAACTGGATTGTGAAAACTATAATCAGACCATTTCACTAGATAAGTGTATCACACTAGCTAATAGTATCTCTTTTCTTTTTGCAGAGAGATACACCTCAGAAGAGATCACTGACTCCTGTGGATATTGCTAACTGCAGAGGTCCGAGTCAGGGTTTTTTGATAACAGGTAGGCAAAGTAAGAATCACTTGGGAGGCAAAAGGCTAACAAAACATTAACTCATCGTACAGTCAAAAAGTGAAGTGTTCAGGGAGAGCCATCTCAGCATAAAAGAAGAACAGGTGTGCTTGGCAGGATCTTTTAAGTTTGATTTTGAAGTTCCTTCTCACTTGGTGTAAGGTAGTCTTAACTGTGATTGGTAGGAAGCCAGTAAAGCTTCTTTGGAAGGAGTCTCGTCTCGTCTCATCTCCTCTTTTTTTTTTTTTTTAATATTTCGGTATATTTCCAATTATGTCAAGAGTATGGGGTGTACAGGCTAGATATTTTAGCGGCTGATAGAGTAGTAAGATGCATGCTTGTTCATTACAAATCCTTGTATGTAATCCTTATTCGTTTGGAAGTTCCTTGAGTTTAAACAATTATATCATTGGCATAATTATATAAGAGGTGATGTAAAAATAAGGGCAGGTTAGCAAACATTGATCCGAACAGACTGAGCAGGTGTAAGTAACATGTAGACTTGGAGTGTCTTTCAGAACTATGACAATTAACAATGTTTTGTATTTTCCAGGCTTACAGCATTACTACAGATCCATTCCGAAAAATCCTCCAACCTCAAAAAAGAGATTTCAGATTGCTTCTTAACCCATTTTAGAAAGAAACAGAAACTCTGCAATGAATGAAATACTGAAGTGCTGAATTTGCCACATTGTATCTTTGTGTAACAAGCAAGGTGCACAGTATGATGGTGTTTAATGAGCTTGCTGTCTTGAGGATGCCTGCATTGCCTTCTTTTAAAATTGTCTGACCAGAGATTAAATTAAAAATTAGAGCAAAATGAAATAAGTGGTTGAGGTGTCTGCTCTGTTTGCAGTGTCAAGATGTTGGTGGTGCACTTCCTTCTCAGGCATTCCTCCTTTTTCTGTCTTTCATAGGAAATTGTTATTCTACCTATAGAAGCAAATAAGTTACGTTTAGGCCACAAAGTCCTATTCCCACTTCTTTTGTTTGCTCAGTGTTAAAGATGTTTTAGTCTAAACATCAGTCATATAAAGTTTATACTTTTAAACAGGAGGTTGCAGTACTCCCTCCTTTTTCAGTCTGTCTGCTTACTGCAATTGGTTTCTTACAAGTATTGTTTGTCCCTACTTTTTTGTTGCCCTTTAATTCTTTTGAAATGGAATTCATTCATTGCTTTTACATACATTGTTCTAATTATCAGTAACTATGGGAACTGCTGGGATAAACTTAATGTAGTGGTTTGACCCTGTCTGGATGCCAGGTACCCACTAAAGTACCTCTCTCCCTCACTCCCCTCTGCAACTAGACAGGGGAGAGGAAAATATAATGAAGGGTTCCTGGGCTGAGATAAGGACTGTGAGAGATCGTTTACTGATCACTGTCATGGGAAAAACAGACTCAAGTGGGGATATTAATTCAATTTATTACTAATCAGAGTAGGAGAATGAGAAACAAAATAAATCTTAGACACCTTCCTCCCACCTGCCTCCTTCCAAGTTCTACCTCCTCCCCCCCAGCTATGCAGGGAGAAGGGGAATGAGGATTATGGTCTGTTGTTGTTTCTGCTGCTGCTCAGAGAGAGGATCCTTCCCCTGCTTCCCGTGAGGTCCCTCCCACAGGAGACAAGCCTCAACGAACTATAGCAGTGTGAGTTCGTCCCCCAGGCGACAGTTCTTCACAAAACCCTGCTTCCCGTCACTTTTCCACAGGGTGCAGTCCTTCGGGCACAGGCTGCTACAGCGTGGGTCCCCCACAGGCCACAAGTCCTACCAGGAAATCCTGCTCCAGTGTGGGCTCCTCTCCCCATGGGTCAGGGGGTACCTGTCAGGACCATGCTCCAACGTGGCCTTCCCACAGGTTCATGGCCTCCTTCCAGCATCCACCTGCTCTCGTGTGGGCTCCTCCACAGGCTGCAGGTAAATCTCTGTACCCTTGTGGTCCTTCGTGAACTGCATGGGCACAGCTGCAGTTGGTAACCACCCTGGTCTCCATCACAGGCTGCAGGAGAACCTCAGCTCCAGGGCCTGGAGCACCTCCTCCCTCTCCTCCTCCACTGACCTTGGTGTCTGCATTGTTGTTCACATGTTCTCACTCTGCTCTTCGTGGGTGGCCATCTTCACCTGCACAATAACTTTTTTATTCCTTTTAAAATAATTTTATTAATGATTTAAATAATTTTATTCCTTTTTTAAAAAGCCAGAGGTGTTACTGTCGTTCCTGAGTGACTCAGCCTTGGCCAGTGGTGGGTCCATCCTGGAGCTGTCTGGCATTGGCTCTGCTGGACATGGGGGAAGCTTCCAGCAGCTTCTCTGTTGCCCCCTGCTACCAAAACCTGGCCACAGAAACCCAATACCCTTTGTTACAGGAAGTAATGTTTTCTGTGCCAGAATGCTGAGCAATTGAACCAGCATGCTGACAAGTCTGTAAGACCATTGCCACTTCTTGAGATTTCTTATAAAATAATGCATGTTACTGTACAAATTAATAATCTTTTAAAATACGTGAGCCTTTAACAAGAAAATATGTAGTTAACTGGTGAAAGCATTATTTCATACCTCTTTGTGTAGACCCAAATGGGAAGATCAAAGAGGAGACTGGAATTTTGTTCTGTCCAGAAATCAAAGCACTGATCAGGTCCCTGGCTATTAGTACTGTGTTCATTCACAGTAAGAGATTTGTCCTTCCATCAGAGAGCTGGTAGTTGAAGTAAGTGTGGTTGAAGTGCTGCTGAAGGGTAAAGGAAGGAGAATAAAAAGTTACTTGCCCGAATTGTACAGCTGAGACTAGTAACAGCTTTTTCTACTTGGGAACTAACACTGGTTCTCCTCACTTTTTACGAATGTTCAAGGATTGATAATCCAAAGCAAAGCATTTGTAATGTGTATTTGATATCTGTACTGTTAATGAGATTTCTGTTCTTTGTAAATGGTCTTTAAGCATTTGGCTTGAATTGGCTTGAGTATTGGCTTAGTATTTTTCTTCTTTGACTAAGTTTACTTACTGGTGATGATATGGTATAGTATCTGAGAAAGAAGGCTTTAACTCTGGAATTGCAGATCAGTTTCATACAGTTACAAGTCAATTTGATGCAGTTTTTACAGAAAGATCAAAGATGACATAAGTTCCAGAATTCCAAAATAGAAGTCTTCAGCAGCATGTCCAAACTATACTTTTGCTCTCCTGAGTGCTCCCTCCTGTATTGTACAGACCTTGACAAGAATGCAGAGAAGTGGTGGCAAAATGTGTCCCTTACTATGTTGTACTTTGCATTTCATAGCAATGTAGATGTTACGTTGTGAAGAAAATGAAAAGAGGAACATGCACTGGTTGAATCTGTAACAAAAGAGGTGGAAACCACTGAACCATTGAGGAGTGGTTCATCATCTGGCCCTTTGTGAAAGAGAGTAGATTGCTAACATCTGTGAAGCAGTGGAGCTCAGTCAGTGGATTTCTGAATGGAGAAAAGAGTAGAAAAGCTGCAGAGCTTTTGCATCTTAAAAAGAAAGATCTGCTAATTACTAGAGCAGTAATGGAATGGTCTCAGCTGGAGGAGAGAAGGAAGAGGAATGTTTGCTGTTTACTAGAAGTATTTTAACACTTTCCCCTTTTTGGTCAGTTTCTGGGCACCTGACAGGGTCACGGGTCATCTTACATCCTAATAGCCATCATGTCATTGACTCATTCCGGGTTGGAGGGGACCTCAGGGATCATCTAATACGATCTTTATTGGCAAAAAGCATGAGTGTGACTATAACAGTCTAGACAAGATGGTCTGGCGTCTTGTTCAGCTGAATCTTAAGTGTCCAGTGTTGGGGAATACACCACTTCCCACATAAAGGGATTATTCCAATGGCTGATTGTTCTCATCATAAAAAATTTTCTTCTTGTATCCAATCAGAATCTCCCCAGGTATAACTTGTACCCATCACCCTTGTCTTTTTCCATATGAGCTCTTACGAAAAAGGGAGTCTCCATCTTCTTTGTATGCACCCTTTAAATACAGGAACACGGTGATAAAGTATCTCCTAAACTGCTTTTCTCCAGGCTGGACAAACCCAGTTCTCTCAGCCTTTCCTCACATGGCAGGCTTACCAATCCTTTGGTCATCTTAGTGGCCCTTCACTGCGCCTTCTTTGGCCTGTCCACATCTTTCTCGTGAAAGCTGAACACAGTATTCCAGGTGTGCTCTGACCACCACTGCGTAGAGTGGGATAGTGATTTCTTTCTCTGCTGGTGATCCCTTGTTGCTGCAACTCAGCATTGTGTTGGCTTTCTTTGCTGTAGCAGCAAACCGTTCACTCATACTGAGCTGCTTGTCCACCAGGACCCCCAGGTCCCTTTCTGTAGAGCTGCTCCCCAGCCAGGTAGATCATAGCCTGTGCTACTCTCCTGGATTATATTTTCCCAAATGCATTACTTTAGCATGTCCTTGTTGAACTTCATCAGGTTGTTAGCCCACTCTTTCAGCCTGTCCCCAGGTCTTCCTGCAGGGTGGGTCTTCATTTCAAAGTGTCCACTTCCTCACTCGGGTTGGTATTATTGGTGAACTTCATCACAGTACACTTGATCCCATCAGGCAAATCAATGATGAAAATATTAAACAGTTTGGGCCTTATATCTATCCCTGGGGACCTCCACTTGTGACAGCTGCCAGTTGGAAAGGGAGCTATTTACCACTACAACTGGTCAGCCAATTCCCCACCCCATGTGTTGCTGTCGGGGGTCTCGGTGGTGGAATGATGAAGCGACAAAGTTTTGTGAGGATCCTCAGGGGCGAACCCTGAGAGTGTTTATTACTCTACTTTTATACACTTATTCTGCAGCTACTATTGGTGCTTGCAAGACATGTCCGCACATAATTGGCCACCTTCATCGTGGCAGGTTAACCTTGGTGCCATGAAACATAAACATGTACCTTATTGGACAAGAAGTCACAAATTCCTCCATCTTTCCTAGGGCCAAGTCATGTAGGCAGCCTTCTCCATCGTCTCTAAGGCCCAAGTCACGTAGGCAGTTTTTGCTGACTCATTCTCCTTAAGGTCGTACTGGTGCTTCTTTCTTCTTTTAAGGGCCTAGACTGGTCAGATTCATATCCAGGCCATCTCCACAGAGACCGACAGACCAGCTGTCAGTCACCACACCCATGGACCACTTGTCCAGACCATCATGCATCAGTTTCTGTAGGAGGAGGCTGTGGGAAACCATATCAGAGATCTGGTGATATCCAGGTAGACAATGTCCAGTGCTTGACCGATATCAACCAAGCAGGCTACTTTGTTGTAAAAGGCAATCAGCTTCTTTGTCAAGCACAGTTTGCTCTTGGTGAATCAATGCTGATTTTTCCTAATCACATGCTTTGTTTGGCCTGTGACAGCCCCCAGGAGAATTTGTTCCAAAAGTTTCTCAGGGACCAAAGTAAGACCGATGGACCTATGACCTTCTGTATCCTCCTTGAAGTCATTTTTGTAGATGGGGTTAACAAGTAGGCTTCCTTCAGTCTTCTCAGATGTCTCCCAAACCCCGCAGCTTCTTAAAAGGTTATGGAGAATGGCCTCACAGCCATGTCAGCCTCTTAACACCCTTGTTGGATATTGTCAGAGCCCATCAATCTAGAGGGGTCAAGCTCCTGTAATAGTTCACATACCGACACTTCCTTCACTGATGGTGGATCTCTGTTTTCATCAGCCAGGATTTTTGTTCCTAAGGCCTGATACTGGTAAAGACATAGATGAAGAAAGTACCTCTGCCTTTTCAGCCTTGTTAGTGACTAATTCTCCTGTTTAACAGCAGGCAAATATTTTCTCTCTATCTCTGCTTGTTTACATACTTGTCTTGGTTTCAGCTTGCATAGAATTTATTTTCTTCCTAGCTGGCACATTCCTAGTAGCTGGCACATTATTCTCATTTGGTATGAGAATAATATTGATAATGCATTGATATTTTAGATGTTGCTAAGTTGCATTTAGCTTTGCTTTGGATTTTTGTTTTTCTTGTTGTTAATGACGATTTTATAAATTTCTTTATTGAAGAATCCAGGCTGTGTTCTAGGGACTAGCAGAAGCCTGTGTCATCATCGTGCCTGTGGGCTGACACAGCTGCCTAACAGGATGATCCTTTCTGTCAGCACGGGCAAATAGGCTTTCACTTAAGTAAGAAGCTGAATAAAAGCAGGTTTGCACTGTAATGTGCTCTTACAAAAGCAAAGATTCACAAACCAGTGGAGTGCTCACAGAAATCCAACACCGAGCAAACGGCTGTCTGGATGAAAAAGAAATGCTAATCACAATCTGGTAGAAAACTCCTCTCCTACAGAACATCTTCCAAGATTTGTTGTGATTGCAAGTCTCAGTGACATAATTAGGCCTCAAAGATGCCACACCTCTTGTTTCTTCTTCCTCTTACATCTCATTCCAATGTTGCTGCCACCATTGCCAGCTGCTGGCAGGATTTTGCAGTATTTGTTCTGCTGTGTTCCCTACTGCTTTCCCTGTGGCTTTTCACCTTCTCCCTGCTGTTTCTGCTGTTTCACTGTTTTCTGTCTTCCCCACCCCCCCTCAGGAGTTATCAGCAGTTAGAAACACAGATTTTTGACTCAGAACCACAACTAGCCACTTCATCTAATTATGAGCCCCATGAAGGCAACAAACTGCAAGGTGTTTTTAAAGAAGAGAGTATAATTACTCGTCTGGTCTCCATGTTAAAAAGACAAAAGGCAACACTGTTCATCCTGCATGCTTACTTCATTCCTAGGATGTCACCTGGACAAAAGAGGGGACTGATGGCTGTGTAGCTTCCCTTATGTGTTTGCAAGACAGAGTATGTATCTGCTGCTTTTGGTCACAAACCATTACAAACCACAGCAAGAGTAGCAAAGTTCATTTCCAACTGTTTACTCTGCATAAAGATAAAACAGTCAGCATTTATGATAAAGTGATTGCTGGGAGATTGCCAAAACAAAGCACCACAATTTATTGCCCTCTGCTCCCAAGGGTCATCAAAATTTTAATTAACTTCTGATACTCTTTAGCTTTCTGTTTGTGTTTTTTATCTTAGTTGTTTTATTTATGCTGTTTGTTGATTTATTAAAAATGTTGGTGCAGTCAGTGCAGTCATTTTTGGTACAAAGCAAACAGGATAAGCGTGACTATGGCTAGAAGTAGCTTTTGTGCTGTGTTCAGGGGGTGAGGTTTTGTGAATTAGCTGTGAGTCATGCTGTCTCTTTACCAAACTTCTGTTTGACCATAAGGTTTCTGAGCACCTGCTTTGAGGAACAGATGCTCAATAGCCCTGCAGCAATGAGAAGAGACCCTAGATACTACTGAGGCAGGAAGGGCAGCAATGTATATGGTGTGTATGGTACCAAATCTACCCAAGCACTTTTCAAGTTGTGGCACAGATGCCAGTGCTGCCTGTCATGTTACTGGCACCCTTGAGCCTGTGCCTGAGCATTCAACACTAAGATCAGTAAAAGGCCATTTCAGCTGAGAGGCAGCAGTGTGCTTTGCAGTGCTGCTCTTGATCATGGGTCTGTATGGGCTCTGGTTTGTGTGACCCCTTGAAGCCATCAACCCAACTGAAGAAAGGTACTCACCATCTGACCCTGCAGTCATTGTGTTGGACAGCGCTGGAGTTCAGTTCTGTATGGCAACTTGGTTTCCCTGAGCACCTGAAAACAGATGGAGAAAGCTGATACTGAGAAAACCCATCCTTCCCAAGTCAGCAAAAAGGTGTTTTTTCTCTTGACAGTGCTTTATGTCTTTTCTTTCTGAGGCATTATATGGGCCTGGAAAGAACTTTGTCAGTCTTCACTTGAGGAGCCAAGTGAATGCAGGGATGTACAGCTTCTCTGCCATCAGGAAAGGCTTGTAGGCAGTCTTTTCATGTGCATATTTTTTAAGTCTGTTTATTTTCCTGGCAAGAAGCTACGCCTGTGGCCTGTGTGACAGCTCCGCCTCCTGCTCTCCCGGCCAAAATTCCCAGGAACTTGGCTTGCTGAAAAGGCGGTGCCAGTTCTGCCGCAAGGACCAAGGCTTGGAGCAGGAGGCTGAGAGGCGATGATGGAGGTTGTGCAAGGATCTGCAGGGAGACCCCAGCTGCTGCCCTTGGGGGCTGGATTCATCACTGTGCTGTTGATAGTTGCAGCTGTGTGCTTGCTGCCCGCTCTGATGAACTACTGGAGGCGATGGTGGATGTTGAAGTCAATCCCGGGTGTCAGCCCCTGCTATCCTGTGCTGGGAAATGCACTACTCTTCGAACGGGGGGGAGAAGGTGAGGCAACTCACACTGTAGCCTAACTGTGAGGTTCCTGCACTGTGTGGGGTTTGCTGGAGGAGCCAGCAATGGTGAGGTGCTTGTGTGTTTGAGCTGTGGCTGGCTGGGGAAGGAGAGTGGGGAGCCAAAGGGTGTGCTATTGCCTTTGGGTCTCTTTGGGGCTGTGGGCAACCTACAGAGGGGAACTGTGTGAGGAGTGGAAAATGAAGGGGAGAGGAACTGCATACACGTGGCATTATTATAAGTCAAAGATTACCTGGAAGTTAATTAACAGCAGCTTCCAGATGCTGATATTTGACTCAGAGAGGTACAGTTGTTGGTAGGATGGAGGATAAATGCTGTGAAATGTGTTTTTGTGACAGGGAGGCATGCTGAGGGCTCTTCCAGGAAGTGCTGTTTCACAAAGGGGAACACTATGTCCTCATGATTGTTAGCTGTGATCCAAACAAAGCTTTAAACCATTATCTTCCCGCAAGTGCGCATGTGCAAGGGACTTTAGTACACCAAGTTGCTGGGTCACTTTCAAATTAGCTGTGACTTAAATTTATGTTTTAGGTGCAAAAGAACTTTACTGAGTATTTACAATACATCCCTCAAAAGCAAACCTTTCTTTTCTTGCACTGATTAATGGAACCTTCTCTCTTGCCAGGTGCTTGGGAGAGCAGTGATGTGCTAGATGTTCCCTTTCTATTTGGTACTTGTTTTTTAAGAGGAGCATATTTCTTAAGGAGTTTGTGGTGTGAAAGCATTGCTGGCTGTGCTGTCAGTGGCCCACACTCTCCTGTGTGTGTTTGTGATGCCTTTGTATGGCAGTTCTGCTCTGTGCACCTGTGTTCGTGGCTGTGCTTTCAGGTATACTACTAGAAGAGAGACTAATGGATCATGTAGTCATGGTGAAATCAGGGACAGGTACAACATCAGAACATAAATTGCTCAGTGCGACCCTTGCTGAGACATGGTGCCTCTGTTCACAAGGGTACACTGTTATATCTTTCCTCTCGATCCAATGGCATATCAAAATACAGATGTGAGAGATCTTTGGTGGATTGTGAGGTCAAGCAGCTTTCCACAGAAACTACTTCAGGGAAGCAGTAGAATGATCATAGGCAGGATGTTTATACAAGACCAAGAGATGAATCTTTTTTTTTTTTTTAATCTTTTAAAATTTTCTTTAAAACCCCCAAATCAGAACATTGCTTCTATTTCCAGAAAGCAATTTGATAGAGACTGATGTTGTGTGGTCTCTAATCTCATTTGTTAACAAGAGTCACATGGCCTCCATGCTTTAGTTAAGTCCATGTCTTTGTTCTTGTTTATTTATGTAAAAATGAGTGAAGTTTGTGGTTTATAATATTTTTCATTTAAAATGAGACAATTAAAAACAAGATAGCTTTTATAAAAAACGGTGAGGTTTTACAGCAGAAAGAAAAAGGATTTTTTGTATGATGGTGATTTAATTTATTGATATTGGTAGACAAATGCTGGAAAATATGATATTTTAATCATAGCAATGTTAGGAAATATATTTTTAAAATAGCAAAATAATCTGGCACTCTTAAGCCTGTTGGATGAGGTGTTATTAGAACTCAGATTAGGAAATGCTGTATTTGGGCATCTATTAGGAAACTATTCTTTTTATTTTTCTTTTTTTTCCTCCGATTTGGGGACCCCTGAATTTTCAACTCTGCAGAGGCCTGAAAGGGTGCAATTTATTGTTTAAGCTGATTTCTGAAAGGGTAAAGACCTGTTTTAATGCTTGAATATCCTGATAGTGGCACCATATCTAGTATTGCAGAATGAACGTGAATACCCTCTGTGATGAGATAGCATCAAAGGCCTCGTTCTGTCAAATTAAACAGCATCTACTGCTCTTCCCCTGCTCACAGAGCCAGTTATCTTGCATGCTTTCTGTATAGCTAAACTAACAAAGTGTGAACTAGATACATGTATAGTAATGTGGGAGGAGAATTGGTTGGATTGTTGAGCTCACTGTTATGAAGTCCAACTGGCACCTGAACAGAAGTGGTATCTCTCAGGTAATCTGTGTCATAAATAATCCTGGGAGTCTGTGCCCTTAGAGACATCTGAATTGCAAAATCCACAAGTGCAAAATATGCTGCATAGCCATAGCAGCAAGATAAAGCTACAACAAATCAAAATTGCAGGGCATATGGTGTAAAAGAGTTTATTACAGCATTCTTGCTTATTTAGTACACACCCCCCACACACACTCCACCTTTGAAAAATTCTAATCGGATTTTATATTCCAGATTTTTTTAAACAACTACAATTTTATGTTGAAGAGTTCCGGAGTTGGCCATTTTACAAACTTTGGGTAGGACCATTGCCTGTCATGATTTTGTATCATCCCGACAGTGTGGAGGTGAGTGGGCTGGTCTCCTGTCTATTCTATGTCATTCAGAGCAGTGTCCAACCTGTTAGTTTCTATTATCTCAATGTAATCTTTGTTAAAAAGGGCTTGAACTGATTTTCCTTGGGTTTGTCCTATGACCCGGTGCTAAAGAAAGTCTTAAACCAAAAGAAAGTAAAAAACCTAATCTGGGAGGGGAGGAGGGAGAGAATACAGAAGATGGCCAGCAAATGAAAGTACCAACTCTGTTTTGTACAAAGAAGCATCTCCTTGAATTGTGAGCTTTCACATGTGTGAAAGCTTCTGCTTCCAAGATCAGAACAGACATGCAGATAGCAGGGAAGATGGGACTACTGGAATAAGGATAGAAGATTATGAAATGCAGGTTGCCAATGCTTGTGTCTCTTTGACTGACTTCTGCATTAGAAGTTGGTGGGTCTGTCTTGATGCCATGAAGTGTAGTCATTAGTTTTGCGACTGTCCTGGAACTGGGAAGACAGAGTTGTCTCTCTGTTGGAGTGTTTCTTGAAGAAAGAGTCAAGAATCTCTCTCCATCTAACAAGTGATATTTTCTCCTCTCCATTCATTTTTCTGACAGGTTATTCTGAACAGTTCAAAACACATAGAAAAATCATACCTGTACACATTCCTGCATCCATGGCTGGGCACTGGATTACTGACGAGGTACAATGAAATGCACATGCACTCCTGTCTTTTTGAAATTTGTGGAGTATATAATAGAAAGAGGTCATGGTGGCAGGAATGCTGTGTATATCTGAACAGAGAGGTTATGTGTATTGCTTATC
Organism: Calyptomena viridis; assembly: GCA_013390005.1. Classification (NCBI taxonomy): domain Eukaryota; kingdom Metazoa; phylum Chordata; class Aves; order Passeriformes; family Eurylaimidae; genus Calyptomena; species Calyptomena viridis. The sequence continues at coordinate 90,106 of WEIV01013742.1, read as the reverse complement.
TCAACTGGAGATGCTGCAGACTGATGCGATTCCTGGGTTGGTTCTTGGTCCTGCTAGCTCAGTTAGTCCAGGAAAGCATCAATGAAGGGTAAAAAGGTTGTACGGAGACCCTCGTGGTGGACATGTATGGTTTATTGATTCTCTGTTGCTGTGAGGCTCCAGAGGAGGTCAAACCCCATGGAAGTCCAGAACAGGATTTGACCCGACTTCCTGTCTGCATGGGTTTATAAGGGGGTCCAGGTTTCTGGGAGGGGATTAGGGAATGGCCAATGGGAAGGGGAGGTGGGAGTGGTTTAGGAGGGGTAGGAGTGGTTTGGGGCAGGGTCCTGCCCTTAGGACAGAGCAGGGAGGGGTTTGGGTCCATATGTGGGGAGAATGGGAGGAGTGAGGGTAGGGTTACACTGGGAAGGGTATACAGTTCTAGAACAGTCCAAAGCTAGGGCATATAAACATAGAAACAGATAAAGAGAATACACCACTAGAGCAGACCATTAGGATGGGCCTGAGATTGGTGATCCTTTGGGATAGGATTGGAGAGTATCTGCACCCTGTCCTTCATTTCCTTCGTGGAGTGGAGGATCATAAGAACTGAGCCCGGTTAAGACCACAAGTCAGGAGTGGAGAGAGGGAGGAGCAATAATGTAAGGGTTTAATGTCCTCCAGTCTTGGGAGGGTAAAGGAAGGTTTGGTCTGGACCATGTAGATATTCAAGAGTGAAAGCAAGGCAAGTACTGAGTGGCTTTGGTGTCTTTGAGCCTCTTCTGAGTTTTTGTGAGATGGTCGAGGCCTCCCTGTTAGTATTCACTATTTTGTTTCACTACTACAGGCTTTGTTGCTTGTTTGGAGCCCTCAGAGATGGACTCCTTGTGCTTTATGATGGGACCATGTTGTTGTAAAAGCCAGCTGTGATCATGTGGTGTGGGAAGTACAAGTTTATGTGAGAGGACGAGGAATGCCTTTTATCCTAAATTTTGTTTATAGAGTACGTAATCACTATCAAAGTGCAAAAACTTGAGGTCAATGGGCATCAGGCATGCTATAGCCTCACTGTTAGTCGTCTTCCTTATTGGTTGTTTTGTATCCCATAGATTTATAGAGGTATTTTTACTTCCTTTTGCTTGCAAAAACATAATGGAGGAGAACATTCCAGTCTCTGCTGATTAAGGGCAGTGGTAGACAGCAAGCAGACAAGGTGGCCTGAGGAGTGCAAGTTAACAGGAATAGTGATGATGTTTTTACCCTGTAAGCGGAGGTGCCAGCTGTGTGTCCATGGGGCATGTGGTTCAGAAAAAGCCAATAAGAACCTCCAGGAAGCTGTTGTCACTTGCTGTGGCTCTATTCTTGTTCACTGGCATATGGGAAGTGCTTGCCCATCTCCAAGGAAATACTTTGAAGCTAGGCATTGAGGCAGTCATTTTCATAATGTCCCTAGGCCCTAGTTCTCTGCAATCCACATTTTGCAGTCAGCAGATGAAGACAAGCATGACTAGTGATTCAGAGAGGGTTGAGGCCCTGATGCTGAATAGCTGGTTTGTCCTATATCTGGCTTCTGCTTGGTCCCTCTGAGCCTGTGCTTTGACCAACAAGAGTGTATTGCCTGGAGGCTCGTTGGCATCTCTGTTTGTTGAGAGCAGCTACAGAAATGGTGGCTTGTGTTTCCAAGAGATCTGGAGCAAGAAAAATTGCCATTTGCTCCTTCTGGGGAGTGCTATGAGCAGCTTGAAGAGATGTCTACAGTGTGTCCACATCTTCCCGGCTGCATTATTTACTTTGTACTTCCTGTGATGGTGAGGTTTTTATTTTTGACTTGGGAGTTTTTAACCCTTCCTTCACCTCATTAATTTTACAGCACTGGAGACAAGTGGCGGTCACGGAGGAAGATGATAACTCCCACATTCCACTTTGCAATATTGAATGACTTTCTAGAGGTTATGAATGAACAAGGAAATATTTTGGTGGAGAAATTTGAAAAGCATGTTGACAAGGAACCATTTGATGTCTTTCTGGACATCACTCTGTGTGCCCTCGATATCATCTGTGGTAAGTCCTCTTCAGTTATTGTGGTAGGACTGTGAATCTTGTGAAAGCTTATGAGTTCATCTGTGCCAGTTTGTGTGAGGAGCTGGCTGAAGAGGAATGTCCCTGCATAATGTGTGAATGTTTTTCCATCCTCCCAAAGTGATCCTTTCTCCTACGGTTTATTATGTGCATCTGAGCAGGTGAGTCATGGGATTGGCAGGATGAAGGTAGCAGTCTGAAGCGAGATTGTGTTGAGGAGCAAGATTCCTGGGCGTGGAAATACAAATTGAGCTCATCACCTGGAAAGGGATATGTGTACTCACTTGTTGAAGGGATGGTGTGGTGACAGTCAGAAGCTGGAAGCAGTAGTAACTTATTGTCTACACAGACTCTGTGTTTCACTTTGTGCTTGTGAAATGTTTTCCTCCTTATAGAAACAGCAATGGGAAAGAATGTGGGTGCTCAGAAGAATAAGAATTCTGACTATGTTTCTGCTATCTACAGGTAAACAAACATTTTCCTTGGCTACTTTGTAGTTTATCTGGAGTTGATGCTGCAGGTGTCAGGAGGGAAGGCCAGGAGATCGGACATGGAGGGATGTAAAACATTGGAACAGACCAACCCTGAGTCACTAAATATGCTGGAGGTATTTGAAAGACACATAGATATGACGCTCAGGGTCATGATTTAGCAGTGGACTGTGCTGGGTTAACACTAGGCTAACGGACTCAATGATCTAAAAGGTCTTTTACAACCTAGATGATTCTATGATTCTACGATCTTACTCCTAGCTTTTGATGAAACTTGTTGAGACAGGTATGTTATGAAAAAGGAGTGGTCTTGGAGGATTTGATTGCCATTGGTTCCTTGGCCTTTCCCAAACTGAACCACAAGTGTGCTTGAAGTTGGCCTAAATGCAATAATTGCTTCTCAAAGTCTGTGCAGCCAAAGCGTGTGCAAGAGCTGCATACCAATGACAATCAGACCTTCCAAATGTACTCCAGTTGTGTTTGAGCCTATTTGAAGTATCATATTGTTTATTTTAAATACTTTTATGTGTTGTCTGGCATATATGGTATCTGGAATTGTACTCCAGTTGTGTTTGAGCATACTTGAAGTCTCATATTCCTTATTCTAAATACTTTTACATGGTCTCTGGTGTATATGGTGTCTGGACAGTCAAGTAGGATTGTAATGCTCTCAGATGACTGAGTTCTTGAGGCAAATATTTTGGAAGCCTGTTGTGAGTAGTCTTTTCAATAAGATCTGTTTGCTTAAGTGGAGTGGAAGACTTAATAGGTCTGTTTCAAGAAGATTTCAACTAAAAGAGAACACGCTCTCCTTCTCAGAGGTCAATGGCTAAAGATGTAAAACACGGTGATGCTGGGACAGGTAACAGAAATTTTAAGATGATGTAAGACCAGGAAATGAATGCAGACAGCCTTTCTTTCAGATGAATGGGTTTAAACCCACGCAGTATGTTATGTTGTTAGGGTACTCAGAACTCTTTTTTTGGGGGGGTCTTGAAAGTGTGCCGTAGTTTATTTTTTTGTCAATAAAGGTTACGTGATGTAATTGTTTTGCCTGCCCCTAGGATGAGCGATCTAATCCAACAGCGACAGAAGAGCCCTTGGCTTTGGCCTGATTTTGTATATATACTGTTCAAGGAAGGAAGAGAGCACAAGAGGAGCCTCAACATCCTTCACAATTTTACAGATACGGTATAGATTCTTTTTTTTTTCTTTTCTATTTATAATGATGATTTTAATTGTTGGAGCAAAGTCTTGCACTCAGTAGAGAGCTTCCAAATAGGATGAACTTCAGCCCCCTTGACATGTGTGTACTAAGAGAAGAGCTATCTCTCAATTGGGATGCTGAGGAATTCCTTGAAAAGAAGACAACAGCTGACCTCCCTTTCAGGAGCTCTTGAATTTAAACAAGGAAGTAGACTACTCAAGAGAGTGTCAGGACTTACAGGTCCTTGACAACTGAAACAAACAACAGGTATTCATTGAATTCCTGTTCTGAGTTCTGCCCCAGAAGCTCCACTTCTGAATCACCTGCCAAGTCTGGAGTAGTAAACATAGGGCTCTGCATGGTAATGCCATTTGGTCCAGCCCTCAGAAATTTAAGTCTATATTCATTTTCCCCTATTCAGAGCAGAACTGCTGAAATGAGCAAACACATGCAGGTCTCCACATTAGCAGTAAGACAGAAACCATTAAGCATGCATCACTGAATTGGCATAAAATACAGTGTTCTCTCACGATGTTAGACTGGAAGTAACAGCCCTTTCTCTCATCAAATAGTTCTCATGCTATTCTTGCTAATATTTGCCTTCACAAATCTACTGTTAGGATGTTTTCAGGCTGCTTTCCCTATACATGTATGATGTCGTTGTATCAATGTCTGTGACAAAGGAAATAATCTCTGAATTTTGACTACATATGATGAGCCACATTGACTTTGTGTTTTTAAGTACTTCATGTTTTGCTTCCTTCTTGTTATTGGGAGTTGCAGCAGTTAGGCATGTAAGAGGCTCTTAAGAGAACCTAAGGTTGCTCTCTTCCTGTGCTGAACTGGTGCACTGAATATAAGAAGCCAAATCATCGATTATTATAAAGGAACAGTAAATAATAATCTCACCTATTGTAGGTGCTGACAGAACAAACTGAGCCAGCATAGCTTCATAAGAGGAAAGTCCTGCTTGTCCAACCTGATTTGTTTTTATGACAAGGTAACCCATCAAGGGAAGCCAGTGGATGTTACCTTTTTGGATTTCAGTAAAGCTTTCGATAATCATAACATCATTCTGGACAAACTGTCCAGCACACAGCTGGATAAACACATCATGCAGTTGGCTCACAGGTTGAGTACAAAGAGTAATAGTGAATGGAGTGACATCAGACTGGTGACCTGTCACTGGTGGGGTTCTGCAGGGCTCCATCTTAGGCCCTGTGCTCTTCAACATCTTCATTAACGTCTTGGATGCAGCACTGGAAGGGATACTAAGCAAGTTTGCAGATGAGGCCAGACTGGGAGGAGCTGTTGACTCCCTTGAAGGCAGGGAGGCCCTGCAGAGAGACCTCAACAAATCAGAGGACTGGGCAATCCCCAACTATATGAAGTTCAACAAGGGAAAGTACTGGATTGTGTATCTGGGATGGGGCAACCCTGTATGTACAGACAAACTGGAGAATGAGATGCTGGAAAGCGGTGCCATGGAAAGGGCCTTAGGAGCGGTGGTTGATGGCAAGTTGAATCTGAGTCAGCAGTGCCCTGGCAGCCAGGAGGGCCAACCGTGTCCTGGGGGACATCAGGCAAAGCATCACCAGCCGGTCGAGGGAGGGGATTGTCCCACTCCGCTCTGCACTGGTGTGGCCTTACCTTGAATAATGAGTGCAGCTTTGGGCACCACAATATAAGAAAGATATTCAGCTATTACAGAGTGTCCAAAGGAGGGCAACAAAGATGATGAAGGGCCTTGAGCGGAAACTGTATGAGAAGCAGCTGAGGTCTTTTGGTCTGTTCAGCCTGGAGAAGAGGAGACTGAGAGGAGACCTCATCATTGTCTACAACTTCCTTGTGAGGGGAAGAGGAGGTGGAGACACTGATCTCTTCTCTGTGGTGACCAGTGACAGGACCCAAAGGAATGGCCTGAAGTTGTGTCAGGGAAGGTTTAGGTTGGGTATTAGAGAGGGGTTCTTTATCCAGAGGATGGTTGGGCTCTAGAACAGGCTCCTCAGAGAAGTGATCTCAGCACCAAGCCTGACAGAGTTCAAGAAGCATTATATTATATTCTCAGGCACGTGTTGTGACTCTTGAGGATGGTCCTGTGCAGGGCTAAGGGTTGGACTCAATGATCCTTGTGAGCCCCTTCCAACTGGGCATATTCTGTGATTCTGTCAAAGAGGGTTCAGTATGTGACATACATGGATGTTCAATGAGGGAAGCAATGTGCGTGTATGGAACTGTATTTTTTTCTGCCCTTCAGTGCTTCCTCTTAACAGGATTGCATACTCTACAGCCTTTTTTTTAAGATTATTTTGTGTTTCAGAGCAATGCCAGTTTATTGAAGAGTTCACTTTTGTTGTTGCAACAACAGTGATAACAGCAAGAAATCTCTGTCTGTTATGGGGGCTATACTTTGACCTAGAAAAGATAAGTTTAACCATTGTTCTCATACTGAAGAAAATTTGGGAAGCTTTAGTGTAGTGTTTCAGTGATGCTATGCTTAGCCTTGACACATTCAAAATTGTGGAATGCCCCAGCTTCTCTTCAATCTCCTGGGTTCCTCAAGATTGGAGGTGAGATCTTTTCCTTTTAGCTATTGGATAGGGTAGAGAAGATCTTATTTGTGGTTAGTTTGTTCACAATGTGATGATTTTTCTGATTTGCTGTTGCTATTGTTGGCATTCATGATTGGCTGGTTCTAGATACTCAGCATGTGTTTACACTTCTTGATGATCAGCAAGTTGTTTATGTAGTTTGGCTGTTTTCTTGGTCACACGAAGGTTCATTCTATTGCTTGGGACAAGAAGTGTTTGGTCATATTTCTCCTACTAACATGAAAAGTCAGTTATAGTTCATGACCTAATGCTGACAGCTATGTTATCTCATGTAGACTGCTACAGGTGGATGTTGTTGTTTTGATAAGTTGGGACAAAACTGTATGATGTACACTGTGCACTTGCGCTGAATGCATCATATCTGATGTAATGGTTCTCATCTCAGGTCATTGCAGAAAAAGCTGCAGAACTTGAAAATACCAAGCAAAAGAAACATGATAATGATGGCAACTGTGAAGGCAGTGTCTTCAAGAAGAGAAAAGCATTCCTGGACATGCTGCTGAGTGCAACAGATGATGAAGGGAACAAATTGAGCTACAAGGACATTCGTGAGGAAGTAGATACTTTCATGTTTGAGGTAACCAAGGAACCCATTGGTTTGTTGTTGTCTTGGTTTTTGGGGAGGGTGTTTGTGTGTGTGTGTGGGGGGGGTTGGGTGGTGGTGATGTTGTCGGTTGTGTGTTTTGGATGTTTTTTCTCCAGAACCTGAGATTCAGATTTTGTGGGTAATGACCTTGTCCTGTTCAGGAGTTTGCTTTTAGTATGGAGTTATTTTAGCCCTGGAAGTCTAAGAGGTAGACTTCCTACCTGTCCTGCAGAGGTAGGATAGAAACATTGATGTGGCCTGGCAAAATGTTGAGTAATACATACGTGTATGTTGAGTAATACATATGTGCCCTGCCTGTGTGAGCAGGCTCTACTCATGAAAGCAGATGAGTAATAAAAGCTTAATGGCTGACATGGATCATGGGCTCTCGGCTTGTGTTACAAACTTCGTTAACACTGAAGAGAGCTCTAACTGGTTTTCTAAATGGTGTTTTGACTTGCATTTTGTCATCTCTCTTCATATTTTGTCCTTTGCCATGTTGGCTGCAATCTGCTGGTTCTGTCAATCAGCTGTGCATTACTGCTGTCTTCTCATAGACTCCTGTCGTAGAATGGCTTTAAGGTCCTTGGAAGGGACCGTAAAGATCATCTAGTTCCAGCCCTTCTGCCATGGACAGGGATGTCACACACTAGGTTAGGTTTCCCAGGGCCCCATCCCACCTGACCTTGGACGCCTTGAGAGACAGGACATTCACAACTTCTCTGGGTAACATGTTCCTCACTACGTTCCGAGTAAAGAATTTCTTCCTAACATCTTATTTAAATCTCTTCTCTTTTAGTTTGAAACAATTCCTCCTTGTCCTATCCCTGTCTGCCTGGGTAAAATGTTGCCCTCCATCTTTTTTTTATAAGCCCCCTGTAAGTACTGGAAGGCCTCAATGAGGTCTCATTGGAGCCTTCTCTTCTTCAGGCTGAACAAGCCCAATTTTCTCAGCCTGTCTTCATAGGAGAGGTGTTCCATCCCTCTGATTAATTTTCATGCCCTCCTTTGTGTCTGGTTCTCTAATGAAGGATCCAAACAAGATTTTCACAAGTTTTCCACACACTTCCATTAGGTGGATCTGAATTCTGTCTTGGAAGAGCTTAATTCATAGAATCATATTACTCCTGTTGTAACCTAGAAAAACTCTCTTCCCATCTTACTATTTCTGTACTATATCAGCATCCTGAACTTCACTTCAGGTGCACTTTTTTAGTACCAAAATCCTTTTCTGGTTAAGTTTTCCCTTTTTTGTCCCCCTCTTTTTTCTCTCTTTTTTTTTCCTTCTCTGGTTCCCCTTTCCTCTCCTCTTTCCTTTCTTCTTCTTTCCTTCCCACAGTGCAGAGACATAGTAGTTGATCCCTTTTTCATAGGAAACCAAAAAGTATTTTGTCCTTTGGCTACTGTATGGTATCTCATTAGACCATTTTTAGGTAGTTTTGTCCATTGTGTCCATTTATTGTCTCCTGCAGTAGTCATTGGCTCCCCAGGTGTTACATTGCTGACTGGACAGTAACCAAAAAGATGAATAAATATCTGTTTCACTGTGTAGATACTGATAGTGCACACAGCTTCTGAGAATCAGGAGGGATTTTGCTTGAGCTATTTGAATAATTTTCCCTTTTGGTCAGTTTTCAGCACCTGATGGAATTATTACAGGTCATCTTATACCTTGTGTGTTGAATAGAGTTATTCACTCTTGATTGTTCTTTTTCTCATGGTCATGGGAATAATAATTCTCACTTTCCATATTACCTGCACACCTAAGTATTTACAAAGCCCACTGGTGCATGGGAATAGAGTTGAAGTGAATGTCTTTGTAAATCTGGACCTCTAGGGCCATGATACAACAGCAGCTGCTGTGAACTGGGTCCTGTACTTGCTTGGACATCATCCTGAAGTTCAGAAGAAGGTTCACAGAGAATTGGATGAGGTGTTTGGTAAGTCTCCATTCCTCCCTTCATTGGGGTTTGGTGGTAGTTGCTGCGTTTTTGAGTGGAGATGTGTTACAAGCCTAGATGTCGAAGTGGAGTTAGGAGCATGCTTTATGACCTTTTTAGAGCTTTCAGCAGCTGGAAGTGATTGGGATGTGTAGTCTCCTCTTACAGGCCACATTTCTCCTGAGCATGAGCAAAAGTCATGCTCTGACTGGATATGACCTTGTCCCCCTTGGTTGGACAAAGAGAACTTGATCCCCAGGTCATTGGACAGCCAATGTAAACAATGTAGTCTGATATATATTCTGAAACTGCACAGGAAGAAGCGAGCAGACACGTTGCAGACTTCTTAGAGAGCAGACATGTTCTGACTTCTAAGAAAGCAGACCCTCTGTCTGGTGGAACATCTAGCCAGGTAGAGAGAGAGCAAGTCTGCTTCGTAGGTATTATAGCCTTTGCCAGTGCTTAGATGCTTAAGCTTTCTTTGCATAGAAATTAGCATTCTAATAGATAAATAAAGCCTCTGGTAAAGCCTTATGGAGTCAGCCTTCTCGTCATTATGCCTCCAGGACCGTGGGCGAAATCTATAGGGGTGGGTGTGGGAAGATCTGTAGGGGAGTACAACCAACCTTATGTCTTTGGGCAAAGATACGCATGTTCAATATATGTGTAACACCTTCTTGTATGTAGTCTTTGTGCATGATGAGAGTTCCTGGAAGGATCTAGAATGAGTTTGTTTAGCCAAAAATAGGAAGTTTTGGTCTTGTTTATCCCCCTATTTGTTTTTGGACAGACAACACTGAGCGTCCTGTTACAACAGAGGATTTGAAGAAGCTTCATTACCTTGAGTGTGTTGTGAAAGAAGCCCTTCGAATCTTCCCTTCAGTTCCCATGTTTGCCCGTGCCTTGAGAGAGGACTGCTGTATCAGTAAGTAGTGTCTTGTGTTTGCCACTTCCGGTCCTGTTAGCATCTTCTCAGTGAAGGTGTTTCCCAAGTAAAGGGCAGCATTGTTTTATTTTTTACTGTGCTGTTGTGTATAGAAAGTCACTTGTTTGCTGTTGTTTTGACTCTTATTCTCCCTTTCCCTTTTCTTTTTAGGTGGTTATCAGATACCAAAAGGCACAAATGTCCTTATTTTAACTTACGCCCTCCATAGAGACCCAGAGATCTTCCCTGACCCAGAAGAGTTCAGGCCTGAGCGATTCCTCTCTGAAAATTGTAAGGGAAGGCACCCATATGCTTATGTGCCCTTCTCAGCTGGTCCCAGGAACTGCATTGGTAGGTATCTAAAGAAGAAGCCCTTGTAATGTGACAGTTTTGCTTTCCGTGTGATAACTGAGACAGCAATGAGCATATTAGAAATTTAAGTCTTGATATGCCTGCTATTGGTGTACTGTCCTTCCTGCCCCCACCCTACTCCTGAATTCTGGGCACTCTGGGCTCTGCAAACCTAGTGCTTGAGCTGCCACATTTGTTTCTTCCCAAGGGTTTCCTTTCTTCCTAGAGATCAGTGTCCATCATGCTGATGTTTCTTCCTCACTGCCTGTGCAGCCTGGCAGCATGTTACTTGGCTTCTGTGTTAGAATAAGATTGCTTCCAAATTTCTGATCCTCAATGTCAGCAAGATAGAGTGAGAGAAGACAAATGTCCTGCATCTGTTTGGCTCTGGAAACATCTCATCTGTCTCTCTCATGACCAAAGCTGTGTGTCCCAAACATGCTGTCTGCAACTGATGCATTCTTTCCCTCTTTTGTAACACTGTGGTTCATTTGGTGTTTTCACTGTCATCCCAGAACTTGTTAGCTTGTCTGGTGGCACCGAGACTCTTGGCATTTATCTGTGCTACAAGGTAGAGGCATTGTTGTTTATATTGTAGAACACGTGAAAAGGCTGTTCCCAGCACTGATTTTAAGTGCAGATGGGGAATATCCAAAAATTGTCATGACATTTACAGGAACAGAAAATATAACTTCTGTGATTTTTGGTTTTGTTTGGTTGTTTTGTTTACTTTTAGAGGGGATGTGGTTGATTTGTTTTGATTTGTCTCATTGGTAGTAGGTGCCCTTCCCATAACAACAGTAAACTAGGTCTTTCCATATTCCAAAGAGAAATCTAATTTAATCTAATTAAATATAACATGTCTAGCTAGTTGCTGAGTGTGAAAGAACGTATGTAGGAGAGGTGGTTCATTAATACCACTGCAGAAATGCATCACTGTGTACATCTGTATGGACATCCGTCTGTGTATATTATACAAAGGGGAGAACAGAAAATGTTCTGAGCACCGGGTTTTGTGTCCCATTCACATTTTTCAGTTTAGTTTTCAGTTTAGTTTGTGTGAACAGCCAGGATTGTGGCACTTGGTTTGATTTCTGACACATTTCTGTGTTTTCCCCTTTCCTCCTTCACCTTTCTCTGAAGTGTAAATTGAACTTTGCTGTCTGTGCTACCAAATCATCTGTGTGTGTGAGGCTTAATGATTGTTGAAGGAAGGTCTGTCTGTCATTCTGTTGCAGTTTTATCTCCTTTGCTCCTCTTCATGTATATGGAACAATGAGATTTTTCTCTCCCTGCAGTTCCTGTGCTGCATCTTCTGCTCTGGTCAGCCATCTGTCCCCCCACCTAGTCCATCCAAGAGATATGACAAGGCTGTGTTTTGTATTAGTTCCAAATAAAGTATTGACTGTTTCTGCTTTTCTGTTTGAATTCTGTGTACTATGAGAAGGAGAACACACTGTGGATTGTCCCAAGAGGGCCAGAGTTTTCATGCAGAGATAAGTGCTAGTTTTATTAGTATCCATATAAACTTGATTTTGGCCTAAGGCTAGTTGTGTTCTCAAGACAGATGCACAGTCCTTGTTGTCCCTGTTACACAGGGTTATGATTGTGCAAGTTCAGCACCTGTTACCTGAAAAGTAACTTTTTTTTCCTGCCCTGTAACTTAAAGGTCAGCGCTTTGCACAAATGGAGGAGAAAACTCTTCTAGCCCTCATCCTGCGGCGCTTTTGGGTGGACTCATGTCAAAAACAAGAAGAGCTTGGTTTGGCTGGAGAATTGATTCTTCGTCCAAATAATGGTATCTGGATTAAGCTGAAGAGGAGACCAAATGCTGGATCAGAATGAAAGAAATTTCAAGAGTTTACTTTCAAGCTATTTGGGCTGAGATATGTTTTAAATCAGATATTTTTATATCAGTCTAGAAATTTGTTAGAATTAGTTTTTACTGTTTCATTAATGAAGATATTGTAATAGCCCTAAATTGCTCAACTTTTCTAATACTTATGAACTTCCTGTTAATCTTTGAAATGCGAGTCTTTAACCATCAAATTTTAGTGCCTTATCTACTCAGATGAAACTATTCTATTGCAATAGTGCCACAAAACCTTAAATTATGGTAGTAACAACAGCAATGTTTGTGATGAGGTGATCTAGTTACGTGCCATAGCATTTGCCAGGTAACTGGTAGTTTCAAATATTTGCATAGTTATCAGGTTTCTTTGATTCTTCAAGATACAAGTGATAATTCTTCCTCTTGGCCCAATATTTTTCTTTTTTGATAATGACTGCATCTGTGAAGACAAAGAAAAAATCTCTGATAATTTCAGTCCTCCTTTTTAAACTTTTACAGTATTTTTTGAATAGTGCTCTGAATTATTTTTTAGCAAAGTATACCATAAGCATTAATCTGTATAACCATAACAGGAACCAGATAGTATGCAAATTACATTCTGAACTGCATAATGACAGAAACACTGTATTATTACAAACTTTGAGAATAAACTTCTACTATGCCTCAATATGGAATGAAATTATATATGTAGAAACTGCATGCCTGTGTGCAGATAAATTACAGATGGGTAATTATTTCTTAGCATCAGTTCCTCTGGGGTGGTCAATCAACCAGATTTTACTGTGTTGGTCAAAGCTGAAACAATGAGAACAATGAGCCAGCATGCTCTTACCTTCTAGGGTCCTGTAAAATCCTTGCTCACTCCTTGCTCTGTGAGTTTCTTAAAGGGCACTTAGGTACTTCAATTGCCTGAGACAGGCAAGGGAGGAGGTGATCATGTTTTCAGGTTAAACAAGAAACTTTTACTGGCAAACTTTAGAAAATAAGGGTACATGGCAAATTTTAAAGCTACATTCAATCAAAGCATTTCACAAGGCTTTTGGCTAGTGTGGGTTGCTCCAGCACGATGTCTGGTGCTGTACAAAGAAGGGTGCCCACTGATAACCACACTTCTGCCTTTAGTTGCTGATGCAGCTGTTGCTCTTTCCACTGTGATTGGCAGTGAGGGTTTTTGGTATCCTGTTGCCTTTAGGTCGTTCTGGGGCTGTGGGCAACCTGCAGAGGGGAGCTGAATGAGAAGCTGCAGATCAGAGATGATACAGCTAGTGTGAATTGGTGTGCTCTAATGATTAAAGTATTACAAAGTAAGAAAGAAGTAATCTGTCCTTACTGGTTTTGTTGGCCTTTACAGATTCTTTCTTTTGTCCGTTTCCATGTGCCCTTTTGACAACACATAGTGGTTAAGTACTTGGGATACTGCTCTACTTTGTAAAACATCATAATAAAGAGAAAATAATTTCTATGTTTTCCAAGGTTTCATTGAACCTGCCAAATTCTTTATATTCTCATAAACCTAGGTTTTACCATTTTTTGAGGATCTGATAAAAAGGAACTATTTAATTGCATAGTTTACAGAAATGAAATCAGAGACCTTGACAAATAATTTATACTTGCTACCTTCATTTTGTCGTTAAGAAAATAAATTACCATTACAATGGTAATACGGTTGCATTCTTCAGCCTTCTTTTTCAGATAGGTTTCATTGCTATATAATAACAGGAATTTAAGTTTCTAGGGCCGAATGTAAACATTGTTTTCCTTATAATGAGATAACTTTATGCCTTCATATGTTAATACACATAATACAAATGACACGTTTTCCAAAGAGAATGTTAACTTAGGGAATTATTTCATTCTTTTGGGTATACTCAGCAGTGCGAGCTTTCAAGATATACAAAATTTGCATCCAGGATATGTCTGGTGTGGCTGTCGATTGCTTAGGCTTGCTGTCTGGTGTGGCTGCAGCCTGAGTGCTTGGGGTGTCTGCTGATTTATCTTCCTGCCCTACAGTATCTAACAATGTGCAATAAGCATATGCTAAGGCCCAGCATATTGTAATGAGCTTTTTCTCATTGGAATTGT
>WEIV01013742.1:17804-75381 GCA_013390005.1 Calyptomena viridis | reverse complement strand
GACACTCCGATGTCCCAACAAGTCCAGGAGAGAAGAAGAAGAAATCAAAAAGTCCAGGAAAATGCAGAAGTCCAAGTCTCTTCCTTTTGAAGAAAACAGGCAGCACTCTCCCTGGAAAACTAGAAGGCCAGTGTCTTCCTCCCCCCTTTCGGCCCAGGCTGCTGAAGAAAAAACAAACAAACAAAAAAAACCACCCAAAACCCCCCAAACTGCACAGCAACATAGCAAAATTGACCTTGAGACAGTAGAATTGTTTTGAAAAGATTTCTCTAGCTAGTTTTTTTTTCTCTCCACTCTTGGCACTCAGTTTTTAAAAGCACAAGGTTCATTTTTTTTTCTCCTGGCATAGAGGAGATGAATATGGGATAATCATAAAGTTACCCCAAGACAGCGACCATCTTCTATTTTTTTTTCTATGATCCTGAATTTGGCCTGCATTGATTTCTTATTTGACATTTAATTTGAAGTTTGGTTTAGGTTCTGTTTCCAGGAAGACTATTGTTGACATGTAATTGCAGGATATTGAACCACTAAACTGCTTTTATTTTGATACAATATGCAATGCGGCACTTTCCACAAATCAGTAAATTATTCTATCCATCTTTTTGCAGCCATTTGAGGTGGTATCAAGTCAAATGAGAAGATTCTTCTGGCCTAGTGAGGCAGCAGACTCTTCCCTCAGATAATGTCATCCTGACTCAAATGAAAAGGCTCTAAACTGTTGATTGTAAGATAAAAAGATCAAGATCTAATTTTTAGAACTTGTTTTAGCAGCATTTGGTATTTCACTGTGTCCTTTGTCATATACATAATGATAGCCATGCAATACTTCAGAATATTTTTGTTTTGTTTTTTTCCCACTGGAGCATTCAGGTTCATGATGTTATTATAGCATCCTCATTCATATGGAAGGGTGTCCACAAAGCCTTATCAAAATGAGAACTTGTGTTGTTCCCACCATACTGGTACTTTCCTTCCCTCATTTTCTCTGAGATGCTTTTCCACTACCAGTGGGTGTTATCAGAGACAGTAGATCCTCTTCCAGTTGAAGCTATTTTTTTGAATATGATTGCTGTAAGAAATGTGGGATTTTGTTTTGCCAGGCAGAATTAGACCTAAATTAGGCTGTAGTCTAGGCTTAATTTCCTGAGATGATTATTCCTCACCTGCCACCTTTACAGATGAATGAGGTTGGGCATGGATCACAGTGGAAATCAGCAGAAAGCAGTATCAAGAGAGTAGGCAATTGCACTGCCAGGGAGATGCCATCTTAAAGAATTTTCTTAGGCTGAAGCAGGTTTTGTGTTTTTTAAATACCTAGTCAAAACGAAAGAGTCAAACAGAAGCAAACACTCTATTTTATTTCAGATGATTCAACAAAATTTTGTACTTGTACCATCAAAAATGTTTCCATTTTATAAAAATGTTTTGATGAACTCTTTTTTTATCTCTGCTCTCTGAATTACTAAACCCTGTCTACAGTATCCTGATTTAGTAACCAGAGCATTACTGATAGCTAAATGAATACAATGAGGGAATTAAGACCTATAGTAACCTTATGTGTGGAGTGCTTATGAGCCAAAGATGTTTTTTGCATTCTGTACACTTTGAATTTCTAACTCTTATTTTGGTTTAAATTGTGTAATCTCTTTGGATTTCAGCAAAGTCAGTAAACTTATACAGCTGATAATCTATCTAGCATATTTTGTAATTAGTCTTGTAATAAATATGTCTTATAATAAACAATAACTCCCTCATCAACATAGATCTCATAACACATTCTTTTCTCTGGACACATGTACAACTTTGTTGATTTGAGCAACAGTGCAGTGATTTAGGTGGGGGCCATGTCATGTGAGTAGCAGGACTAGTGAAAGAAAATGTGTTTATTTTCCAAAGTGAGCATGCTCATTATGATTCTCTTTGAATTTCATTGTTGCCTTGTTTCTCAGCTTCACCATCAAATCCAACTCATACCCGTACAGATGTAATTAAAATGATGTATGCTTTTGGAAAGAGCGTGATAGCTAAGTTTGAGAACTGCTGCTTCAAGAAAGTATTTTTTCCTTTTGTTTTTCCCAGTAGTTTGGTTCCGAAACAAACAGCCATTACCAAAAAATGCCTTTTCCTGAGACAAATTTCTAAAATAGAGATAATGGATTATAGAAATGAAATATTATAGAAGCCTCTGATGAATGTGGGTGTGACTAAATGTTATATGAAGACATATATGATCTTGGTAAAATTATGATCAAACTGCTCTCTTTTTTTCTGTTTATTTGTACTGTATTCCTTATTTTTCCAGTGAAGTGTGGGGCTGGAACTTTTTTTGGCAATTAGTTTGCTTGCTTGCTTATGTTTTAATAAGACAATAATGAACTGGAATAACTGCTGAGCTGGAAAGCCCAGATGAGAAATGAAAAGTGAAGAAATTAAGTCCTTGAAGAAAAGTTCTACTCTCTTTGTGCCACCAAGTGAAATGCACATACACACACACACACACAAAGGCAAAATAATTATTTTAATGGAATACTAGCTTGAGCAACACAAAAAATTGTAAATTCAGCTTTTTTGTTTATAAATATTCTGATAAGTGGTAGGTTTTGTGATTGCTTTCAATCTGCTTTCAGGATAATGAAATCTCTGTAATTTGAAGTAAAGGTGAAAATTTTTCCAGGGGTTTAAAAGATTACCATTATTTTATAGATGAGAAAAGAGAGACTAAGTTGCATACTTGTGGTTATACAGGAAAGTTTCAGTGGTGCTGGCTGGCGATGGTGTGGTGTACTTTTCCAGAGCTGTACTCCCATGATACCCTTATACCCTCTGGCAAATCTCCTTTTCTGAGTTGAAGTTCAGAGCTGCATAGACATCTTGGTCTCAAAACACTTCATGTTACAGGAATTGATGTGTTTTTCAGTAAAGCCTTCTAGCACCCTCCTTTTCACTGTTGCACACTTAGAATAGAGCATGTGGAAATGAAAGCTATTGTACTGAAAACATTTGAGTCCTCTCCTACAAGCCTGTCAGGGCAAAGTAAATTGATACATGGGAGAGTATGAAGATTTTATTTGAGATAATTCTTCTGAAAGAAGTTAAAGACCTTGCTGGCCCTTAAATCATGGAGAAGTAATTTCAGTCATCAGGATGGTCCAAAGAGTCACGGGTAGGTGAAAAATTTTGATCTTGATACTTTTCGAGTTGAGTATATTTATCTGTCTTTCCAGCATATCCAGTTTAAAAGAAGAGAGGAAAAAAGAGTGGGGAGCAGGCAATTTGATTGTGAATAAAAACCGTTTTTTTTTCCTTTGTTTTTAGATTTGAAATAGTTTTATTTTTTGGCTTGAAATTGATTTGTCTTTGGTTACACATGGTAAAAAGAATTGTAAAAATCAAGACAGGTGATTGAGATCAGCTATAAATCAAGTTTGACTTCTTGTTGTATTTACCCTTTCATATATCTGTGTCATGGTTTGACTCTGGCTAAAAGCCGAGAGCCCACACATAGATCTAAAATTTCTCAGAGAAGGAAAAAAACCCCTCAACTTTTGTGATAAGGATTACAAACAACTGTTTATTAACTACTTCACACAAGAAAAACAGGCTCTAACTTAGAATATTAAGTATTAACTACTACTACTACTACTACTAAAATCAGAGCTTAAGATTTAAGAGTGGGAAGTTTGATAGATGTTACAGACGCCTTTCTCCCCCCATCCCTCCCTTTTAAGATCCTTCACCTTCCCCCAGCAGCTCGGGAAGGCAGGTGTGTGTGTGGGGGGGTTACAGTCAGACAGGGTCTTTGCTGCTGCTCAGAAGAGAGAGAGAGTCCCACCCCAGCTTTCCTCGTGGGGTCTTCTCCACAGAAACAGTCTGTTGCAAACTGCTTCTTAGTGGATTTGTTACTAACAACAGTTTTTTCAGGTACTGTTGTCACGTAAATCACTTTACCATAGGTGCAGTCATTCATGTGCCAGCTGCTCAGCTGCTTCGGTGTGGATTCTTCCAGGCCACCAGTCCTCCCAAGAAATGCTGCTCTGCTACTCAGCGTGGGTCTCTTCTTCCCACGGCCCACAGGACTCTATCAGGCCCCTCTGCTCCAGCAAATGTCACACAGGATCACAGCCTCTCTCCTCCAGCACTTCTGCTCTGCATAGAAATCTTCCAATCTTTCCACGGGTGTGCTGTGAATCTTTGCTCCTATGATCCCCCACAGTTTTCCTGGGGCCCTATTCCAGGGTTTAAGGCATCTTCTCTTTCTCCTCTCTCCGACCTTGGTGTTAATCAAACTTCCCACCCTCCTTTCTCTTAAGCCACCATGATGTTCTGCCTTGCCTTTTTTTCTTCTCCTTCTTAAATATGTTATCACAGAGGCATTAGCAGTCGACCTTGAGCTAGCTTAGAGCAGAGAAAAACTCCAGCAGCTTCTTAAAGAAGCCTCTCTCCTAGCCCCCCCCCAGCTAATAAAAAACTCTGGCTACTTAAAACCACAACATTCTGCAAAGAGGTTTGTGTTTTTTTCTGCTTTATGGCAAACTGAAGGCACTTTTAGTTGAATCTAGCAACAGAATAGGAATGTAGAAAGGTCCACAGTAAAACTACTTGGAAGATTTAGACAGGATTTCTGCAGAGTATTGAAAAGGAGGAATGAGAACTTGAAATGATGTTAAGAGCACAGAATACATAGTTGAAATATATAGCTGTCTCTATTTGTCAAGAATTATCATCAATAAAATGATGTGATAATAAGAAATGATGTAATAATAAGAAAGTATAGGTGATGATTCTGTCTTCAGCTGCTGTATGTTCTTAATGGTATTGTTCACTTGGGTTTAAGTCACTAATCTTGCTGATTTCATGTGAATTCCCAACCCCAGGTCAGGATTTACTCTTGAGATGGATCTCATTCCTTGCTTGTGTAGGTTCCTGTGCTAGCAGCAGATACTCTGGCTATTCTGAATCAAGGATTTGCCTTTTATTTTAAAATGTCATGAAAGAGGCAGATGCTCAGCTGGTGTAAAACATCAGTGCAGTGTGGATGATGGATGTTCTGAAAATGGGTCCCAAGGTCAGTAACAATATTGACAGAAAGACTACCCATTCAAAGTAAATATTGGAGATAAGTTAGCATTGCAGGCACAGTAATATTTAACACAAAGTGTTGACTTTTTTTTAGTAGAGCCTTACCTTTGCATCCAGATCTTCTCTATGTTCAGGTATGTAATTGTTATTGCAACTGGTATTCAGTGAAATGTTTTCATAGCAACAAGTGTATGTTGAAGTATTTATGGCTTGTGTTGTGTGGTTAATCTATTTGATTATTTCACAGTTAAGTAAAGGAATAACTTTTGTTACTCTTTCATGCTACTTTATATATGCCAAAACTGCCTATCACAGCTGTAATTTGTAATTTTCAATGTATCTTTGAATTAATGGTGAAATAGTACAAGTGTAAATCAGTGTTACGCTTTGTGGTGTCTTATAAAACTAATTATACGCCCTTTATTAAACAAATCCTGAAGAATGATTTTGTGTTTTTTAGGATGATTTGGATTTATTGGACTTTTTATTTCATTTTCTTACTTGTTTCTGTGTACAGTGGTAAGTGATTATATAATTTCTGATATTGACACACGGAGTAACACAACTCTTGGAGAAGGGTTGGGAAGATGATCAGTAACTGCAGTCTGGTCCTGAGGGAGCTGTTTTGATTCTGCTGGGTTGCGCTTAGTTCAGTTTGGGTAACTTGCATAACCCTGTTGTCTGACATGGAACTTTCTAATGAGGCTTTACTGATACTGTCCTGCTACTCCCCGTGCTGTCATCTCCCCCTGCATGCACAGGACCATGCCACAGGCAGTTTTCTCTATCAGACTGATACTGCATCCATTTTTTAAGCATGAAATTGGTGCGATGTTCCGTGTCCTGCACCCAACGGCAAGGTTAGTAGTTTTAGCAGCAGCTTGGGAAGGAATTTCTTTGCAATTGGTGGAGGTAGAGTGGCACCCCATGCTTTTATGTAAAAGCAATACCTACATACCATTGTGCTTGAAAGGCTATTGCAATAAGGATGAACAAGGATGAATAACTCCAGAACCAGTTGTTTTATTGTAAATGGTTTTTAGAATTCTCTTTATACACTGGAAACTTAATGATTGTGTATGTTTTTTAGTCTGTGTTAATAATTTACTTCAGTTAGCAAAAGTTAAACTACAAATATTGCATTGCATTTCTCTGAAATTCCCTTTGCTGATAAATTATAACTAAGGCCTAACACAGGTTTCAGTTCAGTAATGTATTAACTGTTTTCTCAAAGAACAATTAGGTAACAGCTTTTTAGCAAAATCTGTTTGATAAATGTAGTATTATTTAAGAAAATATTTACCTGGCTTTACATCTCAGCAAAACTAAAATCTTGGAAAATTTCTGAGGCCTAGAAAACGTTTAAATTAAAGTGTTCAGAATTAAACTGACAGAGTTTTACATCGTGCATATTTACTATGTAAATAAAATTTTTGTGTGTTAATTTACACTAGAAGGAGATAAATAAAATCCAAAACATCTGATACAGCAAACAGTTGCAATAGTCTTTTATGCAGACTTTGAAATTCACTTATTACTTAGAGTATTCTAAGAATAGAAAATACTTTTCTGTTGGACAAAGTTGGACAAAGAAACTCTGCTGAGAATAATAAATACTAATTTTTAGAGAAAAGTATATATACCAGAAAAATTTGGATATTTATAAAGTACAAATTTTTAGTAATAAGAAATTAACCTTTGAAAAATGTTAGCATATCTAGCACATGTCTAATAATTTCTTACTTTTTACTTTTTTTTTTTTTTAATATATGTTTTACCCATGTGCAGGAAACATAGAATTGCCTAAGTATAGTTTATAATCACATTAAAAATGACATGCACTTGTAATATTTTAAAACTATAAAGTTCAATAGGATAGTTCTATTTGTTTTTGTTTTATATGGCATTCAATACAGTGTGATTGCTCTATAGTAAAAAATTCAACCACAAGATAAAATGTTTTCAGTTGGGTTTTACTTCCAGTCTGTAAAAATAACATTATTTTCTTTTTATATTTTAGCTGAGGAAAAGCACTTTTGTAGATACAAGAATAAAAATTGGCATATTTGCTGGTTCGCTACTCCTTTCGGAGGGCAAATTCAAGAAGAAAGTGGTCTCCTGTGCAAAGACAGCTCTCTTGTGTGTTTTAACACAGAGATCTTACAAGTGCCCTCATTCTGAAAGATGAGAGCAGCTTCCTGCTTAGGTACCTTCATTGCACAGATCTGCAGTGTGACTGGTTGTCATTACATCAGTATATCATCAGAGTTCAGAATTTCTGCAGATGTGAGGTAGTAATTGAGCTCATTCTGATTCTAGACCATTTCTGAAGCACTACTCCTGAAATGGTATTTTATTCTTTGTAAAGCAAGTTAAGGGGGTTCAAGGTGGAGTGTGAGGGAGCAGAGTGTTTATGAAATGCTGGGGTCGTTGAGGCTGTGTACAGTGGCACCACCTGTGACTCTGGCCTCAGAGCATCACAAACCAAAATATTACTGTCTTTATATAACATTTTAGTCTTTGCATTTCCTCCTCTTCCTCTTCTTCATAATGATGGTCTCTCTCAGAAGAGGCTTCTGGTGCTCCTGAGATCTGCCATGAGAAGTTACCTTCCCTCTCTGTCATGCAGATCTGCCTTGTGGCCTATCCTGCTGCTTGAGTTTCTGCCTTGGCTCCAGCTGCTCTGCTCCAGCATTGGGTATGAGACAGGGAATGGGGGGAGACACACCAGAGAGTTTTATTCTGCTGGAGAACAAAGAGGAGACTCTCAGAGGAACTGTGCTACTCACTTCCTTTACCCACTTTTCCTGCCAAAAGACTGTCTTAAAAGCAAGGTCAATGACAAAGAGAAGCAGTGGCTTCACCCTCTCCTTCTGAACTGTGTGTGTCCATCTTTAATAATTGACACATTTTCTTATTTCACATCAGAATGTGTGACTCAGATCTATGAAAATACATACTTTCAAGGAGGAGACCTCACTATGTTTTTTACACCCAGTGCCAATTACTGCCAAGTAGTGTGTACTTACCATCCTACCTGTCTGCTCTTCACCTATTTGCCAGCGACATGGACTAAAGATCCTGCAAAAAGGTAGAATGTTCATGTATGTGTGTCTTTTGCTGGTCTCCTGTGATAATTTAGAAACTTGATAATATTTTGAGAGAACACAAGCACACAGGGAAAGGAACAGGGTTGCCGTGGAACACAGTGTCACATAGCTCTAAAACTGGTGATCTTAGGGTAATTGCTTGAATTCAGAAGGTTAAATTTGACAATGCCCAGTTTTTCACACTCACATACCAACTCCTTCAAGGAAACAGAACTGACTCTGCACTCCCTCCTCTGTGCCACGTATTTATTGTTGAGGGATGATGTAGGTAATTTCACATCTCCAATGGTCCCCTCTATGGTTCCCCACTCTCTCTATTTAGCATATTTTTCTTACAGATAAGAACTTCAGTAAGAGGAAATGAGATTTTCCTTCCTCTCTATGCCAAGTGCATTTCTGTCCTCAAAACCCTGGCTTTATTGAGATCTCTTGGAGCTCCCACATACATCATACATATTGTCATCTGCTACCAGTGCCAACAAAGTATATGTGTGTCTATCCTATTTTTCTTCCAATTGCACATGTCAAGATTTTGAGTGGTATCGGACAGCCTGCATTTCACCTGAGAAACAATTACGAAAGTCTATGTTGTACTGCAAAAGCCTTGAATTGCTGTGTTTTAAAACACAGGTTTTCCTGCCATTTAAAAGACAGCGACACAGAAATGCTGCCAAAAGTTGATATGGAAGGAGCTATCTCTGGACATTCCTTAAAACAGTGTAACATCCAAGTTAGTGGTAAGATACAGTTCTTCACTTGCATGCATTTTATGCTCTGTATTGGATAGCAACTGTTAAAAAATTAGCATTTTGAAAAGAGTAATAGAATCAGGGAAGCAGCCAAGCAGTGATTTGTATATTCTTTGCCAGATCACTTTCAAACACAGGTGACAAAAACTCCACTGGTTTTACCTTTAAGGCCCAACTACCACTGGGGCTTCCCAGACAAGGTAATAGGGAAATCATGCTCCTGCAGTGACTGTTTAGTTTGCTAGGAACAGATGGGATCCCATCCTTTAACTGCTGAATCCAGTTCTAGAGATTAATTTATTACTAGAATTCCACTCCAGAAAGCTGCTCATATGGCATGTGAGGCCGTGTTTTATAACTCTGAGTGCAGATGGCCAGCAAAGCAGAAGTGCATTGTCACAGAGTGATGTTAGTACCTTTGTGATTCTGTGTAATAATTTATTAGCAGCTGCATCTTTAGTATATATGTGCTATACATGAAGTCTTGGTTTCAGCATGCCATACCTGTGAGTTATCACTAGGCATATTTAAAGCCTATTGAATGTGTTGTTTTAGATATGTTTTAAACTTGCACAGTCATAATGATGCCATGAAAAGGAGATCAATTTTCAGCACAGCATTGTACTTTAGAAAAAAAAGAATAAGGAAGAATATATTTATTCGCTTCCTGTCTTTGAGGACAAATAGTGTCTTAATGGATGTCAGACTAGTTCTTTAGTTTTCTTGGTATAGCACCTCAATATGGCAAGACTAAATAGGTTTTTATGTAAGTTCTTCCTGGCAGCTATTATCAAAATTGTGCTTTCTTTAGATTGGCACTTACCTTTTAGAACAGTAATGTCTTTTAAAAGCTCTTTTCTGCCAATATCCTGTCATGTTTATATTTATGAGTAGTCTTGACCCAGAAAAAGAGATTTCAGTGGGATTTTATTCTTTATGTTATTTAAACTAATTAATATCACTGGAGTTGCTCTAGAATCCGACTAATGGCTATAAAATGAAAGTCTACCCATATATATTTAAAGATGGCTCTAATTGTTAGCTGACTCATCTTCCGTGAAGAGACCCCAGTGACCTGCATTTTGAACTCCAAGTCCCAATTCTCCTTCTGTGGAGTTTAAATTAAATATTCTGACTCAAATGAGAGATGTCTGTTGCTTATGAGAACAGAATTTGCCATTTAAACTGCTCTGTGAATTTGGAACTGGGAAAGCATGTTTTGGTATTATAAATTGGTTCTTGCTTTGCTGAATGTCATCATGGTCTCGGTCAGCCACAGTGGATAGAGCCACTCTCTTATGTAGGCAGAGGCACTGTAAAAGTCTGACACTTTTTCCCTTTGCCATGTGGTATTACACTAAACCTGCACTTTTGCTTTAGTACTCTAAGTATGCATGAAGTGTGATATAACTGAAGTGAGTGTGGGATGTAAAATGTGGGTTATGAGGGTTGTGTCACAGAAACTGCTATCTTTTGGGCAAGTTGGGGTGCGGGAGGGGGAAAAGAATAGAAGTACATTTTGAGAACTTAGTTTCTCTTTATTCACAGCCTGCAGCCCAGATGTCCATGTAGGAGTGGATATGGAAGGAAATACTTATGATATTACTATGGCTGACAGCTATCAAGAGTGTCAAAAAAGATGTACCAATGACAACCGTTGTCATTTTTTTACATATGCCTCTGAAACATTTCCCGACGCAAGCTTTTGGTAAATACAGGTTGGAACTATTTCCTTGGACAGCACTGTGCTTTAATAGAGTAAATCTGAACAGTCTAGGGTACAAGAATTACTCAAGGATATTCCATTTATTCTTCCTTGCAATGTTTATTCACACTTACAGGAAGGAAAATATCTGTAGTCAATTAGCATTCATTTGTCCATTGGTGAGAATGGCAAGCTTGATTATTATAGCACTGAAAAAAATTTAAATCCTCTGGAGATACTGAAACGCAAATTATATTGGTAGATGTGCAGGATTATTGCTCTGTTAAATCTTGCTCTGCTTATTGCTCTGAAATTAGCATCATCAGAGCAGCCAGAGAAATTATTTTATTTTTATCAGGCCTATTTTTGAGCTCTTACTCTGCTCAATTTTGCAAGTTAAACATTGTTCAGCTAGCTCTGTTCATCATTTAAAGCCTGTTCTGGAGATTGCTCTGGCCCGTGGCCAGACCATGTACCATGGTAGGAATTATGGGTCCAGGAGGATGATTTAGTCCAAGAAAGACAGCCTGTTTTCTTACTACTTTCTTTATTCTTTGTCATTCAGTAAAAAATGCTTCTTGAAACATACCAGTGTAGGAACTCCAACCAACATAAAGGTGCTTGATGAGGTTGTGTCTGGATTCTCTTTAAAGCCATGCCAACTTTCTGAATTAGGTAACTATTAAAAATCTCTGATTCAGTTTAGTTTTAAGGGTTATGGATGATGAAATGCAGTCTATCACTGACATGTATGCTTCATTATATAGAATAATTCTAATACAATCTTATTCTTACAAATATAGTTAGTACTCTCAGGCATAAAGAAGGTTCATCTCTTTAATTTTCCCAAGTTATCATTCATCTTACAGAAATAGTTGCCTGCTTTAAAGATCTAAAGAATTCTTTCATAAGACTAGCTTGATGAAATTGTATGTTATCTTTGTATCATGCATACAAAAATGAAAGGTAAAATCGCCTCAAAGTCAAAGATCAGGAGGAATATAAAGCTTTTAAATTCTGTATACTGTGTATGCACTTGAAAATTTTTAATGAAGACCTGCAGCTTTCTAATTCATCTGGCTAATATGTGGGTAATTTGTGATGCAAGCACAAAGACTGTGCTTGTTCCTGCAATCATTACTCATGCAAAACTCTCAGAGTCTAAAATCAAACAGTGTGTATTACACCTTCTTATTCGCAATTTATACATCATTCACTTTTTTATATTTTTTTTCTTTTTCTTTTTTTTTTAATCTACCTCTGCCTTGCTTTACTGTGTGGTACTTTCCCTTCTTAATGGTGATGATGTTCTTCTGCTTTCATATAGTCTTATTTTAGCTCACAGATAATATAGTTTTCCCATATAAATCACATTTTTTAGTGACTATATCAATCAATTTTTTTTCTATATCAATACATTTTCTTCAGGCTCTGCTAATCCTACTGTAGAAATAATCTTTGGAAACTATTGAGAAAATCAGTTTTGTTCTTAACAATGAAGATACAATAAAAAATTAATTTTAAAGAGTAAAGGAAGNTATAAATCTAAGGAAAGGAGGAGGAAGGGGGGGCATTTGTTATTTGGAGTTTGCCTTCCTAAGCAACCACTATGTGTGCTGAATCCCTGCTTCTTGAGAAGAGAATAAATTTTTTTTTCTCTTTGCTTGTACACATGCAAAGTTTTCCTTTTGCTTTAGTAAACCACCTTATCTCAAACTACGAGTCATTTTCCATCTTACTTTGTCTCCTCTGTCCAGCTGGGAAGTGGGAGTGATAGAGCAGGTTGGTGGGCACCTGGCATCCATCCAAGATCATTCCAATACAGTTCTTTCTGGTGCCCAGTCTGGGCTTTCCTTATTAAATTGTCTTTATCTCAAATCAATAGCTTTTACCCTTCCAATTCTCTCCCCAGTCTTACTAGTAGGGGAGTGAATGAGTGGCTGCATGGGGCTTGATTGCTGGCTGGGGTTAAACCACGACACCATGTGAAAGTCAATCTTGTTTCCTTACTTTCTGTGTCTTGTGGGAGAGGCAAGAAAGTAGAGAGAGAAGAAATAAATTGTGTGGTCATAGAAGACAAGACAGCACTATAGGATCAAGAGGTTATCTAAAGAGGTCAGCTGTCCTAATCCAAGACAGAACAGCTACACCTGTCCAGACAGAGATTTGTCAAATGTAGTCATAAAAACTCAGTACCATCTTCTGCCTTGTTGCTTTGTAAATATCTGAAATGTGTTTATTTTAATATTTGTTCTAGTTTTTTTCTGACTTTATTTAGTTTATTCCTTTCTATGTGGCCTTTCATTTTGTGCCCTTGCCTTTCTGACTTTGTCCTTATGCACACATACTATTATAACAATATTTCTGCATTTCTGCCCTTTGCAATGTACCTCCTTTGAGGTCATTACATATTGAACAAATGATCCCCAAACATGATCCTTGGGATCATGAGTTAGCTTCCCTTAACTTTCAGATACACAGTTGTGCTTTAACTATAAATTTCTTTAGAAGCTATCCATTCATCCATATCCCACCTAACATTAGTGAGATCTTACCTACTAATTGTCAGAGTTAATTGATTGATTCTAGACTTCTATTTTCTTGCTGTTCTCATTGTAAAATTACTGCCCAATATTGTTGTCCTTTCATGCTTATGTTTTTTGAAAACCTCATCAAATTATCAGGAGTCTCATTAAGATCTACCTCCCCCTTTTATTTCTTTTCTGTTAAATATTCCCGGTATGTTTCTATAAAAGCTGAGCAGTGTTGACGTGGTTGCTCTACTTTCTGAACAGCTGAACTCTGCTGCCACCAAGTCCTGTCTTTTGGATCATTTCACTATTTTTACTATCTTTACAGCTCGATAGGTTCAAGGAGCATCCTCTGTGCTGGTGCTTCCTTTTATTCCCTCTTTTTATTCTTGCACTATGATTCTAATTAGGACTTCAAGTGTATCTTTGGAGAAGGCAAATCACTCATCTCTTTCTAAACATGCTAGTACTTCCTGTAACTCTTATGTGCATAGTCTGCTTACGTGAATTTTCCTGCCAAGCCACTGTTGTGTTATTTTGGTCATGTCAGAGGGCAGAATACACAGCATTCCTACTTATTTTGCCTGCCTTCCAAATAGTAAAAGCTAAAATGTTAAGAGAATCATCCCATTATTTTTGTTCTAGTTTTCCCATGATCCTGTTAGATATACTCATTTAAAGTTAATTTAGATCTTTCCCTATTAGATTAGCAAATTTGTATTGTAACATTCATTTCTCTTTTCCTCTTTATGAACTCTGCCCCTGTTCAGTAGTGGTCTCCATGGGTTTACACATTCAAAAATATTCTTTAGAAATAGTTTTTGGTTAAAATGTTGTGTTATCTTTTCAGTTTATCAGTCATGAAAGGAAAATAGGAATAACAATAGAAATGAATAATCTGTAAATCTCAATACTGTGATGATATACTACAGTCTTTGGAATTTTGATATTTTGTTCCTGTTTTATACAGATTGTCAGATGGACATTTTTGAAGATCAAGAGTTTTCAGGAATTAATATTACAAGTTTTTTCAGTCCTGATATTTCTGTCTGCCAAACTATTTGCACATATTTTCCAAAGTGCTTGTTCTTTACATTCTTTACCAGGAAATGGGAAATGGAATCCCAAAGGTGAATATGACAAATATAATTACCTATGTAGATTTTTAAAAATTTATTTTTTTAAATGCACAATCTTTTTTTTTAAACACTAATTTATTATACTTATGGAATTCTATGTTAAAATGCTATTTTCAGTAAAGCACAGGTTTTTTTCATAAGTTTATAATTTCCTGTGGGCATTTCATCTGTTTCGCAATGTGATAAGGGCTTTTGTTTTGCAGTTGTGTATCTGTTCTTAATCTGAAAACAGTTATACATATCAAGAATACAGTAAGCCTCCAAATTGCTCGAATGACTTAAAGCTGAATTTTATGACATTATCAAGTGTCATATGATTTCCTGGCAGGATGAATTTATATACTTGAAAAGATTTTTCAATTAAGTTGTTGAGTTTAAAAATATTTCCATTTGGCTTTCTTCTTTCATACACAAAACAGAAGAATAAAGTTTCAGAGGAATTTCAGGGAGAAGCAAAGCTGAGATGTCATGCATCACCTAAACTCACCTCTTCTACATATGTATAAATACTGTACAACCTCTAGTAGTAGAGTTGTATTCCATTTCATGGCACTATGAAACCTGCCTGAATTCAGTTTGAACTATTGAACTTACTGAATGCATTTTCATGTGAAATATTTTTACAGATTGAGACTTGGGAGAAAAAAACATATTTAAGAAAGAAATGTCTCTTACCAGTGCCTAAACAATTATTTTTAGGATGTGATAACAGATTTATTTATTGTAAAAAATATTTCATTTTAGAAATCTTTGCCTTCTGAAGACATCAACAAGTGGGATACCAGAGGCAGTGATATCACGAGAAAATGCTGTGTCAGGCTTTGGTCTCCTAAATTGCAGAAGATCTTTTCCTGGTAAACAATAAATTACAATAAGAATACTAATTTTGAATTAGTCAACTTAATAATGTTCTGATGCTTGTAATACACTCATTTTTACAGCCTGCAATTCTCGCACTTACACACATATGGATTTTTTGGGAGATGAACTTAATGTCACTTACACTAAAGGACACAGAGCCTGTCAGCACATTTGTACAGATGTGATTCGCTGCCAGTTTTTTACCTACTTTCCTCTTCAAGGTTCATGCAATGAGGAAAGGTGAGATATATTTTGTAAAACGTTCAAAGATTGCTGAAATAATCATTCTGAAGATGTGAGGAGGATGTAATTTATATGTTCTGCATTAAAAAGTACAAACTATATCTTTGCATTAATTTATTGGCAGAAAGTGTGAGTGTCACCTAAGAATGTCCTCAAATGGATCTCCAGTGAAAATAGTACATGGGCCAGGAAGGATCTCTGGATACTCACTAAGATTATGTAAAAAGAAAGCCAGTACTGGTAAGTAAAACTTGTTTCATGTAAGAGAGCCAGTGCTTCACTGATTTCAGTATAGGGGGCCAACCATTCCTTTTTTTAAGTGGTTGCATTGAATTGTTTGCACTGTCCCAGTGGGTCACCTCGCAAAAGTAGTGTGTTCTGAAAAAGTGAAGTCAGCCAGGTCTGCACATTGTAAATACCAGCAGTAGCACTGTGAATTTGGTTTTAGTAGACTTTACGATTGTAAATCATGAAGAGATTAGAATGTATCATGTATCACCTTCTTCAAAATAGACAGTCCCTATTCAGCGATCAGCAGTAGTCTTATCTTCATTTTTCATTGGTGAGTACAAGTTGTCTTTAAGCTCAGTTTTGGATTATTTCTGTAGTGTGTCTGCAGCATTCTGCAAGAACTGTTCGGATCATTGGAGGGACAGACTCTTCCCCTGGTGAGTGGCCGTGGCAGGTCAGCTTGCACCTCAAGTTGTCTCGTCAGAGACACCTGTGCGGGGGCTCCATCATCAGCAACCGGTGGATTCTCACAGCGGCTCACTGTGTCACTAGGTGAGGCCTAAATGTAAATGTACAGCTAAACCCAAACATTGAATCCAGCGTGTGAGATAAATGGAGATCTACCTTTCAGGATAATAACAATCAGAACTGTAATAAAACAAACTGTTTTAATGTAACCAAAAGGTGAAGTTTTCAGGTATACTATTAGTGTTCTTTATGTAGCTGGAACTCCATACTTTGTCCCTTTTTAGTGTAGTATTGTACTGCTAAATTATTTTAATGAATCTAGAAGATGAAATTCTAAAGCAGACAACAAATACCTACAGAACCTTAGACACTTTCATGATACAAGCTTTTTCTTACTATAATACCATATAATCTATAAAGAAGAATCTGTAGCTAGGTTATTGCATTTCATAAACTTCAAGTGAGTTATCTCAGAGATTTTTCTGTGACATTTATGAGATGGTACTAATCTGATACCTTCAGCAGCAGGGTGCTCAGGAAGCTGATCTATTTAACCAGGACACACCATAAATCTCTGAGTTCAATTAGGCTGCCTCTGGTACCTGACCATAATGTGAAACATCAAGATTCCAATTGTCTTGGTTTTCCTTAACAGTTCTTTTTTCCCCCCGATTCTATAAACCAGTCAATTAATACCTTATTTTTAATTAAGACGTTCAGAACTTAAAGCAGTCAACACCTAAGACCTCCACTGCCAGTGGCAAATTTTTATAAAGTGGTTAAATTTTCTAGAAAACCCTATATAAAAAAATATTTTTTACCTACTATCCAATGCAGAAGTTACCATTGTTATAAAAAGCAATGGAAGAATATATGCTTACAAATTAGCAATAAAAAATAGTCTTTTTTAATTGAAAATTTTAAAGCCTAACTAATATTTATGAATTCATATATGAAACCTTCAAAAATATTGGAAAGTTTATTTAAGACTATTTTTGCATCTTCATTGCATGTACCAAAACTCTAGATGGCCTTAATGGTAGAATGTCATAATAAAATATCCCTTAAACTTACTCAAAATAAAGTTGGAATAATGAAGTTTAGCTGGAACTTTTCATATATGTCTATGGCATTACACTTTCTAGCCTATATTTACATGGCTAGTGTCATTTTCCCAACAAATAAGTGTGAGAACAGACTCTATTTGAATTTATATTACCAACCCTATTTTCATTACTAGGAAAGTTGTGTTGGAATGAATTGGAAGAATCATATTTACTAATTCAGGTCTTGCATTAGACTCTTCAGCCACAGGTTGACTGTTTGTCTTTTTCCCTCAGTCTTGAGAATCCCAACATTTGGCGTGTTTATGCCGGTATTTTAAAACAATCTGAAATAAATGAGGATACACCCTTCTTCAAAGTGGAAGAGATTATTGTTCACCCTCAGTATAAATACGCACAGACTGGATATGACATTGCTTTAATGAAACTTGCTAAGCCTATGAATTTTACTGGTATGTAGTGTATTGCAGAAGAATTCTGAAAATGTACAGGATGACACAGGGCTGGCATTGCTATGGCAGCGCATGACACCTGGGTTGGCTTCCTTTAATGTGCAGTTACTGGGGTTTGAGGAGAATGTCATGCTGTTGGCTTTGAAAAGAAAATGGGTGGCTTTTATTTATGTGATGAAAACAATATATAGTGTAAGGGACAAAGCATATCTTGGAGTCTGTTATCAAGGGTCATGTTTGATTTTATTTGCTTTATTGTTGTAGTTGTCTCTGCTGGTCAACCTAATTTAATTGTATTTTAGATCTTCAACTACCTATTTGCTTGCCATCAAAAGAAGACACTAACATATTTTATACTGACTGTTGGGTAACTGGATGGGGTTACAGAAAAGAAAAAGGTACAGATATATGTTTTTAAACAGTGAGTCCTTGTATTTGTGAAATTCATGTATTTGAAAAAAAAACACAACACCGCTTTTTTAAAAAAAAGAAAATTACACTCTGTTCTTAGCTACCATTTTTGCTTCTAGCCAGCAGTTTAATATAATTCTTAATTAGAATCTACTTCTGTTAAGACATCATAAAACATATAGGAAATGTATAAGAAATTATCATTAAATAACTCCATGTCTGCCAAAATAATTAATTTGATAAATTGTTTGATTCAGTAATTTGAAATATGTGAGAATTCAACCTTAAATATATCCTGTACAGCTATCAAATACTTTTCCTTGTATTCTAGCCTAATCTACTGGCAAAATCTGATATATATCTGGAATGCACACTCCTTTTTGTGGTCCTAGCTGAAAAAACACAGCAAACTTATTACTGAACTGTTGAATAAGAGTCTGCAAATAATCCATGCATTTTTTGTGTGATTGTATTCATATAACTTTAGAAATCAGAGATTGAAGTATGTCGCTTTTATTATTGTGAATGTTGGTTATAAACAATGCCAATTAAATGTGTTTTGACAGTAGATTAAATTTTAACTCCTCTGATTTTGTGTGGAGGTAGGCCAAAAAGCTCATGTCAAACTGTGTTTTTGATTCTGTTTCCTTATTTACATTTTTACATCTGCAATTTCTATACATTTATATGGATATATATGGATATATACACATCTATTTAAAGAGTATCTTTTCCTTTATACATCTGCCTCTTTGAAGATTAGAGTTCCATGTGAAATCTAACAAATTTAGGCAGATATGTTATAGACAAATTTTTTCTCTTAGTTTCTAAGAAAATGCTACTCTTGAGTAGTCTTATTTAGTCTACCTGCAACTTTCTCTATCTTGTAAACTACTAGGACACAGAGAAGCACAGATTTGGCAACTGAGAGACTCCAAACTTATTTGCAACAGTTTACTAGCATTGAATAGTTACTAAAACAAAGCAACACTAACAGCAACGCTACAAGGGCCAGTGTCCTGAGATCCATACACATAGCAGGATTCATTGCAAATCACAAGGGAATTTTGAAGCTTGTCCAGTCATGAGAAAGAAAATGGCAGTATAAAAACATCCAAATTACAACACAATTCCCATTGCTTATAACAGAAAGACAGGAAAATCAGTGTAATCTATCAACAGCCTAGAAGCAGTGACCTCCCACTTGTAATATCAATGCATAGAATTTAATTTTAACTTCTATTTTGCTAGAATTAAACATTTCTTTGCTCATACTGCCTTTTACATAGGTCGAGTACAAGATATTCTTCAGAAAGTTCCCATTCCTCTCATGTCAAAAGAGGAATGCCAGGCAAGGTACCGAAAGCGCAGAATAGGTGACAAAGTGATCTGTGCTGGCTATGACGAAGGTGGAAGGGATGCTTGTAAGGTAATGAAAACCAGTAGTGTATATTTATATATTGCAATCATTTGTTCAACTATATAATCAAATACTGTAATTATTTTTAATTGCTACTAGAAAAGTATGGTTATCAATAGAGCTGTTGATTAACTTGTCATTGTTCCTTGTCAAAAGCACTGAAAATCAAGGTATGTGAAAAATATTTCTTACGTATTCCTACACTGAAATCTTTAGGGACAGATTCCATGGATAAGAACGACTGCATGTGGATATATAGATAGCTCACCTATTTAGGGAATAAAACACTAGTCCTTCAGACTACTAGAAATCCAAAGAGAGCACGCATAGCATCTACAAAGCATTTCTCCCATAAAAGCAGATTTCCTATGTGGTGTTTTATTTCTTGACATTCTTGAAAACTTATTTTAAAGCATCCACTGTGTACAAACCAGAAGGGAGGGTGTTAACAATGCTGTTAAAATACATGGCCAATAACAGGCTAAAACCTGTGCAAACTGCTCTGTTCATTATTAGAATTGAAAATGTCACGTCAATATGAGTTCAATCAGCCAAATTCTGTGCTCAAGTGTAAACTCACATACTTCCATCAGTTTAAATATTCTGAGTCAATTTATTCAAGAAGAAAATTGTCTGATTATTAAATTAAATTCTCTGACAAATACAGTTTTTACTATAAACATTAAACAATTAATATTTTTTGTTAAGATGTTACTGTTACTATGATTGATACTTAGTAATTAGAAAGAAAAATACTTGGAGATGAGAAGTAATTTTTTCTCTATGCCAGTTAAGCTTTCTGTATCTGATACAGTGTACCAGAACATGGGAATGCTGTTTTATAAAAATAACACACTTGCTATTATCTTAGCAACTCAACAGCTACATTAATGATTCTTATGTTCAGAAAGATTGGTTGGGAGTAGGAAAAGAAAACAGAGGGGTGTTTTATCCTGAGGGGAACAGAGGCACTCAAATAAGATAAGCCATGTAGAGTGCTGAGATTTGCATAATAAAAAAAAGCCATAAGCAAAAACATTGCCAACAATTTGCTGTTTTTCTTGCTGGCACACATAGTCTTCATTGGGTTTTAAATTGCTGCATGTAGATAAGTTAAAAAAAAAAGAAGCCAGTAGTTTCGAACTTTCATGGGAAGTGAAAATTATTTGCAATGACTGGAAAGTATTTAGTAATCAATTTATAAAAAAAATCAGAAAACCTGCCTCAGTTCTCTCTTAATTAGCCGTAAGTGAAAGTGATTGAAGTCTAGGCAGTTATGCTGGTGTTAACACTTAATGATGCTAATTTTATTCAAGCTTTCTTTGAGATAGAAATACTACTCTTCCTTGCATGCTCTCTCTTTTTCTCCTGTGACACAGGGAGATTCAGGAGGGCCACTGTCATGCAGGCACGAGGAGGTGTGGTATCTGGTGGGCATCACCAGCTGGGGCGAAGGGTGTGCTCGCCCCAGGCAGCCAGGAGTCTACACCAAAGTTGCTGAGTATTCAGACTGGATTCTAGAGAAAACTACATAGCATGAGCATTTCTGACTAGCTCAAAGTGATGTTGTGGAATAATAACCCTAAAAGCAACGTGATGAAGCATATTAGTGTTTTTTAAATGGTGTTTCTTGTTAGCCTGGAGTGTAAAAGACTTAATTTAAATGGCAGGAAAGCAGGAATGAATACATTTTCCTATTACTAAATAAAAAACAGTAATAAAAATAAACTCTCTGGTCACTGATTTAGCAGAAAACAATGTGGTTGAACCATGGTTTTCTTCTGTCTTTGCTATCTTGCCGTGGTCCCTGCCTGGGTGGCAGCAATCCCAACACCTTTCTTCAGCCCTGGCTAGCTCGTGCTGCCACGCCGAGGGCACCGGGCAAGGTGTGGGTGAGCTGATGGCACAAGGGTCCTTCCCAAGAGACACCAGCCACCAGGCAACTAAGGCCCTGCTAGGCAAGTGGTACCCCCTATCCACACATCCCCAGCAGGGACTGCGTGTGTGGACTAGTTAGCCTGGCCCTGCCTAGGAGTCCTTGGTCCGATGGTATGGATGCTGCATCAGTCGGAGGGTAAAAGAGTAGAAAGCAACTCACTCTCATTGGGGCAAAACAGGAACAGTTTGTTAGGGGTCCAAACCCCAAAGCAACCAACAGGGGGTGAGCCCAGACTGGCTCAGGACGAGGGGTTTTATAGGGGGTGGAATTGAGGGGTGAAGAGAGGGTAAGGGCCAATGGGGTGGAGAGAAAGGTGGGATTAAGGGGTGACATACAGGAGTAGAAGCCAGAGGCCTTCTACTCAAGCCTATCCGGGACCAAGTAGGGATGATTGACAGGGAAGGTGCCAGAACAAGGGGCAGAGTTGGGGTACATATATGGTACAGGGATAGGAGGGGTTTAGGGAAGGGTACAGAGAAGGGGAGGAGTTGGGGAGATTACATAATAGGGGAGTATATATACAACAGAATGAACCAAATCCAGGGTAGGGTGTAACAGAACAAACTATTACAGTGAAACAAACATAAAAAGCACACCACCACACTAGCTTAAAAGGGGAGTAGATGAAGTTGTAGGACACACATGGACCTGGGAGCTGGGAACTACTTCTGACTTCAGAGTTTTGGACACAGCAATGGAGATTTCCCCGTCTTGTCTGAATGTGGCCAAAATGGGCAAACCAACTTATAAACTTACTAAGGGCCTGGGGGAAGGGAAGCTGAAACACAGAGATGCCTATATAGTTGCATAAACCTTGTTTCCTTAGGGAATTAGGAAAAAAAGTGGCAGTACTAATGAGGAAAACAAACCTAGAGGTCTTGGCAAACCCTTCAGTAACAGTTTTGTAAATATGGTAACAGTGCTATATGTGAGTCAGCACAGTCACGCAGAGAGAACAACCCCGGGTCCATGGCTAAATGCAAAATGCAAAGTTATTCCCGTTACCTTGCTAACCAGAGGATCCCCAAAGCAGCTCCTGAGCAGAGGTACACAGGTGGCCACAGGCACTGTTAAGCTCAGTTCATGGTAGAAGATCCCCATGCTTCTGTTCCCAGTGGTGTACCAAGGGTTCCCGCATACCTGGTTTACCATTGTGCTGTGACCTTCACTGTACTTTGATCGTCTCTAGACCAAAGCAGGGAGCTCAAGCATGTCTGTTAGGGTTCCTCCAAGTCTACCAAACACCTATGTTATCTATACACAGATGTTCTCAAGGCATACAGAAGGTAAACAGCAATAGGCATAATTTATATGTTTTTCTACATTACTACTTTCTGGAATTTTCCCATTCCCAGCTGCAGGGACACTTGGGCATGTTTACAGTCCTCATCAGTCTTCTGCATTTAACCCATTCCTCCCAATACACTGTCCTTCACTTGCATTATTCTAATTTCTGTGGAAAGTTTTGTGGTAAGAATGATAATGTGGGTCTCCTTCTGTTGAGGCAGAATATCCAGAAAATCAGTGAAAGAATCCCTCCCTTTTATAGACATCATGTAGCTGGTCTTTAACACAATATATTTTTATTTTCCACATCGTTAGCTCTCCTTTAGCAAGGAAAAATTTATCCTTTTCCCATTTCTCCTTTTTTTTGCCTTTTATAATTTCTTATTACTCTGTGTCAGGTAGTAGATATGTTTCATGGCTAAATTAACACTAATATGACAAACAGCAGTCAAAATTAATTACTTTCTCATAGTAAGAGGCATCATTTCACACTCCATCAGAAAGGAGAGCAGAGGACATAGCATTGTCTTTGCCAAACTTTATGAGCTTGTTTCCTAATCCTCTACATTACCTTAATTGCTGAAAATATGTTGCAGTGTTACTCCTAATTGCCAGACACTGTACTGGGAGGTAAACAGCAGGAGTGGATTTGCAAGTAAATGAGGTAATGAAAATTAGAAATTAAACATCAAATTTACAGGGGAAAACAATCAAGCTGCTGAAAATTACTTTTGTGTTTAATTTTTTTATGCTTTATTTGTAAATAATACTGGTGAAAAAAATGTAATTCCACAACTACAAGCTTAAACTCATATCTGTGCCTGAGCATCCAAAGAGGCCCTGCCGTCAGGGTGCCCCTCAGAGTGTGCAGTGCTAAGCTGACTGCAGTCAACAAACCTGAAATTCCAAAGCTGTATTCAAAGGCTGGGGCATTGATTTAGTTTGTTTGTTTATTTTTAAAGAATCAGAATTCAAAGAAGGGATGAAAGCAGTCCAAGCTTAAAAGGAGGAAGGAAAGAATGGTGCTGCTGCAGGTACATCTGGGGAAATGCAGTGGGCTC
The DNA here is from genome assembly GCA_013390005.1 of Calyptomena viridis. Classification (NCBI taxonomy): domain Eukaryota; kingdom Metazoa; phylum Chordata; class Aves; order Passeriformes; family Eurylaimidae; genus Calyptomena; species Calyptomena viridis. Next base: position 51,628 of record WEIV01013742.1, on the reverse strand, counting down.
TTGGTGACAGGAGTTTACATTGCTGGAGTTTCACAAGTTCTCAAGGTCTCATGCTTTGTCCCTGTGCTGGATGTGGATGTCCAGAGAGCCAACAGGCAAAGTCTGGCATGTGCTGGCGAAATTGGATCAAGAGTGACAGGGAAGGCATATCACTGTGCTGGGATTTTTGCCAACACTGCAGAAGCAGAACAGGCAATAAAGGTGGGGCTGATGTCCTTTTCATGCTCTGTTTAAGCCATCCACGGATGGCTTAAATATCAGTAAACCTCAGACATGCTGTCAAAAACCTAGAGACTTAAGTAAGGGACTGAGAAAGGGTAGGAAAAAACCAGAAAATGGGGGGAAAAAATGACAGACTCCTAGCATTCTTAGTAGTTCTGTCCTCACGGGGAAGGAATGAAGACAGCTGGAAAAGAGTAGTTGATGGAAGAAAGCAATTGCTTCAGTATGAAAAGAGGCTGAAACTCTCTAAAGAAGAATCATCAGGAGACCATCTGAAATACTTGTCTGCCAATACTCGTGCTGAGTATTTGCTAAAGAGTAAATGCAATGTCAATCTGATACCCTTTGTTACTTTCTCATAATAGTGCTATCATCAGCTTCTTTTTCAAATGCACAAAAAAGGCATGGGCATCTATTTTTTCTTTCTTTCTTTTGTTTGTTTGTTTGCTTCTTGCTATAACTTTCCAGGTTGTAACTATTGGAGTAACAAAGAGGAATGTTAGCTCAGCAGTGCTCTGTAAACCTCTGGAGCTCCGTGTTTTGTTTGTCAGAGGTATACCAGGTGGCAGCACTATACCAAAGGAAACTTTATTGTGGAAAGATAAGGAATCTCAGTGATTGGATACATCTACAGAGCAGCTGTTGACCAGATAAAATATATTACTCCAATGTATTTTCATCTAGAGCAGATATTCTTCAATGACACTTTGCATTAGTTGTCTGCCCATCTGTAACAAATTCCTGATAAAAGTGAGTACCAGAATAGGTGTGTAGAGAATGCAAGAGTTCCTGATGGCTACATGAAGTCCTTACGATTTCATTTAAGGTGAACTACATGAGGGAACGAGTGACCTTTCCATGGATTTATACACCAGCATAATATGTAATTCATTGAGACCTTTAGACTCATAGGTAGAAATGCATTAATGTTATTAAGTGTTATGTTGCTTGGGCTTTCTGGTATCAATGGATAACTTGCACTAAATGAGAGACAGTTTATGACCTTTATCTATTTTCCCTTTTCCTCTACCTCCCTGGAGAAAAATAATTTTTAAAAACCCAACAACCACAAAACCTATCTCAATCTCATTAAAGAAACCCTTGGCCTGATACTTTAAATCAGCTTCTGTTTATGTTGGGACAGAACATAAACAACAGTGCTTTAGTTGTTATTTTGATTAATGTCAGGTGTCTCTGGTGGTGCTGAAAGTCAATAAAGCTCATAATCTTACTTACACTAGATAGGCAGAAATCTTGGAAAGGAGAAGCACCACTATAGAGGTAATGAATGGCAGCATTAGTCTGTCTTAATTTTTGTGCAAATACGATCCCTGATCCCAGAAATTTACAGTCTCATTCAGGCACAGATGAAACATTTTATATGTGCTGTGACAGAGAAGTTAATTCATCATAAAGTAAGTCATACTGTGTTGCTGTTCAAGTGCACTCTTTAACTTGTAATAGTCTTCTCTGTAGTCATTTTAAAAGAACTTGAAACCAAACAAAAGCAGTTTCCTATTAAACTGGTAATGCAGTGTTTCCTACCGCTGCTGATGTCTGAGGATGAAGTATGTCTTCTTTAAAGTATCCTGAGATATGAACAAGAAGAGATGAAGCCTCTAATTACTTCTTGCAGGAGAATTAAGAATTCTTACAGTGAAGATGTGCAGAGATCACCAAGAACACCCATTTCCTCTGCTTTCCCAGCAGAGGGGAGGGAAACAATTTGGTATAAGCTTTTAGTGTAAGTTTTACTTGTTCTGTGAAAAATTATTATTCCGTGATGAAAAATGCATCTCAGATGCTGAAAAATAAGAAACTAGGTGGAATTAAAATTATTCACAGTAGCATTCCTCATAGTAGGAGAACTGTGAATTCTTATTCTCTACATGATTTCTGGTATGTATAGAGGATTATTTGGAAAATTATTGCTAGGTTGTTTTTTAAAAATAAAATATCTGCGTTATAATTCATTAAAATTGCATTTCCACTTCAAATAGAAGGCTACATTATTTTGCCTCTTTGAACAATAATAGCAGATATGAAACACTACATATTTATAGTGAAGCATTTCCTGAAGTAGCCAATTGATTGTTTTTCACATGATCTTTGTGTCGTAAATCACATTATAGATATGGATAGTTGTATTAGAATTACTGTGGAGTGTTGTATGTTAAAAGAAATTTTTTCAGGAGCAGAGATGTAAAACAGTTGTTTTGCATCTTTTCCCTGTTTCTTAATTTTCATAGGATCATAGAAAAGAGATCTTGAGAAGGTGTTTGGAGATTAACTAGTGCACCATCCTGCCCTCATGCTCAGTCAAGAATGCCTATGTCATTCGTGACAAGAGTTTCTTTAGCCTCTAGGAACAGAGATTCTACAGTTACCATGTACAAACTATACCAGTGCTCAAAGATCTTTATCACTACAAAGTTTTTGCTTATCAACAGCTTAAATAATCTTTCCTGAAGTATAATTTTGATATTTCTTGTGCTACTTGCCATGAAAATGGAAAATAGGAAGGGGAGAGGTTGTTTTGTTTGTTTTGTTTGCTTTGTTTTGTTTGTTTGGGGTGTTTTGGTGTTTTTTTAAACTTTTTAATTTTCTGTCGTTACCCTTTATGTTTTTGATACTCTTTTCCCACCACAATGTGATGTTATCCAATACTGAGTCAGTTCCCACATTTTTGTTGACAGGTTTATTTGTTAATGTTGGAGTATTGTGGACGGCAGGTAAGGAAGAGAATTATATGCAGAGGGCCTGCAAGAAGAGATTAAATGAAGCTGATAGGAACTAAAATGAAGTTAAAGTGATTTTGAACAAACAAACCAAGAATCAGTGCAAGCTGAAGAAAGACCTGCCTAAACGGTAGACACTCATCTGGGCACCTGGAAAAAAAACCGTGATGGAGCACCTAGACATTCTTTCCAGGTCCACAGAACCATACTCCAGGACCTGAAAATCAATGGGTTATGGTGCAGGAAATTTGTCTGTACTGGGAAGCTGTAGAGTTGGCTGAAATGCAAGCTACCCTAGCATGACTGTGCTGTGCTCAGACCTGAGCTTGTTGCCATTTAAGTCTGCTATGATTTATTGCTCTACATTGATATATCAAATTAAATTGTTGTCCTCATATCTGTGCTTCCATTCCTATTTCCACTGACTCTACCATCTGGTAGATTTTGTCTCCCAATAACCTCTTTGGCCATTTTTGTCTCCAAAAGTCATGTACAGTGATTTGAAAAATGGTATGATTTTAATTATTATAGGTGATCTGAAGAAATATCTGTTCTGGGGTATTAATGGGTGTAGCCTCCCTGAAGTTTACTGCATTGTCTGTCCCTAGTACAGCATACCTTTTCAAATTATTCTTGTTGGTTGAGTGCTGCTTTTGAAAAAATGCTTCTTAAGGAAACACCATCCATAACATTCCTGAAGCTCCTGTGTTTCTGTGCTGTGATTCCCTTTTCTTGTGCATGGTTCACTATACAAGAATTTTAGGCATGAGTGTTTTGCTTGTGAACTTTTGCCCAACATGTTGAGTATGAAAGTAAACATATTCAATACATGACCCAATGTGACTGGTGAAGGAGGGAGGAACAATGACATCTCATGGGGGAGGGTGAAAATGTTGAACAGGAAGGACAAAGGAATGACAGCATTAAAGCTGCTTCTTTCTTGTGGGCTTCCTGGGATTTTGCTGTTTTGACAGATGACTTGATGACATAAAATTCACTGAAAACAACGAATTTTCGGAGGTCTATTGTTGAAAGAATTGGAGTGAACAGTTAATAAAACACTTATATGATTCATGCTGAATGAGTCCACATAATACAAAACTTTGGACTTTAAAGAGTCCCAAACTTTTAGATGGGTGGAATGATCTGCTGGGAGCACTGGAATTACTATAAACATGAAAAATAAATGGATTAAAGAGGTTGTATACTTCTTTCCAGTAAATGTATTGTGCTTATCAACAGAAAGGCTTGTATGGCTTTCAGCAAACCTCTGATTTCTTTAATATTCACTACATTTCAAAGGAAAAAAGAAGTATTTTCATATATTCTGAAATAATTTCAATAATTTCAATAGTTTGTCACTAGGTGGCGCTTTAGCTCTAATTTGTCTTGCGTTCAATGGCGAGGGAGCGAAAACGAACATCTGAAAGGATATTTTCATTCCTATAGCTGATAAGTAATAGTAAACAATTAAATTAGCATCGTCATTTGTAGAACTTGGGGAATTCAAAGACAGCAGATGTGTTTAGCTCCACATTTCTGTATGGCACAGCGATATTAAGAGACGGTAGGGCATAAAGGCTGACAAAATCAAGCTAAGCAAAAGCTATTTGCCCACAGATCCCTGTCTGTGGAACCCCACTGTTTTTCACATGTTAATAAAGACATAAAACCATTGAAAGACACAGTCAGGGCCCTAATCATATCTGCTCACTGTGGGGGGCTTGGCTTGAGGCTGGCTTGGGTATAATTGTCTGGACCTGAATTAGGGACCTGGGGGAGAAAGAGCTTGGGGAAACCTCGGTTTGGGTGAGCCTAGCCTTCACATACTACTGCATCTTATAAGTTAAAACAAACTTAGGCTGTATTTTAATAATACATGACTGGTTCTTACCATCCAAACCATACTGATCTGTTGAAAATTCCTGTGTTGGATTTTCATATCTGAAAAAACCTATGGTGAGATTGTCTGAAGTGGATAAATTTCTCAGGATTGGGAAAAGATGATAATCTGAATGGTTAGTCTCTAGCATTATCTCTGGAGACAACCAAAGGGAACCATGCAGAACAATGTCAGAGGTACTACAAGTTCTTGAGAAGCAGAAGAGTAAATAATATCTTGCTGTTCTACTACAACTCTATTGTTTCAAAGCAACTGTTGATCTTTGTAAAGTTTGAACCAGTCAAGCAGGAGGTGAGAGATGTTTTCTATGTGCATCAGTGAACAAACTAAAGCTTTAGAGATATTTGTGGATTAAAGAACTAATGGCTTAAATTTACAGCAAGAAGGATGCTGAGGAAAACTATTTGAGGTAAAGAGAGTGTAGCAGTGGATAGGGGGCAGTTGATGATATTGTGGAGCTTCCAACAATGGAAAGTATTTAGGGCTAAATACCTGCAAAACCCATGATTTTTTATAATGGGGTGTTTTTTTCCCTGCTTCAAGTTGTTTTTGTTTAGAAGGTTCAAGTCCATTTAAAATCATAATAAAGTGAAAGGAATAAAGACAAATGAAAAGATAAAATAGGTCTAAGCATGACTAATATAAAGACATGAGTTAATTGTGCTCATCTATTCAATATGCTTTTTCCCATTAGCAGGAGAAAACACCAGGCTTTACATTGACCTGATTGTGCAGGGACACACACTCGTCTGTGCCTCAGCCTGAGCTGGTTGGGCTTCGTTTAACAGCTGTGCAGTGGTCAGTGGCTGCTGTATGATGTGTTTTTGCCTTTGGCAGTGGGAAGCTGTGTGTAGTAAAGGCCAAAGAGAACCGCTGGGCAACGAACAACAGCCCCCTGGAGTGTCATGTGTAGTCTGGGAATACTATCTAAACCTCCAGACAAGACAAATGCCAAATGCTCCAGCAGAACACAGATTCAGAAAACCTGACTTAAACTACAGGTGTAGTTAACCTGACTTAAACTACAGAAAAATACAGGTGTGGACAGTTTGTCCACCATTGTGTCTCATTGTCTCAGGCTTAGGAAAAGAAAACATGACGGGGGAGCAGTGAGAGGGTGCCAGCTATGGTTGCATTGCATTTTTTTTTTTTTTCCATGTAAATCACCCTCTTTTTTGAAGACAAGGAATACCCATGGCAAAATGACTTATATCTGCCTGGTAAGTGAGACACTTACTTTTCAATGCATGGCTTTCAGAACCTTATTACTTGCAGCTGTGTGTGGCATCAAAGCAGCCTATTTTTTAGTGCATGTTTTGATGCTGTGCAAAAGGTTACTTTATAAAACTAGCACTCGATTGTCGGAGTCCAGGATATGGAGACTACACCTCGGATTGCCCTGGAGGGTCTGGGACCCTCGCAGAGACCCCAGGAGAATACAGTTTTTGATCTGTGTCCCTGGGAAGGGCTTCCAAAATTGATGGAAGCAAGAGCAGCAGAAACATAATTTGGCTTATGGTTTGGTTAGTTATAGAAGTAAAGCTTATAATTTTAGGTTTTGTAGTATAGATATAAAAGAAGACAACATGGAGGATTTTGGGTGTTGCCCTGAGTTCTTCTTCTTCTTCTTCTTCTTGCTCTTTGCACTGCAGCAGAGCTGGCATTTGATGATTGGTAGAATAGATTTGAGGTAGAGAAGACGTGTTAGTAATAAGTTAGGATTATTGGTACTGAATTGTAAACATAATACGTATTATCATATCATTGGTCATTAGTGTCCTTAAAAACTTAGATGCAGTCGCCATTTCGGCAGTTCTTCTGAGGCACTTCTACTTCTGAGGCTTTCCATACCCTCCTCCCTTCTCGCTTTGTGCTTCCTCGCTTTGCACACGCTTTGGTGTGTTAAACCCAGGTTAGGGTGACATGCTAAAGTTGTGATAAAGCTTAATAAACAGCAAGAAAAACTGAGAAGCTGCGAGTTTCATTCCTTTATCTGGTACCGGACTTTGATAACAAGAAGTAATTACTACGGGCATTTTTAGAAGAACATAATACTCGATGTTTCATTTATTCAAGGAAAAATCTAGATTATATCCTATGACCTTAATGGAAAGGATTTAGTGTACTGCTAATAAAAAAAATTCTCTAGTAGTACTAAGTTTTACAGCATAACCAGCCATAATAAATGGACTAAGCTTATCTGTTGGACTTGACCTCATATCTAAAGCAATCTATGTCTGACTTAGGTTCTCCATGAGTCGAGTTCACTTCACTAACTCTTATTGCTTTGATTCTTGTTTTATTAATCTCTAGTTACAGCACAACAAAATATTTTAAGGCCAGATCAATGAGTAGTAAAGGGCTTTTGATGAGGTTGAAGTGGTATTTCAGGTAAAGTGTAATTGTATTTCCTTAAGGAAGATTGCAGGAACAAATGAAGCAAGTGCATTTTCTTGACCATGGTACATAGTCAATTCTATAGTAAAAAGAATTATTTCTATATAGATGAGATGGAAGTGACAAATGAATATAGAGGATAAATGAAGGAGTTTCTCATGTGCACATATTGGATTCTTTTTCAGAAAATAAAATAGGTAGTCCATATTTTTTATTTTTTTCTTAGGAAAGAGGATAAGAATGTACAATAAGCTATCAATATGAAAACCAGTTGCTGGCACTGTACTGAAATATAATGCTGAAATGGATACTGGACTTATGTTTCAGATGCCATGATCAGTTTTGTAAATAATAGATCTGCTGTTTTGTTTAGTGTTGCTTATACGTCTTCTTTGTAATGTACTGTCAAGAGATCTTTTTGACACTTTTGAATATTTCCATTTTCCATTTCATTAATGTTCAGTGCATGAAATGTTTCCCATGAAGGCTTTTCTATGTGTGGTAGAGACAGCAAAAGGAGTTATAGCAATTTGTAGAATGTACTCATAGGTCAAACAACTTCATATCAGCTACAGATCAATTTCTTATTGTGAGGCTACTTATTAAATTTATAAGCACATGAGAAGTTCAAAGAAAACAATCTCTAAGTATCCAGAGATATTTTAATCAAACTAGTGTACCCAGCATCTCATCCAGAGATGCCACAGAAGATCTCTTGCTTCTGTGTTCTGCAATTAGGCTAGCAGGGCAGAAAGTAAAAAAAGCATAAAGCAAAGTGGATTTTCAGATGTTCTTTATTTTGAGACTGAAAAAATTTCTAATGAATATTATGGCATTTTCATTAAGTTTATCATGAAGTTGATTTTCCTATCATTTGAAGTCAGTTTTATTTTTTGGGTTACTGGACAAATCAAGCCAGTGAAAAAAAAATTATCATATTTTTGACCAAATGAAATATTTTTGAAAAATTTGATGGCATTTATTCATTTACCAGGATTAAATGCACATGTACTTGTACAAAGACTCCAAGTAAAAAGAAAGGAGCCTATGACTGTATTTTCTAGTACCCCTGTGTTGTGGTTTTAAGTAACCAGAGTTTTTTATTAGCTGGGGGGAGCTAGGAGAGAGGCTTCTTTAAGAAGCTGCTAGAGTTTTTCTCTGCTCTAAGCTAGCCAAGGTCAGGCAACAACGCCTCTGTGATAACATATTTAAGAAGGAGTAGAGGGAAAAAAAAAGCTGCGCAGAACATCATGGCCGCTTAAGAGACAGGAGGGTGCGGAGTTTGATTAGCACCAAGGTCAGAGAGAGGAGAAAGAGAAGATGCCTTAAACACTGGAATAGGGCCCCAGCAATCTGTGAGGAATCATAGGGGCGAAGATTCTTCAGCCTGTGAACCCGTGGAAAGAGTGGGAGATTTTTCCACGCTGGAACAGAGACATGCCGGAAAAGAGAGGCTGTGATCCTGTGTTTGGAGCAGAGGGGCCTGGTGGAACCCCGTGGGCCGTGAGAAGAAGAGACNTTTGCTTGTGTGAAGTAGTTAATAAACAGTTGCTTGTAGTCCTTATCACAAAGGTCGGAGTTTTTCTTTCCCTTCTCTGAGAAATTTTAGATCTATGTGTGGGCTCTCGGCTTTTAGCCAGAGTCAAACCATGACACCCTGATTATTTACTTTCTAGTGTAGGAAATACTTGACATTTTGAAAATGCCATCCAAGTCTTGCTTCAAATCTGCATTGGCAAGTTTCCATTACCATTTGAATGTTTATTTTTCTGGTTGCATCTGTAATCATAAAATGATAGAATGGTTTGAATAGGAAGGGACCTTAAAGATTATCTAGTCCAACTCCCTGCCATTTGCAGGGGCCCAATAGCTCAAAATCTCCATCCAACCGGGCCTTGAACACTTCAAGGGATGGGGCATCCACACTTTATCTGGGCAACCTGTTCCAGTGTTTCACTCCCCAATGAGTAAAGAAGTTTTTCCTAGTATCTCTTCTATTTTAATTTAAAATTTTCCCTCCTTGTGCTATCACTATCTAGCTGTTCACCCAGCAAACTTGGGTGAACACACCTGGCGCACACATGGACCTTCTAAGGACTAACAAGAAACCTTGAATTTTCAATCATGTCTGTTATAAATGCAAAAAAATTCTGAATGCTATATCTTGAAGCACTTACCCATTCATGTGGTTAGGCTTCTCATTTGCTGGTTATCTTAGAGGTTCCTCAAGAACAGCTCTCACCTGAGGCATGGAAGGCGCAGATGGTGATGCTGTTGACAACTGACTTGTAGGAAAGGGGTGAACCTTCACACCATAACTGGGTGATGTATGTCAAAAGTCAGTATGTCTATCAGGTCTCAGTTTTTTATTCAGTAAATAGGATTCTAAGGCCATTGTGGTCTCTTGTATCATTGAATTTCCTTCACTATGCATTGCACGCAGTTGTAAGAAAGTAAGCCTAAATAATATTAGCATTAAATAACCTTTCAATTTTGTATGCTTTTATCTATCATTACTTCATGTCCTAGCACCAGCACCCTCAACTCAAAGACCATTTTTTATGATTTCAAAAATGTTCTTTATACCTGAAAGACTAAGTTGCTTTCCTGGTACTGTATGAGTTTATGGCAAGAGTAAACATCATAGCAAAAACCTTTGCGTGAGATGGTTAAATAAGTATCTGCTGGAGTAATTGCTTGTTAAAGATAAAATGGGAGGTCAGCAGACATCTTTGACATAAGGGACTAGAGGATGCACTGGTGCTAAGCAGTACACAAAGACTGGTTCTTCCACGGTGAGTTTAAACTGTAGAAATAGACTAAAATTAAGAGCTTATGCCAAAAATTACCGATGACAAAAAAGAATGAAGATAGACTGGGAGATATACTTTGGCAGTTAAAGCATGTAAATATATAATAAGGCAAGCAGGAAGAGAAAATGAAGTATTCCTAGCTTTTGTGTTTATTCCATAAACACAAGAAAACACAATACTTCAAAAACAGAGGAAATACAAAGGGTCATTTTGTCCATCAACACTATAAGGTAATGTGTATATAAATATATAATACAGAAAGAAAATGAAAGAGTAGCTGTACAAATTATACTTTGCTCATGGATGTTCAAAATCCAAGGAAGCACAGTATGGATCACCACAGTTTGTGGTTACTCTGGTACTTTTGCAAAATATACAAATGCCAGCTTGAACTGTCTCAGCTATATTTTAGCCATTTACATTTGCATTCTCCTCATCTACCTTTTACTTGCAGTTTCTTTTGAAGAATTATCCTTTTCTTTCCTGTCTGAAAACCAGCCTTGCTATGTTGCAAGAATGAAATGGATGTTGTGGACTCTTGACCCTGAGGGTCAGAGCACTTGAGACGTGGCTGAGACGATCCATATACATTAAGCAAAAAATTCCGGCTGGAGTGAACTCAGAGGTAAAGTCTTGTGATTACACAAGTAGCTGATGCTTAGTTGAACAGCTTGGGACTCACTTCAAGAAAAGGGAAATGCTGGCCCTATTCAAGTAGGAGAGTAATTTACCTCTCCCTTTAGCAAGGCCAGAGCTTCTCTCTGAAGGATATCATCCTGTATCTTTTCTGTTGTACCTTCTGGACTGTAAAATGGTGTCAACAGAATGACTTGTAAATGTTGTGCTGTGTCACAGGAGAGGGCTGCGGTCTGTGTCACAGGAGAGGGCTGCGGTCTGTGTCCCTGTAAGTGATCCCTGAGCTGGGTCTATGCGAGTCGACATGTCCAGGAGGTGCCATGGGTTGTCCAGTGTGCTGCAAAAGCCCTAGTGCAGTCCAAAAGCAATTTAGTGTTCTTCCAGAGTAAATTAATTCTGCTAATAGCAAGGCTAATTAGCCTGGATTCAACATAGTCCTGATGCAACAGAGTTCTTGCTCTTTCTGTTTTGGTTTTTGTGCTCATTTAGCACCGGGGTGCTTATTGATGGTGCTAAATTGCCCTGTACCCATGCCTACAAAGCAGAGCAGGAGTTTCACTTGGTGTCTCTCTTCATTCTTCAGTGGTGTTACAAGTTGTCTCTCTCAGCACAAGAGCTTTCATCATTAGCAGCGACTATTGTCTTCTGATAACTAACTGTTTAGTTGATTCACTGGGCTGAAACTCAGTTATTTACAGTGCTTAGTCACTGTGTAGAACAGATGGATCTTATTATCCTGGGAACCATTCAGGATTCGAAAATATGCATGTTTCTCATGAAATGTGAAGGTTATGTCAGGTCTTTGTAACTGAAGAAAAAATACTTGGTGTTTTATTTTTGGAAAGTTAATCATGCATTAGGATGACAACAGAATTGCTTTCAGTAAAGCTGTATGAATAATTGGTTTTATCCCTTGGCAGATGAACCAAACTTAAAAGATTGTTCAGGTCAAACTTCACAGCCAGTTTATTTGGTGAATCAAATATGTTTCATCTTCATGGTTGCTGAGAGAAGCTGCTGACCTTTCACAGAACAGGGAGGAGCAGAGATCTGACCTTCTTGGAAGTGCTCCCATATCATTAAACAATCAAAGTAGGTTTGTCTCTGTCACCTCAAGCATGTGCTACATAAAAAAGCATATTACAGGGAGGAGCTGGAAAACCTGATTAAGGCTCTTGCTTGTGGCCTGATCTTCTGTGCTTTTTATGTTCTTATTTCTGAGTTTGGATAACAACACTGCAGTCAGGTCTTGTGTTAATTCAGTATCCCCCTTTATGGCTTTTGTGTAAGTGTCTTATTCTAATGAATGAATCTTAGAGAGGTATTAAAAATAAGGAGGGGAGGAATGTAGGGGGAGATTTTTTTCTGTCTTATGGTGTATATAGTTTATGGTGTCGCTGCTTGCTTTTTAGTTCAGTATTAATAAAATATAAGCATTCCTACAGGCATTTAAACACCTAAATCTGTACAACTTGTGAGTTCTTCTAATGAAACTGAGCAAAGCTTTTTCTAACAGCCTTAATTTTTTTCAGTGTTTTTCTGAAGTGAAAGAAACATCGTGCTATTTTGCACAAGCAAAATAGTTATAGATGCATTCACTTTAAACTGTGTCATCTTTTTCAAATATCTTTTATGACCAATTTCAATTCCCTGGGAATTGTGCTTTCAGTATAATATCAAGTTTTGTAATTTGTTAAGTCTTTATTCATATTTGAGCAGAAAGAAAAAATTTTATTTTGTAATAAGCATTTTCACTTGCTCTGTGGGAAAAAAAACAATGATGTGTTAACTCTGGAAATCCCCATTCTGTTCACAATCTGTTGAAATGATTTCAGATTTCTTTCATACCTCACAGGCACAACTGAAGTTTTAAGACCAGAGAAACTATGGTCTTATTCAATTGGACTCAGCCTGTCACAACTGCTATACCAGGGATGTGAAGTGGCTGCCACTTGGACTGGCTGTGTTGGGACTGAGTAATAACTCATTTTCTCAACCAAATGCAGTAGTGTGAATAAGAAACTGCTGCATTTTTGAGAAGGGCTTTAAATATTAGTTTTACAGTAGAGCTCTTTTGGAGAGGAAAGATGAATGTAAAGATGTGTGTTGACTCTCTTGGATTTTAGATAGAACTCCAGATTCTGTGTCATTGCATATTTCATTTTTCTCATGGAATAGCACAGGAGAGGAAAAAGTGAATTCCACAGCTTTTTAGTAATGTTGAAGAGCCATAGCCTGGAGATTTAAGGAAAACAAATTCTAAGATTCTCAGGTACTTACCCTAGCAAATCTAAAATTGTCTGGACTCACCTCACACTTTTCAATCCAGTTGCTTTCAGGACTGACCATACAGTTCAGTTTCAAAAGTGAATGCAGTCTAGACCTTTGGGAGCAGCATAGCTGACAGCACAAAATTCTGATTTTTTTCTTGTATTAAACACTTGTTCTCACCTCCTCTCCAAGGCCTTGGTTTAAGCACCTTTCTGCTCTGTTGTATTCCTTATTACTTCACTCTCTGCTATGTAATAGAGAGGAAAGAGTCATAACCTTTCAGGACACCTTTGTGCTATAATGTGCTGTTAATAAAATCTGTGTTGGATAATGTGAAATTGCATGTTGAATACACCTGGATTGCTGGTCACTAACTGGAAATAATGTTACATAAAAGATAACAAAGGAAGTATGTTTTACACAAAAGATAAAAAAGGAAGTATGTTTGAACACAGTTGGAAGTATTAGAAAGGACTTAAGCTGTGGGGTTATTGACTTGAAGATATTGAACCATTAACATTTACATGATTGCTTCTGTGACAAGAAGAAATAATCATGTGTGAGGTGTAATCCTACCTCTACCAGAGCTGGGATTTTGACTCAGGACTTTGCCTGGGTAAACTGAGTGCTCTTTGTTGTGGTTCACTCTGAAACCAGGTCAAATGGAGCTCTGCCTTTCAGTGGGGTAGAGAGAGGTGAGGATGAAGAAAATGGATGCATTTGCAACAAAGTTGGACAGGGTCTAGCAGACAAAGCTGACACAAAGCCAGGATCAAGAAAAACCTTAGACTTGAGGTTTTGGTGTTCTTGTTTTGTCTATTTTTAAGCCCTGTGTAGTCTAAGACTGGCTTTAGTTGACTTTCCTGGAACAAGAAACTCCTTGGTTTGATCCCTAAGTGGCCAGAGTGCTTCTTGCTGGATATTAGGGAGGAAACCAAAGGTGACATTTTGCTGTGAAGATCAAAGCATGTACATTAAATATTCCCACACTGATGAATGTTGGCAGAATGTTTATGCAAGAGTAGGACAGTGAGGAATCAATTTAAGTAAAGCGCTCTGTTGAACAACTATGTTCTTGAGTTTAAGCTGATATCTAAATAATTGCTGCATCCAGTCCAAAGGACATAAGGAGAGATTTGCTGCTGCTTTTCAGTGTAGAATCTGCCTTTGCTGCAGAAAGAAAAGAGGGGTGATTTTTTTGCAACATTCTCCCTTTCTCCAGCAGCTGAATTTTGTTCAGTGCAAATCACTTTGCAGTTCAGGCTGTTCCCTGCAGGTTTTTCAGAATTGTGATGGTCATGCTCTATATCCTGACTAAAAAGTGACAATGCCACCCAAAGTTTAAATCGGGGCAGAATCTGATCAGTAAAAGTTATCCTGAAAGAGTAGAAGACAAAGGAAAAGAGAAAGGACTGGGAAGAAGAGACAGTGTAAGAAGAGAAAAATGTAAAGAGACAAGAAAGAGAAAAAGATGGGGGTGGGTTTTGTAGATGGCTATTTAGTAAATAGGATCTTTTTTATTGAAAAGGATTCCAATAGAAAATACTGTGTCTTTAAACCTACGTTTGGTTGTTGGGTGGTGATTTTTTTTTTTTTTTTTTTTTTAAATGAAGCTTACTTGAATTTGCAGTCAGTGTTTCTATGGATATCATCAATGAGGGTTTTTCTTGAAGGAGGATAACAGATATTAATGCTACAGATGTTTATCCTCTTTTCTGGGGAATTAAAAATAAGTACATCTCTAAGAATTTAGATATTAAATATATGTAATTGCATGCTTCTCACCACAAAGAGTTAATTTGTTTCTGTGTTTAAAGGAATACTTTTTATTCAGTAAGATACAGATAATGCAAAAGAAAAAAGATTAAGAGCCTTTAATTCTGGTGAATTAATAAGTCTGTCTTGCAAGGCATAGTATGACAATAGAGTGCATCCACTGTATTTCCTGAGTGGATGGAGACACTTCAGTCCTTGGTAGTACTGCAATATTTGTTTTCTCTCTGTTTTAGGACTAAACACTAAAAAATCAACTGAATATTATACAGCTTTGTAATAAAAAAAACAAGAACCAAACTAATTTCTTATGAGAGAAACGAGAGGAAATACACTTTTGTGTATTGCACTGGATGAATGCTCAGTAAAAAGAGCTGGAATCACTGACTGAGACATCTATGTAAAAGTGCAATGGAAGTCAGCATCATAATGACAGGAAAGGTAGCTGATTATTTCCTTGTGTTTCACCTCTGGAATTTAGGGCTGGGTAATCCTAGAGAGACTGAAGGAAAGAGTCATTTGCAGAATGACTCATTGAAAAGGCATTTAGATGTTTCAAGTAAATGTCACATTCTGATCTGTTCAGAAGTGTGCAAAGTAAAAAAAAAATAAATGTGAGAAGCAGGAGATTGATTGTAAAGCCTCTGATGGTGCCAATGGGGTCAATTAAATTCTTAAGACGACATCTCTAGCTCCTGTTTTGAGTTGGAAATATTTGCTACAAAATGTTTGGGGTTTGTTTTTTTTTTTTTTTCCAGTATTCTCAATGGAATATTATGGAAAGGAGCATGTATATATGTGTAAGTGCTGTATGTGTGTGTGAAACAGTGAGTTTTCTCCCACACAATTAGCCTAGGTCTTAATTATCATGTTCCCAAATCTGGCAGATGAGTTGTTTAGTTCATTGTGTATCTATCCAAAAAATGTTGTTAGGCAGTCAATTTTGTCATTAGAGCTTTACTTTCCATTTTAATTTACACATTTACAGTGTTTTGCCTTTTTTGCCTGTTTATGTAATCTTTGTATTATTTTATCTAGGATGTTTACCTAAAATTATCTACATGGAGTATTCAATTTCTTCTCTCAAGCACATCAAAAAAGACTTTAGCACATGTGGCCCAGCGGAAACAAGGAGATGAGGTGCACTAACTCTTCCAGGCAGTGTCAGAGAGAACAAAATTAAGATGGTCAGTCAAATATAATTTTTCACTTGTTTCATTGATGTAACAGAAAAAAATTAACACAGCTGTGTTTTTTTAAATTTAGATCTGAATTGTTACAAAGTATGAATTGTATAAAGGAGATACATCAGATGGCCCTTGTCACCTTTTCATTATAGTAAAGAATACAAGATCAGTTCAGTAAAGAAGTGACCATTTAAAAGATAAATACACAAGTTAATTATACTTTGAGTTTCATTTCCTCAGCTATGCTAGAAAGGTCTAAAGGAAGCGTATGAATTTTGGCTACCCCATCATTCATGTTTACTGAGGAGACATGGGATGTCTTCATTTGATGCACTGTCTTGAGCAAAGATCAGGATCTGGATTTTTAGCTGAAAGAAATGGAAATCCAATAGTGAACATTTCTTCCTATTAAAAGTGACTTAATTGACTCATGCCCTGAAGAGTGATGTTTTGTATTAGGTAACAATAATTGGTTTTAACAGATCATTCTTTTTTTCTTCTTTTTTCTTTGCCAGACAAAACCATTCAATGTATCAAAGCCTGACAGTAGACCTCAAAACAAAGTGTAACCAAAATAAGTATTATGCTTTGAAAATTTAGTTTATGAGATACAAGGAAAATATTTTTTTCTTTTAAATGAGAATGTGCAACAGACAATAACAGACATACATATCTCTTGACATACAGAAATTGGCCCAACCATCAAAAATGTGACCTATGAGCAGGTTTAGAGTTTCACTGTACTGTCATGCCATTGATTACAGCATTCAACTTTTATGATCCGATGTCTTTATGAAACAACTATGTGTTTTGAGAAATTGCTAATGTTAGATGTATTTTGATCTTGGTTTGCTAACAAAAATGCAAGAGAGTGAGAATGACAGCTGGATAGTAGGTTGTTACAGCCAAAATAACTTGAAAATTTTTTCAGGATTTTGATCTGTAGAAAGGCTCCTCTATAGAGTGAAGGAATTTCACATGTATTAGAACCAGTGATTCAAAATGAGCAGTACCAAGACTCTAACCTGTGAATTCAAAGCATGAGTGTGTTTATTTGGAAGTTCTGGTCCCAAGTAGTAAATACAAAAAGAAACACTGAAATAATTACAAGAATATTTAACTTGTAATACACACATTTTCATCAATATGTAGATGTAAAATGTGTAGAGAACAGTGTGTTGGAGAGAGCTCTTGGACCTAGGAAGCACGGCTATTTATTTTCTGTTAAGAATCCCAGGAACTCCCCTCTTCCAAATCCCACAGCCTTTGTTCTAAGAAGCTTAAGAGTTTGCCAGAACAGTGAAATATTTGCCAGATACATATTCAAAATTAATAGTATGACTTACAGATGTGGAGCATTGTTTTTGACTTCTATTGCTTCTTCTTTTCCTCTCAAAATACAAATGTTATACTCAGATCAATATAGGATATATTTTATGCTTTGATGGTCCGGACATGGAACTGAAATTGGAGCTGTCTTCTCCCCTTCTTACCTCATCCTCCATTTTCCTCTCCTTCTCATTCCCCCAAGAGAAAAATTATGCAGAAACTTTGGTTGGGGTATTTCAGTCAGTATGGTTATGTCATACCACCATACACCTTACCACTAGAATTACTTGTCAAACCTGCAGCCAACTATTGAATTTTCTCTGTTAACTTGGTTATTTTTTGAAAAAGGATCTTTGGTTGGTATTTATCCATGCTTCACATCTCTGTTCATGTTTGAACTACCTCTAAGCCTTACCCTCACTGTTTGCATGTGTATGCTTGCAGTTCATTTTCCATAGGCATTATGATCTGATAATCCTTATCCGAGTGCTTTAATGTTCTAAATGGTGTCTTTTTTTAATAGAAGATAAAACATACCATCTGGTAGGACTATGAAGAATGCTGTCCCTTCAGCAGTTTGGCATTTAAAGACATTATTTTCTTTTAGTCATCTGAAGGGTATGGATTTTCACAGCACTTACAACTAGAAAACTATAGTCGGCCATCATAATTTCAACTATGATTAGTGTATAGTTCTAGAATTATGATGCAAAATGCATTTGAAAGCTTATTTAGACCACAACAAATAGCTTTTTAAATGGAAAACCTGTTGAAAGTAGTTTTCATTCAGAACTGCACAAATAAAACAGTGGACTGATGATACATTTGATACATATGAATGATGCAAAGTTGCCTTACAATTAAATCTAAGGGAGCTTGACCTAAAAAGTCAGTTATGGTCTAGTGCTGGAAAACACTTTCCTATTTTTTTATAGTGACCTGGAACAAATTCTCAATTTTTTTCTCAACAAAAAAGCAAAGTTATTTCTGATATGTTGAGCTTTCATTAAGTTTAACATATTTGCAAAGTATGCAACTTCTGCAGCTTTTTTTTTTCCAAAAGAACATGCACCACATGGAAAATTAAATATTAATATATTTTGTTTCCCTTCTGCACATTTTTAGTAATGCAAGTCACTCTTGAGGAAAAAACTTAACTATAATGGCACGTCATCCACAGACTCAGAATGAGCAGAGTGTAATGAATGATTAATTGTGAGGGCTCAATATTATAAAGGCAAATTCAGCCAACTAAAATGTTAAAAACGATCCTCTTATTTTTGCAGATTTCTAATTAATAAATGAAAGCTGTAAGTGAAATATTTCTCCAGCACAAAAAAGCCCATTGCAATTCTTGGTAGACAGGAGAAAAACAGAAGTCATGACTTCAAGTTTATTTGAAGTCTGCACACTTCTGGGAAATGTGATAATAATGTTTGTACTCCCATCTGTCTTGAAGCTGATCTAACTATCTGCAGAAAATTCGAGTAACATGAAAGCCTCTCTAAAATCCAAACAGACTTGGTGATGAGTGTGTTACTGGCAGAGCAGGGAAAAATGCACAGAAGAAATACAGGAGAGCATCAGCAGATTCAAAAGAGAACATGGCTTATAGTGCTGCTTGAATGAAATCATTGCAAGGCGGGGCATAAGAAAATTTCACAGGGAGGTTATCTAAAATAGTTCATGTACCTTGTAGCTGAGGACACCTAGAACAGATCTTCAGGAGTCACACTCCTCCCCTCCACTGTAAATTGCTAGCAATTAATCTATTTATTCAGAATAAATATTTTTTCCTAAAAATTAATAGATAATGACTTCCAATGCTATTCAATTGCAGAAAAAGATATATGATCAAGTTTCAACTGTCATCCATATGTACCCTCTTTACTATAATACTAAGGGTGAACAAGGAACATTAGCTCTATTACTTTTTGTTTTATTCAAATTTTACTTATTATGGTTGGATATCTTCTACTCGTTGCCAGATATTTTTGTGTTTAAACTGTGGTATTTTAGATTGTTTCTGAAAATAATGCTTGGCATTTTTTACATTGCAACATCTAGTTTGACTCTTCAGACCTTATTTATAAACAGCAAGATTGTCTCTACGATCCCAGGAATATTATATACTTGAAAGATTTTTTTTTTCTTTTTGGTCATCGGTCTACAATTGCTTACTCAAATCAGTGTAGCTAAGGTCATTTTACATTTCTTGTCTGAGGCTATCAAACTTATTTTCAGCCTCGTCAAGTTCAGCCTTTGCTTTTTATCTTCGTGCTAAGGGACATTCAGTGTAAGTGTGCTTCTCTTGGCATTTCCTTTTCAGCCCCCTTTTTGACATATTGCTTTTTGGGCCATTTACTGCTCTGTGACTATTCTTGGTTTATTTTAAAACACAGACTATTTTCTTTCTCTTGTTCATTTTGTTTCTTACAATCTCCAATGCAATCTTAAAACCCTTTTCAGCAAAGCAAATAGCTATGGAATTTGCTTTGCTGTTATTGTTTCCTATGAACTGAACTCAGAAATCTTGAAGAGCAAATTATATAGTTCTGGCTCAGAAGGTGGGAGAAGTTCTGTAACATCTCTGAATGCTTGTTTTATCTCTGATTATTCTTGAAAGTTGAACAACAAAATAATCCCCCAGAAAAAAAATCCTGTACTCTTAAGCGTCATACCTAGGATACTTAACAACTCTCTATGAAAAATATAACCAAACCAACACTTTGTTTATCATAATGTATACATGCATAATTTGTCTAGTTTTGTCATAACTGTGCTTGTGTTATGCCATTTGTGTTGGTTACCTGCAGACAAACTAATCAAATCTTATCTATACCACAGTAGAAGTGGCTTATTGTAATTTTTTTACCTATGCTGTGGATCCAAAGTAAGGTACAGGTGGCAGCAGTTCAGCCATGCAAAAAATAACTGATCAGAGCATTTTTTTTTTGGTCATTGCTTTGGGGAATTTTTCAGGCACATCTTCCAGGATAGTATTTCACCTGAAAATTCCAAATGGTACATTCAACTCAAAAGTACCTAGAATTTTGTAGAGCTTATTAACACCTTTGTTATAGATTTCAATAAAGAGTTTTGTCCTTGTTGACCAGAGTGAATTGTACGTATTACTGTAACTTTTTCATTTTGTTTTCATAAAATAATATTCTGAAACTTCATGACTAACCTTGAAACTACTGTTTTGCACTGAAGTGGTTTTTCCTCCTCTTCCAGGGAGCTTTTGTCACAACCTCAACAGACCATTCAAGTGGTGAAAATGTGGAGCTGTTTCACTCGTTCCCTCCCTGGTTAGCACTGCCAGTAAGGTCAGGTACTAGTTGTTGCCAATGCTGTTCATATGCAAGACCATGAAATGGAGGAGGGATGCACAGGTAGCAGAGTTTTAGGGGTTTGAAGGCACAATCTGGGTCCTCACTGCACCAAAGGGCTTTGCCTGTTTCACCCACCCCAGGGAGCCCAATGCACCATGTCTCTGCTCCAGGGCAGCTGCTGTCCCATCCTGCCCCTCATGGGAATATGCTTTAGGAAACTACCTAAGTGGGGGATGGAAAACAGAGATGTATTGAGAGGGGAAGACCTACAGTCTTCCCAAAGAAAAACAAAAACCATGCAATGGATTGATGAGGTGAACAGCCTGAAAATCCCTGTAGAGCAGAAGTGTGAAGGAAGGCAAGAAAGGGATGTCTTTGAAATGAGTCTGGATTTTGCTTGTGGTGCCACTCGGGAGCTGTCTCCTGCTGGTGAGCAACCCCATGAGGCACACAGCCAGCTGCACCACTGTGCTCACTTGTGCCTCTTATGGGAACTTAGGCTGTCAGGGCAGGGAAAGAAAGGCTATGTGTGCAACCTGGAGCACTCTCATGTGGGCCAACTTTGTGCTCTTTGAAAGCAGCATCAGGGCAGGTTGGTGTGGTGGTATTCTTGGAAACACAAACTTCATGCCTAATTCCTCCTTTGCTTGGAAGAACTGATGTCTACTGTCTCACTTTCCTGAAATGGTGTTTTGAATGTTTGAGATCGAAGAACCAGAAAGAAGAAAGGAACCTGTGTGCAGCTTTTATTACTCACCCAGACTGCAGAAATTGTAGGACTTCTTGGGTGTCATCTGGGGGCTGGGTGACAGAAACCTGTGTCTGTGACAGTGTTTTACATCAGTCAATGTCTTGAATCTAACTAATCAGCTGTCCAGGCAGAAGAGCCTAAAATTTTGATTGCTTTCTCCCAGCTGTACGCCCTGAAAACTAGAATTCTGGGCCAGATTCACATTTCTTTTCCCAACGGCCTTTTGGAGTTCTCTTTGGTACAAAGAATCACAGAATTAACTAGGTTGGAAAAGACATTTGAGATCATCAAGTCCAACCTATTACCTAACACCACTTTCTCAACTAAACCATGACACTAAGTGCCACATCCAGTGTTTTTTTAAAAACTTCCAGGGATGGTGACTCCACCACCTCCCTGGACAGCCCATTCCAATGGCCAATCACTCTTTCTGTGAAGAATTTTTTCCTAACATCCAGCCTAAACTTTCCCTGACGCAGCTTGAGGCTGTGTCCTCTTGTTCTGTCACTGGTTGCCTGGGAGAAGAGACCACCCCAACCTTGCTACAACCTCCTTTCAGGTAGTTGTAGAGAGTGATAAGGTCTCCCCTAAGCCTCCTGTTCTCCAGGCTGAACAACCCCAGCTTCTTCAGTCACTCTTCATAGGGCTTGTGTTCCAGACCCCTCATCAGCCTTGTAGCTCTTCTCTGGACAGGTTCCAGCATCTCAACATATTTCTTAAACTGAGGGGCCCAGAAGGCCCAGACCTTAAGGAAAACCTCCTTTACTTGAATAATCTGTAGGGATTTGCTGATTTTCCAAAGAAAAGGTTTGAGGGAGGTCAGGCTTCCTGATGCTACAGTATGTTGTGAGTTGTCCAGTTCTTTTGCTGTCTTGATTGTCTCCAGAGAGACAATTCAGTTCCCTAGGACTTGTGCTGTGTGGAAGACTAGCTAGAGTTATTTAGCCATGTATATTTTTACAACTAATTTTACTGAGAGACTGTTCCTTAGCCCTGCAGGTAATTAGCACTTTTTTTCCTCTCTGCTTCAAAGCAGGATAAATGAGCCCAAATTGCCTGTAGGGAAGAACCACCAGATCAGCTTTCCCTCAAACCATGTCCAAGCATTGTCTGTGAGCATTGTCATGGACCTGAATTATGTCAAAGAGTATTTTAATGGTTAAATAATGTGGTTAATTGTGGCCCAATGTCTTGATGCTGTTTAATATACTAGTACAAATGTATTAGCATCAGTGTGATTTTGAGCCTGAACTAATTTAATAGCTCCTGCTGATGTGCTCTATATTGTGAAGACCATCACAGCAACTATGATTGTGGAACGTGGAATAGATAGGGGACAGGAGTTAAAATAATACAGGAGTTGCAGAAAAGAAGAGCCCAGCTGGCACCTCCTGAATAGCAAAGGATCACACTGTCTCACAGAAGTTTCCTGTAAATCAATAAGACCTGTTAGGCTGGAAGCCTGAGGAATTGCAGAGGCAATAAACCATGCCTTGGTAAACACAGGCCTGGATGGAACTTTGATAACTTCTAACCCTGCCAGCTATCTATAAAGACCTGTCATCGTATCCCTAATTAACTATACTGACATCAGTCACCCAAAACTCACAAATCTTCTCAACAACTCCCTAAAAAATGGTATATAAAGGAGATAAAAAGTGAGAAATGTTGAGAGAGAAGCTTTTCCAACCACACTGTGGAAGACGTCAACAGATGTCTTCACTCCCCTCTCATGATGGGACACTGGGTGAGATTCCTAAGCTGTAACTTATGCGTGTTAACTGGTTGCTTTAGAACTAACACTTTTCTTTTATTCATAATATTCTTAATAGATTGTTTTGCTTTAGAACTTGTATGCCTGCTTTATCTTGTGTGGTTTTAAACTGTGTCTTTTGTAGTTAGGTTTTATCTCTGATTAGTCACAAACCTGCTATTTTGTCACAATTTGTCATAATAAAAGGTGTTATTTTGTAACACTTTCAGAGTAAATCCTGATTGAAAGGTACCAATGGTTCGTTGACGGCAGAATAAGACTTTGGGAGGACCCACTGAGGGGTCTCCCTGTCTGTTGGCGAAAACCCTCCTCTAGAAGGAAATATCAAACACACCCTCCGATTCAGTGAATCTATGGGTGCAGGTCCCCCTGTGCATGGNGAGTTCTCTTTGGTACAAAGAATCACAGAATTAACTAGGTTGGAAAAGACATTTGAGATCATCAAGTCCAACCTATTACCTAACACCACTTTCTCAACTAAACCATGACACTAAGTGCCACATCCAGTGTTTTTTTAAAAACTTCCAGGGATGGTGACTCCACCACCTCCCTGGACAGCCCATTCCAATGGCCAATCACTCTTTCTGTGAAGAATTTTTTCCTAACATCCAGCCTAAACTTTCCCTGACGCAGCTTGAGGCTGTGTCCTCTTGTTCTGTCACTGGTTGCCTGGGAGAAGAGACCACCCCAACCTTGCTACAACCTCCTTTCAGGTAGTTGTAGAGAGTGATAAGGTCTCCCCTAAGCCTCCTGTTCTCCAGGCTGAACAACCCCAGCTTCTTCAGTCACTCTTCATAGGGCTTGTGTTCCAGACCCCTCATCAGCCTTGTAGCTCTTCTCTGGACAGGTTCCAGCATCTCAACATATTTCTTAAACTGAGGGGCCCAGAAGGCCCAGACCTTAAGGAAAACCTCCTTTACTTGAATAATCTGTAGGGATTTGCTGATTTTCCAAAGAAAAGGTTTGAGGGAGGTCAGGCTTCCTGATGCTACAGTATGTTGTGAGTTGTCCAGTTCTTTTGCTGTCTTGATTGTCTCCAGAGAGACAATTCAGTTCCCTAGGACTTGTGCTGTGTGGAAGACTAGCTAGAGTTATTTAGCCATGTATATTTTTACAACTAATTTTACTGAGAGACTGTTCCTTAGCCCTGCAGGTAATTAGCACTTTTTTTCCTCTCTGCTTCAAAGCAGGATAAATGAGCCCAAATTGCCTGTAGGGAAGAACCACCAGATCAGCTTTCCCTCAAACCATGTCCAAGCATTGTCTGTGAGCATTGTCATGGACCTGAATTATGTCAAAGAGTATTTTAATGGTTAAATAATGTGGTTAATTGTGGCCCAATGTCTTGATGCTGTTTAATATACTAGTACAAATGTATTAGCATCAGTGTGATTTTGAGCCTGAACTAATTTAATAGCTCCTGCTGATGTGCTCTATATTGTGAAGACCATCACAGCAACTATGATTGTGGAACGTGGAATAGATAGGGGACAGGAGTTAAAATAATACAGGAGTTGCAGAAAAGAAGAGCCCAGCTGGCACCTCCTGAATAGCAAAGGATCACACTGTCTCACAGAAGTTTCCTGTAAATCAATAAGACCTGTTAGGCTGGAAGCCTGAGGAATTGCAGAGGCAATAAACCATGCCTTGGTAAACACAGGCCTGGATGGAACTTTGATAACTTCTAACCCTGCCAGCTATCTATAAAGACCTGTCATCCTATCCCTAATTAACTATACTGACATCAGTCACCCAAAACTCACAAATCTTCTCAACAACTCCCTAAAAAATGGTATATAAAGGAGATAAAAAGTGAGAAATGTTGAGAGAGAAGCTTTTCCAACCACACTGTGGAAGACATCAACAGATGTCTTCACTCCCCTCTCATGATGGGACACTGGGTGAGATTCCTAAGCTGTAACTTATGCGTGTTAACTGGTTGCTTTAGAACTAACACTTTTCTTTTATTCATAATATTCTTAATAGATTGTTTTGCTTTAGAACTTGTATGCCTGCTTTATCTTGTGTGGTTTTAAACTGTGTCTTTTGTAGTTAGGTTTTATCTCTGATTAGTCACAAACCTGCTATTTTGTCACAATTTGTCATAATAAAAGGTGTTATTTTGTAACACTTTCAGAGTAAATCCTGATTGAAAGGTACCAATGGTTCGTTGACGGCAGAATAAGACTTTGGGAGGACCCACTGAGGGGTCTCCCTGTCTGTTGGCGAAAACCCTCCTCTAGAAGGAAATATCAAACACACCCTCTGATTCAGTGAATCTATGGGTGCAGGTCCCCCTGTGCATGGGATGCCTGTAGACTGGTCAAGCCACAAAGGGGTTTGATTTACCCAGGACTCTGACAGTCAAATAAAATATTAAGGGTCAAGAGATCCTCCCCTTTTGAAAGGTTAGTCACAGTCATCCTGTTTTCGTAGCAATGATGATTTGGGAAAAAAACCAACAGGACAGCTTCAAGGTAAAGTGAAATAAAAATATTTTCAAATTGTATGCTTTGGTGTGTGGCCTTATGCTGTAGGCCAAATTTCTCCCTGAGCATGAGGAGAAGTAAGGCTCTGACTGGACATGGCCTCATCCCCATGGTTGGACAAGGAGAACCTTGTTCTCGAGTTATTGGATGCTTCATGTGAACAGTATAGTTGACATACATAAGCTTTAACTGTGTAGCACAGGCAGGCAGACCTGTTTCTGACTTCTTTGAAAGCACACCCTCTGCCTGGTCATGAGACATCTGACTAGGCAAAGATATGTGTCCAGGGTCTGCCAGGCACACTGCCTGGAGGACATGGATGCGGAGTCTGCTTGATAGGTAATATAGGCTTAGCTGTGCTTAGAATGCTTAGAAACCAGTGCACAAATAGTTAAATAAATGCTTGAGAAAGCTTCATGGAGTCGAACCTTCTCATTATCTCCCTGCCTCATGGATGACCCAGCCTCTATATTGGTGTAGAGAATAGACATATACTACGTTGGAAGAGCTGGAAACACATCTATCATTTCAGAAGGAGTTTCTGGAACTACTGTAGGGCAAGTGAAATTTAAAACTTGATGTGCGTATATGAATGCAAAAATGGACCTAACTGTTCTACGTCTTTTATTCACTTTTGAGTGAATTAAACCGTGGGAGATTTAGGACACAAGTTAATTTCCACCTAGTTCATCCCATAACTTGCTGAATTTTTAGCTTAATTAAAGTCATATATGTCTTTACTCACTGATCAAAAGCTAATGATTTCTTTCATCATAAGATAAAGCATTTCAGGCTTACTACCTGTGGTTAAACTCCTGTATCTTCTTAGCAGAGAAAGTTCCTTAGAGTCAGAAGGCCATAGAATAGCACATCAATAAAACTAAATGGAAAACATAGCAATTGGCTTCAGAAATTCAGTGGTGGACTGTCAACATGCGTAAAGCTTTTAAAACTCTGTCCTCTTGGTAATTTCCTATTTAACGAAAGAACGGTTTGCAGGCACTACTAGTTAATTTTGAAATTGTTCTCTGCTTGCTGTACTGAAATAGAATCCAAAGGCAAGAAATTGTACCTGAAACACATCCTTGTTTTTATTGTGATACCATGTCTGCAACAAACCTTAAAGATTGTCACCTGGTTAACACTGAATTTATTTAAATTATAAATGGGCTCTCTAAGATATTTTTCTTGTGAATGTCACATCAGCTGGGTATGTTGATTATAATGATCACTTTACTTTACCATTGTAAAGAGTTTCCATTCCTTCTTTTTATATATAACAACCAAAAATTGATCTAGAGGGTAAAATTGTCCAGTGCTTTCTTGTTCCTGTGGAGACTTACTGATCTTTCATATTGGAAAGCACTGAGCCCACCTGTGGTGTTTAAAGTACCTAATAAATGTAGTGCTAATGAGTGAAATGCTATTCACTTAAGCTTCTATCAGACAGAGCCTGAGGTCTTCAAAATTCGGAATAATTTCTGTCAGACAGAGATGACAACAGCCTTTTTCTGTTGATCTGCTACTTTTCCCATCCTCTAGACATCTTGCATGCCTCTCAGGTATGTGAAAAGTGGTCTCCAAAATAAAAGAGCATAGATTGTCCATGGTCAGATCCCATGCAGCTGTCTCAAATCGTGTTTCTGGAGCAGATGGGTCAAGAATGAAATTTTGGATGGTGATTTATTTCATACCTTTGTCAAAAGGAATATTTCAGAGTCTGAGAAAATTTTATTGCAGCTAATCCTGAAATTTATATATACAAGTGAGATGAGTTTTCACACATCTTTCAGTATAATTAAGAATTGAATACCCAGTTCATCATTCAGAGATATCTTGGAGATTTACCATTCTCCCTGGAATTTGCTGTTTTTCCATATAGCCATAATTCTGTTCTGGTAGTGTATTCTTGATTGTCATTGTATAATGAAATGTGACAAATAAAAGTCACTTTCTTGAAGACACTTGTGAACAAGTCAGATACCTTTCCTCTTTTCAAAAATATGAGCAAAGAGAACTGTTGTAATAAATAAGCCTTCATTGAGGGAGTGGGAAGTGTGGCACTTCTGCAAATGAATGAACATCTGGTTTAGAACATTTATAGATCTGATTTTTCCATACTGCAATCAAATTCTTCTTCCCCTCCCGTTTCATTCTTCAGTTCTGAAAGATCTGCCAGTAATTCCCTAGTCATCACCTTAAAGCTTCTTGTAGTGAGAGCCTGCCAAATTGATGGGCCTCCACAAGCCTCTCTTTCTATGTTTGCCTTGAGATGGAAGATGTTTTCACCGTGTTCTCTCAGCCCTGATTGTCCTGTATGTGCTGAATCTCCCTGGAGACTCTGGCAGTCATTTTGTAGTTGTACAAACTTGACAGTTGACCTTTCTTTCTCAACCAGGACAAAGATAATCATTATTCCACAGGAGATAAGAATGCATGTACAGTTCCACATGTTCACAGTGTTATGTCACTCTCATATTTCTACTTGTACAGGGCTCAGAACTTTGCTATTATTTTGAGATGTTTATTTCCAGGAATGTAAGCCAACATTGTACAAGAGCTGTTTGCTGCTGTATGGTACATGTTTTTATACATGGAAAAATATGTTTAGTGGAGTTGGACTATATGATCAAGGTGACAAGATTATGTCAAAAGGGAACTACAGTAAAAGTAAATTCCCCATCCCCCTGTGCCACTGACAGGAAGGAGGTTGAGAATTTGAGAGTGATGTTTAACCTGGGAAGAAGAAATGAGTANGATTTAGCTGAGAGCTGCCTGGGAAAAAAAACCAAACCCAGAGTCCTTCCTCCATCCTCTCTGCTGAAGAACAAAGCAAAGCAGCATCCTTGAAACACCGGACTGCTATGCAAAAGTTGTCTTTGACTATTTTTTTTCCTCTCTGCTCTTGGGCTCAGTTTTAAAGACACAGAAAGGCCCAAGATTCATTTTTCCTGGTATTATAGAGTTGGCAATATGGAATATATCATAAAGTCACCCCAAGACGAACAGTAATCAGTGAGTGATCTCTCCCTTATCTTGACCCATTAGCCCTTCATTATATTTTCACTCCCCTGTCCAGATGAGGAGAGGAGTGACAGAACCCCTTTGGTGGGCACCTGGCATCCCTGTTTGAAATTTCTTTTAGCAGAGGTTTGTTCAGAATGCTTTAGTGGTTCAAAGGCACGAGTGAGATCAACAGCTCTCACCACTTGCTTTCTTCTCTCCAAAATATGGTTTACAGGGATTAACAATCCTTCAAGAGATGACATAAATAAATACTTAATCTCTGCTTAATAGTTAATAAACTGCTCCTAGCTCAGCTCTGCCACGATTTCATGAATGCTTTGCACTGTGAACTGATGACTTGGTAACCATATATATTACACTAGTAGCATAACAACATAAGTGAACATGCACAGCTTTGAAGAATCTAAAACAAATATTTAAGGAAGTGGAGTGAGTCATGTCTGAAGGAAAAACATTTTTTGTGCATCAACAAGAACTGAGTATTGGGCTTCCAGGAACTATTTGAGGAAAAATAGATTTTTTTTCCCCCGTGTAAATGTCTTCTAAATTGATTTCATAGTTGGAATTGCAAATTTTAAGTGCAATTATTTTCCTCATTCATCACCTGCCCCTCTTTCTTCTAGGATGAAAAGGCATTATCAAAGGGCAAAATTTCCTGAATGCCTTCTAAAGGAACATCAAGAAAAATCATTGAAATATAATAGCCAAGCCATGTTTTTGGCAGTTTTATATATTGTTTCTGGTTTCCTAATAGTCAAAGTGCAGTATCAGGGTGATGAAAGAGAGAACTATGTCATAGGGGGATAGCCTATAGAAGGCTAACTTTACAAAGCCTCAGATAACTTCAGTCAGTTCTAGGTACTGATAATAACATAGCAAGACAAAAAAAATTGCTCCCTACAGAATATGAACTTGTATTTCTACATTACTGGGCACTTGAACTTTGTGGTGTGATTTAAAAACTGTGCGTGACTTAAGCATGGACAGACCTCTGTGAGCTGCTTGTTGTTTTAGAGACTTGGGACTAGAACTGGGAAATCATCTCTGTTTAGGACCATGCTAATTAAATTTTTCAAATTTGGTATTGCTCGAGGATATGCGTAAAGCTAAATACATTCTTAAATGCTGAGAAGAATAGATATAAATTTAAGAATACAAGGACGTCAATTTATGAATCAGGGACAAAGACAGAGAACTTAAGTGCAAGTCTTCTGCTCTTCAGTTCAATTGTTCTCATTGGTGTATGTCCTGTCCATGTGAGGTTGTCTAAATTAGAAAGATTAGAAGACTACTAATAGCATGCAGAAGACTAAGGAGTGGTAAAATAACAATACTATCCCACTTCTTATGTACATTTTTATTCTCAGTATTTTAGTGATGTAATTCTGTATATGTAAATCACATTGACTTCCTTTTGTTCCTCATGACATCACTGCTATGGAGCTGTTCTTTATTAAATTTGTGCAAATTTCAATCTGTGTAAAATTATACATTCAAGTAGGTGTGAATTCCAAAGGAAATTACTTACTTTTACTGCAGTCCCCTTTTGACACAATGTTCTCATTTAATTCTCTTCATTCTCTATTTTAATTCTTGGTGGTAAGTGGTGTTATATGTGTAGTAGAGACAATATGTGAAACTTGTTATCTGGGTAGGTGTGAAAAGTGTCTATGTAGCTACATCCAATTTTTACTTTACAAGAAAAAGACTGTATATGATGACAAAGCCCTGACAATATCCAGAATCCCCTTGTCATGATATACATCCATCTGAAAGGACTTTTCATGGAAATATTAATTCAGTATTATTATTCTCAATTATTTACATTTTTGTTGAATCTTTGTATAAGCGTTTTTTCTCTGAGACATCACAGAAAGTCATCAGCTTCTCTGAGCTGTTGAGCCCTGGTGGACATCAGTGACAAGTGGTGTCAAATTTGCTGTACATGCATATGCATAGATGTTAAGAAAACTAACCCATGCACAATATATTCACTGGGATTTTTTTTTTTTCCACAAATAAGATGAAACTGAAAAAGAGTTTATAGCAGAGTTTCAGAATTAAAATACTATTAGAGTTTTCTGCTTGTTTGCCTATTCTATTCAGATACAAGGGTTTATTCAAATAAAGGAAGGAAACAAAGTGGGAAATTTTCACAAGGTGGTAACTAGCACCTCTGAGGACCAGTTACAGCATCAGTGAAAGATGAATAGTTGTGTTATAACTGGCAAGTTCACTAAATAGTATATGGTTATGTAGGACTTGAAAGAGGTGGGTTCAGTTTATCCTTTCTATGTAACCTTGGACAAATTTTTCATGCTGTTGCATGGTAGAGAAAGTCAGATTCACTGCATGCCTCTTTCCATTTAATAAGCAGGGAGCTATTTAAAAAAAAAAAAATCTAATTAGGGCAGGTAAAGCTTTACATGGAGTGAATTCCTTCTTTCAGTCAGCCTGGCTGTTTTTAGGCTTATCTCTTGGTGTGCACATCCTGCAGTGCTGCATCCTGCAATCCCAATTCTCTGAATGGTTCATCCTCATCTTGTCAGATCTTTTTGGAGAAAGACCAGCTGCATCTGCGTTGTACCTAGATTTTCTTTCAGTAAAACAGAGGCATTCCAGGGTGCCAGGCACTCTGCGTGTACAAAGGCTGTAGTCGTGGAGCTTCTTCCTCCTGGCTGTGTGGTCTGCTTGGGTTTATTTTTATATATTTTCTTAATACAGTTTTCTTCTTTCTTGTTGCTTCCCAGCTGAAGTTTGAAAGTTGCCTCCAGCCTCTTGCAGCCCTGTTACCCCAGGAAACTTGTTTGTTGCACACTGGTTCCCTGGGGCTCTCAGGTCTTTAACAGGATTGCTTTCCTATCACTCAAGCTAAAACAGATCAGGCAGCAGCCACTAACCCCTGTACAGCCTTAAACCAAGCCCCAGCCAGCCCAGACTGAGTGCGGGGTGCGGGGTCCCTGCACAGCCAGATCAGTGCAAAGCCCGGTGCTTTCTCCCGCTAATGTCAAAAATCATGTTTACAGGTCTACATGGTCCTGTTGCGAACCTGGGACTACTCCCGTGTTTCAGCTCTGATCAGCAGCCTGAAAATGTTCTCGGTTGTTGTAGGTTACCCATAGCCTCTCTGCTATCCTTTCTCCTACTGGACAGCTCTGTTACAGTGTTCAGAAAAAGACACATATTAAAACTAGATGGATGTGTCTTGAGTTACTTGCTGTAAGTTAAAAAGTAAATGTTAAAAGAGTAATGTTTTTTTTTTTTAAATTGCATTTAGCTGATCTTTGCTAACAATTTATAAGAGCATATCTACCAAAGTCTTCTGTAACTAGCCATAATTTATCTGCTAGATACATTGAATCACTTCTTATATACTGAATATTAAACATAAAGTACTGGACTTTTATTGCCGAATAATGTTCTACCAAGGAATATATGACAATTTAAGATGTTATAGGTCCAGTGGATATCACTATAATAATGTGTGTCAACCTCCATACCTAAATAGATGATCCTGAACTAGTAAAATTGCAAGGGATTGGTTTATATTATTGTATTAAGTAGCGTATGACTTCTATGAGTTATTTTGCCTTTGTAAGAACTCAAAGTCTTTAAAATGGCAAAATTAATCTAAAATTTGACTGCAAGATGACCTGTTCTTTTTTTTTATTCTGACAGTTAACATAAGGGAAAAGTCCCTATTATTATTAAATTGAGTCTTTTTTCAAGCTGTATTACATCTCGGATTTTCTTTTATGTTTGAAGAGAAGCCAAGAGAAATCTGTTTAATGTTGCAGTATGGTAAGGCAGAGCTCCTAGCTTGTGCCCAGGCAATCCACTGACTCATGCTCATGATGGCTGGAGCAGGTCAGATCCAATGCTGCAATATATTAGAAGCAGAATTTACAAATATTGTGATTTATGTGAGTATGTCATTGAAAGCTGGGATTTTAGCCTGTGCATTTACTACTCTTAACCTTAAACATTCCAAATGTCTGAGCACCATTTGAACTAATTTCCACAGATCAATTTCATTTTTTGCACTTTTCTGAGTATAGATGTGGCCCTACACCAAAGCCCTATACCTGACACACAGTTGTGCTTCATTCAGAAGTGAAAAATTACGAATTAATACTTAGAAGGTACAAATGATATAATCAGCTTCAAGATAAAGAAAAGCTTCTAGCTATGTTTAATATTGTTGTTATAAATAGAAAATAAAATTGAACCTAAAATTAACAGCCCTTCAGATACCTTGCAGTAATCTACCACTGAAATACTTAGTGCTAATAACATTTGATAAGGAGAACAGTATTCAGCTTGACATGCTACTTACAGAGAGGAGAAGGAGCTCCCTGGAAGGTGCCTAAAGAAAACAGGATAGTGTCAATCTCTTTTAACTCTATTTAATAAAAGAAAATTGTCTAGTGTTTCAAACATCAGGGATGCATCAATACAGATGCCACTACAGAATGAACTGTCACTGATTATCACTGCTTTTAATCTATTTTGTTAATGAAATCATTAGTTATTTTCATGTCAGCTGAGACAGAACTATGGCAACCTTTATTATTTGACATTGATCAAGAGAGTGTTCGTGTTCCAGAAATCAATGAGTAATGAGATCATCAACTAAAAATTCTGGTTAACACTAAGAGCAACGAGGTATATCACATTCTTAATAGGGACTTGTAATGTCTGGGAAAAAAAAAGAAAAGAAAGTAAAATACACAGAGAATTTTGGGAAAAGTTGTCATTTCCCCACAATATGCTCTTTGCTATATATGTTCATATATTTCAAATATTATGCAAGGAACTCATGATGTAAGCCCAAATACAGGACTCATGAATCCCTCAATGTAATTGTGCAGTTCCTATTGAAGCAAGTTAGCAAAACAGCTGATACCTGAAGAGTTAGAGCAGAGAAAGAGACAAAGAGGAGAAAACATAATCATGTGTTTTCCAGACTTCTTACATATCTTTACTACTAGCTGTTTCTATGAAAAATAGAATAAATGGTCTCCCAAGTAACATTACTTACAAAGATTATTACTTCTTAGCACATGACTGTGTATGATGACCTTTACATATGCACAGTGCTTGTAGTGGGTAGAATTTTTGTGTGCCATTGAGATATTATCTATTGCATGGAATGCTCTACATTTCCATTTTTTTTTGG
>WEIV01013741.1:368275-385923 GCA_013390005.1 Calyptomena viridis | reverse complement strand
ATAATATAAGAAATATTCCAGAACAAGCCCATTTACCCTTGGCCTGCACTTCTGTGCTCAAGGTTTTTTCAGCATAACTCCCAGAGATATGTTCTTCAGAAAAACTAGTAGGGGCAGGGAATTTAGGCACCTGACATGGTAAGTGTTCTTATTCTGTGTATGCCTTTTATGAATTCAACTTGCTTGTTATGTCAGACAGAGGAAAAAGACATGCAGGATGCATAAAAGCAGAAAAATGCATCACCAAAACAGCCTTAGAGAGGGAGAATGAGAAAAAGATAGAACCCATGGGCAAACTTAAAAAATAAAAAGTAGATGTTATAGTTCACTGAATCAAATATGACATTATAGTGCAGAGGAAATTGAATTCATCTGTACTCGATAAGGGTGGCTTCATTATTCACTTGTGTCTTTGCTTAGTTGTGACACTCATGACTGATGACACCATCTCCATCTCATGAAGATAAATTCAATATCCGCAGTATCATTCTAATATATTCTCTATATATAGAGAATGCATTTAATGGATGGTGGAGGGATAGTATTTTTATCTTCACAGGCTCATGAAAGGAAGGAGCACAATTTCCTGGAGCTGACACTTTGAGTTTATATGGACCCCTTTTCACAACTTCTGTGTTGAGTGTAAAAGTGTTGGTATGGGGACATGGTAGAGAGGGTAGCACAGAGGTTGACCTCACTGATTTATTGTCTAAGAACTGAATCCAGAATTGGATCAAAATGAAGAAGATGTTCAGCTATCATATCCTAATCTTGATTAGATATTTTTCTATATATGAACACACCACTATCGCAACACAGTCAATGAGAGGAAGCACCACTGAAACAGGCTGACATTAAACTAGTGTTGTTCAGCACTGTAACTTTCCTCCTTTTCTCCCTTCAAGTACAGTTTTCCAAACCATTGAAATATTTTGCCTTGATGAGGTCTCTGACTCACACCTCCTTCAGTAGCATCATATATTCACACACACCTCTAGCAGACCAGTTTAAAAATGTGGAAATCTTGGAAGCTGTTCAGCAGAAGTGATCCCAGAAGAGATATGATTAATAAGTAAAGTATATAGGAGGAGGTCAAAGGTATCTATCATAAATTTAATTTACTACACATCTGTAATTTATCACAACTCCATACAATGTTCAAATGCCTCTTTATGAGAAAGATTTTTCCTGTTAGATCCAGGGGGAAGAGGGAGAGTACAAGCCAGCACAGGTTCCTAAAGTGCCACCTCTGTGCCTGCTGCTACTAAAGCGAACACACATCTAGACGTATACACCAGTACAAAGGACTGGTACAGCTGGCCACTCCAAAATACAGGACTTTCTATCGGGAAACTTCTATCCAGATAGGGACAGAGGTCCATTAATTCAATATTCATACACTAGACAAGTGAGAGATTTTACTGACAGGTAGAAGAAATATTGAAGAAGTCAAGTCTGGAATAGGTTGCATATATAGAATTTTCTTTCAAATCCCATCATTTGGCAGCTGACATACATCCACTGCATAATGATCTATATAACTTCTCACATGTAACCTTTGCATTGTATCTGGGCAATGCCAGTATTGCTGAGTTTGTCAGTGTCTTCATCACAGCCACTTTGAGAGTTTCACAACACAACCATTAAAATCTGCTTCAGGCTGAAACTTGGAACACAGATACATGAGGAAGCCAAAGTGATTTCTAGAAAATTCTGCCTCTTTTCTGGAGTATGGAATATGATAACTTGCTTTGAGTACCATATGCATAAATTATTAATGGAATTTTCTTCTTGTTTGCTCTAAAATTGGAATTAAATAAAGCAGATATTTTCTGTCATCATCTACATAACAGAACACTAATTTATTAAGCATACAGCAACATTCCTCCACCAGACAATCAGTGGCAAAGTGATGCTACACAAATAAATTTCAGTTGCATAACCAACAGAAATGCAAACTGTAAACTAAGGTGTTTGATAGATAACAAGGAAATAAATGGGAGAAAAGTGACAAAGCAAACCAACAAAAAAACAAACACACAAAATAAATCCTTTGCTTTTTTTTTTAATTTCACATTTTGACAAAAGTGTATTAAGGGTCTAGGCATTTGGTTTTATGTACAAAGAGCCCCTTACTGGCCTTCTCAGATACCTTTCATTTCTGTATATCCTGATTCACTGAAATAAATCTGTACATTATTCTCAGACTCCAGGAGGAACATAGAAAAGCTATTCTTATAACTAGAACTTAAAGAGCTAAGTCCTTTCATAATTCCATAGAGCCAGGCCGATTTATACCAGTTAAAGAACTGTCCCAGTAACTCACTGTGAGATTTCTACTTGGCTTTAATAAAGTTTTACATACTTTTTTTTTTCTTCTGATTTTCAATATAGAATTTAATTGACACAAGGTCCAAAATATTATTAGGTAAACTCATTTCCAATGGAAGTATTACTTTCCAAGTGATCACACTGTCCATCCAGTTCACCCCCCACAGAGCCTCTATTCAGACATGTTTAATATTGATGTTACACTTTTTATTAAAGATTTTCAAGATACCATGGAATTTGGAAATCTTATACACAAAAATGTTTGACGGCATAGTATAAAAAAATAGAAGAAAGCAAAATGCTTTTTTCTTTCTCCACACACAATGCATTGCAAATTCTTCCTCAGTACAGAATAGACTTTCTCCTGCCATTGAGATAAGACAAATGCTTAAACTAAAACCTGAATAAATTCTGATCATAAAAGAGAAAGATATGGTTAATAGACTATAAGCCAAAGAAATACATGTTGTTTCACTAGTGGCATTTTGATCAGATTCTTCTGTATTTTCTCATCAAAAAAGTGTCAGTTCCACAGCAGAGGAAACATTCCCCTTGCCTTCCCATGGCATGCAATTGAAGCTCAACAGCACTCCACACACGTTCATTCCCCGAGTGCTCCACTGGTAACACAATTGCAGTAATTACGGCATGAGCATGTTCTATGAAATGGATACTAGTTCATTAATTAGAAGATGAACATAATTGATTATTTCAACAGCAAGGCTAAACACAAAGGTAATCCCACAGAGAGATCTGTAGGGGGAGATCTGTCCAAGATGTGCCCTTGACTTCATTGCTTCTCCCATGGGGTAGCTTTAATGGAACACAGCCTAATGAGGTAATAATTACAGATCACTATTAGTGATAGTTAAGTCATTCATGACCTGTTCCCCTTAACAAATTGTTCCAGAACTGATGTGTATTTCAGAGGACTATTTGCCATTTACAGCCATCAACCAGACACTTTGACAGACAATTGACACATAGAGGTTTTTGACTATCTCTTCTGATGATGTTCTGGTCAGATAATGCTCAGATTCAATCTCACCTTTGCTGTTGATATATCACAGAGTCTTGATAAATGTGTGTTATCATTTCTGCCCTGGTGTGGCAACAGAAATCTTTTGAACAAAGGAAGACTGAGCAGCAAGAGTGAGACACCCTTGTTTATGCCACCTTCCTTATCATTATCACTGAGCACATGGCTTGTCAAGAAGGCATGTTGCAGACAAAAATCTACTCGCACAGCTTGTTAACAGAGATATGCAAATAA
Organism: Calyptomena viridis; assembly: GCA_013390005.1. Taxonomy (NCBI): domain Eukaryota; kingdom Metazoa; phylum Chordata; class Aves; order Passeriformes; family Eurylaimidae; genus Calyptomena; species Calyptomena viridis. The sequence goes on along the minus strand of WEIV01013741.1, from coordinate 382,319 downwards.
AACCCCAATGCTTTGTCATTCACACCCGACACACATGTTCTCAAATGCCATTCTGAATTAGCTGACAAACCCTTAATTAGGACCACCAAAGGCCTAATTAAAGCAATGACTTAAACCAATTCATTCATGTTTTTAAAAATGCAGCACTTTTTGTGGAAACAGCAAGCCAGCACTGCCAAACTGCAGCAATCACTTTCTCTCTCACCTCATCACAGTCTGATTTAAGCATTATTGCATCTGGCTTGATTCAAACATTGTACTCAGTCCAGATCATGGTTGACCACATATGGGTGTTCTCGAAGAGGAGAAAGACCAAGCAGCTTTTCCTTACCTCATTGCATTCCTATCCATCACTTACTCTTGGCAGCCATCAGCTCTTGGCAGCCCTCCACATTCCATGAGCACAGAAACAGGTCCAGTCTTGTGTTGGCAGTGGAGGCACCAACACCACCGTGGAGGGAAGGGCAATGACAGAGTCTTTTGCCACCTTTCATCTGGTAAAAAGCAGCCAGTTCTCACATGGGAAACAGTATATATCACATCTTTTCAAATACGGGTGCTTCCTTTCATGATTATTGCATAGTGAATCAGCCAGAGTTCATCCAGAAACTCATTGGGAGAGCTGAGGTCTGAAGTTACCAGGTAAACCCTGGGCTGATGTAAGTCAGTATGAGGTCTCTGATCTCCATAAACATATGCTGATGGACATGTACTGAGGATACTCTCTGTAAGCTTACCTAAAATAACTAAGTCAATCCAGATTCTTTGATATGAACACTATCTACAATAACAATATTAGTCTCAATAAAACCATACTGAGAGGAGAAGTCCTTTTCAGTTTCTTTATTTGATTAAAGTGATTCTGGCTTAATGGCTCCTGCATATTGTCCCATGATGTAATTGAATAAGGAGATTGAAACAGAAAGTGGCTTCTAAGTAAGGGAATACTTCACTGGGGCTTTTGTTCTTATTTAGTACTGTTTAACAATTTCTTCCATTCACTGAGTATGGATGCCTGAGAAACCCGAAATACCCACTATGTCTGGACGCAGCTATAATCCATAGCCCACCATGTTTGGAAGCACATTTGTAATGGATAAGAATCCAAAATGGTAGAAGTAAACACTTAAGTCAAGTTCTTCTCTTCCTCAGACACTCGCATTAACTCCAGAATTTTTGTAAGTGCCAGTGGAAAAAAATCATAGAATCACAGAATTAACTAGGTTGGAAAAGAACTTTGAGATCATCAAGTCCAACCTGTTACCTAACACCATCTCATCCACTAAAAGTCTTTTTTTAAACACTTCCAGGGATGATGAGTCCACCACCTTCCTGAGCAGCCCATTCCAATGGCAAATCACTCTTTCTGTGAAGAATTTCTTCTTGATGTCTAGCCTAAACCTGCCCTGGCACAGTTTAAGACTGTGACCTCTCATTCTGTCACTGGTTGCCTGGGAGAAGAGACCAACCCCCATCTGGCTACAACCTCCTTTCAGGGAGTTGTAGAGAGTGATAAGGTCTCCCCTGAGCCTCCTCCAGGCTAAACAACCCCAGCTCCACCAGCTGCTCTTCATAGGGTGGCCTCTCACCAGCCTTGTTGCCCTTCTTTGGACATGTTCAAGCATCTCAACATCTTTCTTAAATTGAGGGGCCCAGAACTGGACATAGTACTCAAGGTGTGGCCTCACCAGTGCTGAGTACAGGGGAGGAATCACTTCCCTAGTCCTGCTGGAGACACTATTCTTGATACCGGCCAGGATGCCATTGGACTTTTTTGCCACCCGGGCACACTACTGGGTTGTGTTCAGCCAGCTGTCGACCAGCACCCCCAGGTCCCTTTCCGCCTGGCTGCTCTCCGGCCACTCTGTCCCCAGCCTGTAGCGCTGCATGGGGTTGTTGTAAAAGTGTAGAACCTGGCACTTAGACTTGTTAAATCTCATGCTGTTGGATTCTGCCCATCTTTCCAGCCTGTCAGGGTCCCTCTGCAGAACCCTCCTGCCCACTAACAGATCGACACTTGCTCCAAACTTGATGTCATCTGCAAACTTAGTAATGGTGGATTCAAGCCCCTCATCCAGATCATCAATAATCTTTAAGCCTTTTTTTAATTGTGTCAAGAAGTCAAAGAAAAATACCTGACACTTTATGTGCTGCTCACTGCTAAACTCAAAATGTTGGGTTTTTTTCTTCTGTATATAATCTGCTTTTTTCAGGACAACTTACAATAGCAGTGGGAAAAAAAAGCAGTTCTCTAATTCATCCTGTTGAATTAGATTAATATTAAATGTTTATCAAATAAACCGATGGCATAGATGAGTATTAAGAATTGAAAATTAAACACTATGAATTAAGTCCCTGCTGTAAGTGAAGCCAGTAAGAATAGGGTCAGGTTAAATACACCTAAGGGAAGCAGTGATTTGATCTACTGATCAAATGGATGCAGATGTTTAAGGATATGGTCTTCATTAAGCTGCTCCTTTAGTCCACAATGAAATCCAACTTATAAAGCAGATGAGGCTGGAGAGATAATTCTTCTCTATTTAAGCAAGCTGTTAGTTTTATATATGTCACAAAGATAAAAAAGTAGCTTGCAATTACTATTTCCTTCTTTAACTATTTCTAAATGTCTAGTTTCCAGAGTTTTGCAAATCCACTCAGCAAAGCTGGCTACAACATTTGTTATATGCTACGGGTGATAGATATAATCCTATAATTTCCAGTGCAATAATAAGAGGTTTAATTTTCCATTTCTTTCCTCTGTGAGATGGTGTCTGGCTTTGAATTCTCATTTACGTCTGCATGAGTACACAAACCTGATCTGCATCATTGTAAAGTCAATACCTGCTCCAACTTCTTTTTCACTGTTATAAAGCAAAGCCTGACCTGTAATTCAAAGACACAAGAAAAAGTTTATCCCATCAGGAGTCTCTCTCTGCTTTACTTTAAATCTCCTCTGCTATGAGGACTCATTGAAGGAGCTGTTAAGAGCTGTATCAATTCGTAAAAGGTTACCTTCCTTTCTTCTTCATGACTTCCCGTGAAAGGTTAACAGTAATTTTAAACTCTGTAAACCAGCACATTTGCAAACTTGTTCCAATAACATGCATTTTTTCTGAGAGACAGAGAATCCCTAGAAGATCTGAGACTAATTCACAAGGGATTTAACACAGAAAAAAGCCGGAGCAGTTTCTCCCCACTCCCAGCAGCTGCTGGGACATAAGTGGTGGATAAGGGGGAGGCAAGGCAAAGGGCCAGGAAAACAGTCTTTGTTCTTCTCACAGAGAGAAGATAGTATGAGGGGTTGCTATTCTCTTGTCTCACTGTGGAGCCTTTCCATCTTCCAGCTACCCAGAAAGAGAGCTTTCTTCCCCCTCGCTGCTTTCTTAGTGGGAGTGTGGGGATAGGGTTGGGTAGAGCTGAGAAGAGTAACAGTTGATCGTTCAAGTATTTTCTGTCCAGAACAAGCTGAAAACCTCAAAAGTTGAATACAAAACACATTTACCCATCTCTCTTTTTATTGTGCTGAGAAATTGTTGTAGTCTTTTATAGCACACAGTAAAATGTAATGGCTTATCTTTAATGCTTGGCTCTCTTGGAATATATCAGCCAACTAGGGCTGTGCATGTTTACACATGCTTATGTGTTAATACTGCTGCAAAACTGTCCATTACAATCATGGAAAGAACAGGACAAAACAATTCTTTTTTCATTAGAAATAGTTGTAGATGTGGACAGGTTCTCAAAATATAGTTTTCTAGTAGTAATGTCTTATTTCCATGTACAATTTTGACTTCTTTTGGTAAAAAAAAAAAAAAAAAACCACACAAAAAACCAAATGCAAAAACAAACAAAAAATATTTAGCCAAAGGCTGAAGATTTTTTTTTCAGGGAAATATAGACATATGTCTTTTAACTAAAGCAAAGCATCTCAGCAGTCCTATAAGCAAATGCTTCACTTTGGTTCACTATTCAATATGATCCTTGTCAACTGTCACAATGCTCCATAAGAACTCTATTTTAGGAGCCAAAAAACCCCCGTTTTCACAAAGTAACATACTTCCTCTGAACTGATTTCCAGCAATAGCTCCCATTTTGTACTGCAAGAAGTCTCTGAAGTAACCTGTGCTGTAGTACAGACAGGGAAGCCTGACCCACTGAGGTGAATGAGGTATGAGCTATTTGCACTTCAAATGAGGAGAAAATCACAGCTGTAGAGAGATTCGGTTTAGAAAAAAAAACCAAAATTTAAAACTACAGTTTTTAACATCAGGTTGTCCCAGAATGAAACCCCTTGGTCTGGTTAAATAAACTGAGACATTGTAAATTACATTGGAGCAACTTAAAATAAATATTTTGCCTTCTGTTTTCAATCAAGAATTTTCATGTTTTTGAAGGAAAAATAGAGTTTTCCAAGAAGAGTAGAGACACATTTTGATAAGCTCTACTATTTATATCATGAGCCAGATTTTGTACCCATTTACTCTGGTTCAATTTGTGATTAAACCTACCACAGAACTGTGAAATCAAATTCTGGGCCATTGAAGAGACTTTATACTCAGGTCATAAATAAGTCCATTCTCGAGTTTACTACTGTAGCCTAAACTGCCACTACAGGATCATACACTGGTATGTCACATAAGGTCCCTGGGATGTTCTAGTCCTTCTCCATCTCATTGCAGGGCAATGCAGAAAAGACCTTTCACTTCAAATTCTTTACTATGCCTTTGCTCCTATGAAATCTCCAGGGTTTTCAGCTTATACAGGGAAGGATTTTGAAGGAAGAAATTTTGATACATAGTTGAGAAAATCCAAACATCCCTTTAGCTATGTATGTATGCCAATTCCAATAATAAAAACAAAGATGACTTCTACTTCACAATTTCCCAGATCTGCATAAGCTTTGTCTGCATAGTTTAAGATACTCATTTCTCCAAGGTAGTAGAGTAAATATATTTATACCTTTTTGTATGTGAGATTTCCTCTGATTTGCTAAAGCCACAGAAGCCACAAAGTAAGTTTTTGGATTCCTGTTTTCCTTTTCATCATAGGTGAAATGGCTTTTCAAGTCCCATAGCTCTCTCTGAGATAGTTTTGGTATGCTTGGATAAAACCAGATGTAAGTAAAGTAAAACACAGTTCTCCCAAACAGTAATAGATACTTGCTTATTCTGGAACAGCTCCAGGCATTATTAAAACCGTATTACTATCATAATTATGGTTTGGGGGTTTTTTTTAAATGAAAAAAAAAAGACACAGACCCACAGTTGTAATTATGTTTACCTTTATGTAATATCTTTTTATCAGTACAACTGCTGTCCTGTCATTAACTTGCTTGGTCCCTGAAAATTTACTGACAGGTGCTAGTGAGGGATGTATGCACCGACAGACAAAGTTACTCATAACGCTCCAGCCCCCACACCCTCCTTGAAATTTTTTATTATTTCTGTAACACTGTGTTTGCTATTAGGATTACATGATTTATTTGTTCACATTGGGAAGTCTTTTCTTGATGAGCTGCTGTGTTCAGTAAACAGCTCCCAACAACAAACAAGGATTTAAATAATCACTGTGTAATCAGTAGGCACCAGCACACTGGAACTCATCTCTTCAAATCCACGTAGCTGTCTGTCAAATCACAACACTTATCACATTAAAAGTTAGATGCTTAGCTGCACCAGAATCATCTCACTCACTTCATAAGGAGTTTCAGTGAATCTACTAGAAAAGAGTAATGGACTCTTTGGTTTTGTATGGACTTTGCAGCAACATGGCAGTCTTGAACTCAGAGTGAAAGTCCTAAGCAGCACCAGGAGTAATGAGGCCAGAGTACTGAGCAGTACTGACCGCTTATACCCTAGTTTATTTTGTCCATTCGCATTTGGAGGGAATATTAGACCAGTCTAGTAGTACTCCAGTGAAATTCAGCTCCAATAAATCACCTTTCTGGCAGCTGCAGTTAGTATCATTTGGCTTTGTCAGGCACATGCTTACTTAATACAAATACACCTGCATCTAAAATAGTTGGTCCTAATTAAATTTTAACAGGACCAGTAACTGCTTCAAAATGAGGCAAGACAATCACATTAGGCAGATAATTTGGAAATCTAAAATNCAGGCACATGCTTACTTAATACAAGTAGTATTACTTAATACATGCTTACTTAATCACATTAGGCAGATAATTCGGAAATCTAAAAGAATATCCTTTCATACTATGAAATGAGCTTCTAATTTTATTTGTATAGGCTCACTTATTTTCTAGTACCTAATGGATTATCTTTAACACTTATGGGTTTGAACCCCTAAAGCACAACCAAGCATTTGCGTTTAGGTAAATACTCATTAACTTTAGCAACATAGCAATATTAACATGAGTCTGTAGGTTGTGTTATAACTTGGTTGCCACTGTGTCTTCTGTCTGCAGATGCCCAGAACTTCTCAAGGAACTCAAACAGTAATGAAAGCAACCTCTGAACTACAAGGTGTTGTATGCAAGGGTCAGTGAGTGAATCCAAACAGTAGATTGGACACAGGCTATTTGCCAAGTTCTTTAATATGAAAGGATTCTTAGTATTAAATCTATAAAGAGAAGGTGAAGAAAAGGTAGAAGGAAAACATGTTAGATGAGATAAAGTAAAGCTTGACTATCAATAAAGGAAAAACGGGCACTTAAATTGACTAGAGCATAGAAAGTGATTTTTAAATTACTTATCTGATTAGTGGGAGCTCATCTGTCACGTAGAAACAAATTCACATAAATATTCCATAAATTAAACATTCTTTTGTCATTAAAGCTGTTTTCAATTTTTGGTGGAGATTTTTATTTCCTCAGAAGGATACAGATTATTACATTGATTTCAGCCTCCAGAATACATTCTATAATTATGTAGTGTTAATTGTCTGGCATTTTTATTTGTATGAATTTCAAAGGTATTGACATGAGTTAGAAAGAAAATCCAATCTCAAATCTGAAAAACAATCAGCTACAATCCAGTTCAGCAGTATATTAAAATACATGCTGAAGCATGTGCTTGTGTCTGTACATACTTAGTAAAGTGTGTAACCTATGTTTCATCTTACCTCTAATGGGACTTAAACAAGAGCAAAGCAGCATGCAGACCTATGACTGCCCTTGTACCTACTGAAGGTGTACACCGTGCCCTACCCATGCACGCAACAAGAAAGAATCAGGGATCTCAGCTTATTAACTTTTCAAGTATTTGTTGCTCAGCTGCTGTTTGTTTTCTCTGACGACAAAATGTTACACACAGCACTTTTGCCAGCTGCAATCTGATTAGGTATCACCTTTTCCATAACTGCCAGGCCAGTCAAACTGTGGTATACAGGGAGTTTAACCTTTTGTAGATCTCATAATAAACAGCCGAGTTTCAGGCCAAAATCTCTGATAGAGAGAGCCTGACTACAGCTTGTAAATCAAACCATTCAGATAAGATGTGAGAGCCAGACCTCTCAGAGTTGATCATGCTGACAGTTGAGCTTTGAATTCTTACTTTATAAATCACTTCCTTACAAGCATCTGCAAAATCAGGATTTGTAAGCCAAAGGGGTGGGGGGAGCATAGTTTTATTTTGGATTTATTGGTATGATTTGTAAATCCATTGTAGGACTTCTAGATCTGATTTAAGATTTGTTAATCCTGTTTAGGATATGGAAATTTTTTCTCAGACTTACCACGTACTGAAATACTTCAATAAAAAACAAACTAAAAATTACTGTTTTAAAAGATGTATAAATCAAGGGTTTGCAGTTAAGATCTGCTGGCAGGTTCTATAAACTGCACAGTGCATTTATAACTCAGCCTCTTACAAGGGAAGATTTATAAATCCAACTTGCAAATTGTCAGACAACTATTATAGGCTCAATTCTAATCTGAGAAACAACAGATGTGCTTGAAAACCCTGTCTTTTTCCCCTGTCACCCACCTCCCCTGCAGGCATCTTGCTCCCACCAAGGAGAAAGGAGAGAAGGAAAAGAACTGTGTATCACCATCACCCTTCAAATGAATAGCTCTGTTGCACTGCCTTCTGGAACAGCCTAAGTCAAAAGCTCCGTGCTGCAATTTTAGTTGGTGCCTGGTGGGAGGGATGAGAGCAAATGGTCCTAACTAATTCCCAGGCTGCCAGGCCTCAGACACAGTGAAAAATTAAACTTCATATACAAGACAATGGAAAACTGGACCTAGCAGGAATAAACTAGAGCAAGTTGAGGAATTTTTTTCAACACTAACAGACATGCCTGCTTGTCTATCTCGGATTACAATGAGGAACTTCTGGGAGAAACCCTGGCACTGTGATTGCAAACATCCCATTGATTTCACAAGGATAGGATTTCACCCTATAAAAAGGGCATTGGCCAGATTCACAGGAATGCTGTGACTGCCCCACGTCACCCTGGTCACAACAAGCAGCTGTAAACTCATGTCTCTGCTGCAGCATTCACATTTCCCCAGGGAGGAGAACAAGGAGACAGAAGCCAGGGCTGTGCAAGCATCCTGAGACTCCAGGTCACTGCCAGCAGCTGTGTCTGCTCTCCCCACAGCCTTGCTCATGAAGAAAGCACAGAAAACAATGTCCCTCAGTAACTGCAAGAAAATTTAAACATATACTGCAAGTTAGTATGCTTCTTTTCAGGCAGTTTTACAATAGCCATCAGGGTTTATCCTGAAACATAGGGTTATAACAATGAAATAATAGCACTATTTAATAGCACTATTTTTCTCCTAGAATGATTGGGTTTTATACATGTGAAAACTGTGTTTGATAAGCAATGGCTACTTCTAGGTCCTATGGAGCAGGTACCAAAATGCACTAATGCGTTTTGACTTTTTGTGAACGTAAGGCTTCTCTGCCTTGATAGCTTTTGAAAGTGATCTGAAATATTTTATTCTCTACTATATTTGAAATTTGATTCTAAAGTTTCATCAGTGACCCCCTGTTCTCTATTATTGCAATGCTTTTTTCCCTTGAATTGTTAGCTGCCTTGGATTTCTTGCAAAATGAAATAAATACAAAGATGCTAGCAAATATAAACTTTATAATTACTTATTTCATCCTCGCCAGCATTTTAAAGTTAAGGATCATCATTGCAAAATTCAGCAAATATTCGTGTGTGTGTGTATACACATATATATATATACATATATGCATATGGAGCTAAATACTCAGGTACGTTAGGTTAAATGTGGAGGATAACTGTTCAACTGAATGTTCAACTGAATCTAAATGCTGTTACAAGGGGGACTGAAGCAAGTAGTGCAACTAGAAACAGGAAAATTTTCTTCCATAGCTTTGCACCTAACTGAATACTCAATTCTACATGCAAAATATAATCAGAACTGGAGGATGGAGTTAGGGGAAAATGGTTAATATTCTACAAAATGCTAAGCTAGCCCTCTACAGACTATACATTTTAGATGTATGAAAATCAATGATCTTGAAAACAGATGCCATTTTTTTTCTTTTTCTTTGTACAATCTGAAGCATATAGCCTTACAGTGCATATGGCTGACAGAGACCTACAAAAGTTTGGCCTTTTCCCTTGTGTTTAGCCTAAATGAAAAACGGTAATAAGAATATGTTTGCAATGATAAATAGTCTGTGGGAGGCCTCTGAAAGTCAGCTGTCACATCAGAGGTGAGGGATTGTAGCTGCAGTTAGAGAAACGCTATGAATAGTTGCGTTAACAAACAGGTGCTACAATTTAATAGAAATTGAGCCTTTTCACATAATTATCTCACAGGTGATGGATGAAACAGACTTTTCCTGCAACAGCCAAACTGATCTGTTGCAATGCTGGAACTCTCTGATATTGTCCTTGTTCCTTCTCTCTTCTTCTTTGGGGAACACGGGAACAGTTCACCCACTTCAATAGCACACAAATTTAGACTCAACATGGAGACTATTTCTAGATTGAAGGCAAAAGGCATATCACAGTGTGCCCTGCAGTCCCAGTGTTCTGATCGTCTACCTCAGGAGACTTGATAGAGTATAGATCACAACTACTTTCCTGGGTTTGCTTTAAATAGAGAGACACAGAAGGGACAGGGATGTCCCTGGCAGTGTAGGGCACAACTGGACCTGGGACCCCATGAACTCCCTGGGACCCCATGTAATATAATGCCAAGGAGGCAGAACAAAACAGACAAACCACTGGAACTAGAGGTCTTCTCTGAGGATGTAAAGGATATGTTGCAAAGATCTCTTGGCAAAATCAAGGAAAATAAGAGGGGGGTTCTATAGCTGCAATGCAAAGAGTGTATTGCAAAATCAAAATCCATAGCACGAGGAGAGGAGTAAGAAACTCATTATCGTGATTGCAATTGTACTGGTTTATGGAGCAATGAATTTCAGCTCTCCAGAGAACCAAAGACCAAACAGTGAATATCTTTTATTTAAATTTTAAGTTGAAAGATTTAAGTCAGAAGTAAAACTGAATATTTTCTAAAATTTTAAGTGTCAAAACACCATCTGATCTACTCCAGCATCAGCAGAGGTAAAGGTCAAGGGAGTAGAAATGATAGAGGACAAAAGAAGAGGCAAGAAAGAGAAACCTCCTGGCTTGCCTGTGAAGCAGACACATACCTACCAGGCTACCAGTAGAGAAGCAGACCACAAGCCTATGGCCTTCATTTTTCCGCTTTAATAATACCAAGCCTAGCAAGGAAAACAACTCTGCAATGAATTCAATAACTCCTACACTTGTCTTGCTAAGCTTTTATGTTTTATCAGTCAATTAATTTCTTATTTCAGAAAAATGAAGCTACCATATTCACCACAATTATTAGCAAAATCTCAGGTCATATAGGAACAGTAGCTACACAGAGCAATATACATTTGGTGTGGACAAATCCATACATTGATTCTTGTTTGACTTTAGTGAAATTCAAAATTAAAAAAGGAGAAATACTGAGAAAAAATTGCAAAAAATTTTTATATATATTCCTTTACCAGCAGTGGCAGCAGTAAACATTTTTACAGAAGGTTTCAAAAGGTATGAAAAAAGGTAAAACTGTCCTACTAAAGTTTGATCAGTTTGTCATTTTCTCTGTTCATGTTTTTCCAAAGGTCAGTTTAACAGACACAATCAGACACTACAGCTCCATGGGAGCAGTGGAAAGTTACTTCAACGTTTGTCTCATTGATGAAGTTCTGAGTATGCTGATGGAATTGCAATAAGCGTATCATGTGTTGCTGTGTGCCATCTTGAAAGCAAACTCCAGCTAAATCATCTGATCTATTCATCTACAATCCTCTTCCCCATTATTGTATGAATAAATAAAGACGATCTTCTTAAAGTGTTTGAACTTCAAGTAGGAACTGTATTTAAAGACTTGCCCTTCCTCTGGAAAGCACTGCTTTAAAACACAGTTTGAAACACCTGAATCCTTCACCTTCCACACAAAGGGCCTCCCATAGGTTTTGTAGTAAAGATGTCTCATTCTATGTTCATCAACAGTCTGAGGCTGAGCAAGGTTTATGGCAAAAACTCACTGTAAACTTGACAGCTGACATTCACTTTTCTGTTCAAGACAACACTTAATTTGCAGCGCAGGAACCCAACGCAGGTAAAACACTACTGTGCAAACCACAAAGTACCAGGGAAAAGGCTCTCTATCCAGCCAGATACAGGACTGACCACATAATCATGAACAAATTTTACCTGAACTATGATTGTAAAGAAAGATAATGCAGGTACCCCCAAAATGCCAGGCAGTGGAAGGACTTAGGAAAAATTAATTTTTCAAAGCTGAGAACACTAGCTTAATGGCATGAGCACCAGGCACCAAAAAATGCAAAACATTCATTTCTGAGCCTTCTTAACAGCTTGGTTGGCCCTGTCCTTGCAGGGGCTCCAAGGTCATCTGTCAAAAAGTTATCTTTTCAGGAAGTTAACTTCTCTGCAAGGCTGGAGAGGGAAAGAAATCCAAGTCTCCCAGCTACCAAAGGTCTCTTGAACAAAAAAGACAAATCCTTAAATCAGCCTATCTCCTCACATCTCTTGAGCAAAGTCCACTTAACCACCCCTACAGTGATTCTACCTGAATCACAAACACTAGTGTCATGAGACCATTGGCTCAAGAAAGAAAATTCTAGATTCTGGCATGGCTATCTATTCTGAACCATATTTTAAAGAAAATGTCCTGTCATAAAAAAAAAAACGAGAGTGTGCAATCTAATTCAACCACTACCCATATTACCACAATGCTAGTGCTCTCCTGTTTCTGAATAACACCTTCAAAGCCAGGAGGGGAAGGCAGATAAATCTCTACATTTAAATTATTTCACATGGGACATCCCAAGGAGTTAAATGCAGCTTTCCATTGCTTTTTCCAGGACATCAGAGAAAAATGCTGGAGCTCTGGCTCTTTATGAAGCTTGACCAGATTTCAATGGCTTCATAGGTTACTCTGTCAACTGAGCCAAACCAGTCCATGTGAATGCTTTTGGTGCACTCCAGTCACAACTGCTAACTTACTTCTCAGCAAAAAATAGATTGAACATTGACAAGCTTAAGGTTTAGCCTTAAACTTTTAGCATTTTACATTGTACTGAGATGGGCTAAAAGCATAAAGGTTAGTTATGGCAGAATAACTTCTTGGATAATCATAATTTAATTGTGACTACTTGAGGCCAAATAAGTGATGTGGATTTTTCCTAAAACTAAAAAGTTGGAAAATATTTCAAAAGTTCTACTTTATTAAAAATTGAAGGAAAATACTTTAACAATTACAGAGGGTGAAATGATAAATTGATCAATCTTTACTAGCAAACAGTCGTAATTAGGTCATACCTCATTTCTTTATTAGAGAAAGGCTTTGGTATTTAATCATCATTATACAATCATTTAGTCTTCTCCAATCTCTGTCTTTATAGATATTGTAGACTTGGGCCCTGAATCTTCAAGTGGTTCTGTGCAGGAGGAACCCCTTAATCAGCTATTTGAATCAACTGCAGGATTCTGGCTTTATACCATATTTTCATTTTACAGTCTATGCTCATATGATAATAAAGATAAAACTTCCTGAAGGTTGTTAAGGGAAAAGTTCCAAAATGAAACATCCTCATCTGAAGACACTGCTACAAAACTGAGACAGACTGAAATCTCTAGTAAGACACAAGACAAAGCACGGCCTATGGCATAATACCATCTTGGAGAATGTCCAATCGTCCTCTATTGTGTGAGGACGGATCTACAATACACCAGATGTACCATGTGTTTGCTTTAGCACAGATCAGTACTGAATTGTTCATTTTCTGAAATAAGCCTCTGAAATCCAAAAAGAATGGGAAACATAATGAATGAGTTCTAAGAGAAATAAACAATGTCAAATCCTCCATGACAGACATTTTCTTAACTCCTCTTCCTCTTAAAAGTACTAGGAATGTTCCTATTGGCTGGTAAGAAGTCAATCAGCGGCCACTTATGAGGTCAGCAATGATAAAATCAGTAAGACTTACTCTAATGGGAATTTTTCTTTTCCAAGCCTTCAAAAATCATTTTACCTTACAGCAATCATTACAGGCAGGAAAATGAGGTGTTGCCTCTGTCAGTTTCCTTAGTGAGATAAGGTGTGTTCACACTTCACCACCCAATGGCTAATAGCTCTCCATCAAACATGGACTCACCTTCTCTCCAGGAGTGTTGGACCCTGCTACTTTTCATAGGGAAAAAAAAAACAAGTAAAAAGTGTAAAAACCCAAAGACATTTTAATTGAAATAAAAACAGCTTCATCGTGGGGAGTAGAGGAAGAGTAACAACTTTTCCTTAGGTATTTTAGTGCATGTAAAACAAGTTTCCTTCCTAACCACAGACAGTAAGACATGAGGCCAACTCCAGGGTCTAATGACAGCCCAAAATTTATTTTGGAAGTGGAAATGATTTACCAGTGTGTTTTACCTGACCTGTAATAGTCCCCACTTGAGGAATCAGAAAAATAGCCAAAGGAAACTCAGTGTGACTGCTCTAATAAAAACACAGACATAACCTCCAAATCCTTTTCTTTCTTTCCCACATTTAACTCTT
>WEIV01013741.1:339225-360405 GCA_013390005.1 Calyptomena viridis | reverse complement strand
TGTTGTTAAGTTTTGCATTGCTGTGGGAATTTATTTATGGTGGTTGCTGAACACTGCAAAAATTAAAAATCCTGACATAATCATTAACAATCGTCTATAGCGGCAAAAATAAACCACTCCCATATGCTCACTTCTGTGTGGCTTTATATGTTTTCAGCAAGCATTCTCTCCAGTAAGTCTCACATTTAGCTTTGCAGATTCAGAGGAATTCCCATCCTGTTCACGTGACTAACAGATATAGTAAGTAGATACGTTTGCAGTTTTAACAAAAACTTCAGTTGATTCCATTAATGTTTTTGAAGTGCAAATGGCAAAATCTTTTTGCAACAAATTATAGCCAGTTTTACATTTGCGAAAATATATATAGGAACTAAAATGCTTTAAGTTTTAATAATTGGCTCCAATCCATCAATATCCATTGCCAATGAAATCTCCACCAAGGGACCCACTTAAATCAAGTGACCTTTCTTCTGACAAACACTTCTGCAGAACAACCAGCCTTAGCAGCCAACATATTCAGGTTTCACCAGTCCAGAGGCAGAGTGAATATGACACAGGGGTTCTTCACTGAGAATGAGTTTTCACAAGAGTGCTGAGCTGGTCTAACAGCTTCCTACCACAAAAAATATGGTTCAGTTTTCCCCTTTTTTCTCCTTCCCAGCTGTGTGTACTTACCACTTCCTTTGTGCTAGCTCCAACAGTTTGATGACTCAATTCAGCTCACTCAGCAAGCAAAAAAAGGGAGGTAATTTTCTGCCTGTTGAATAAGATGACATGTCTCATCAAGGGGTCAGACTGGCTTCAGAGACAGCAAAAGAAAATGTACAGGATCACACTGCCAGAGTGCAATGGAAAAAGAAGGCACAGGATCTCCTGTGCTGGCAAATTAGCACAACCATCTTCTGAAATACAAATTTCTTGTCATCCACACCCCAACACTGAAAATGAGACTGGTAATACGCGTATCGTCAAATTTGTTCCAAGTACTCCATTCTCCATACACCATTATGTTAATCTCGGTCAAACACCTCAAGAGTTTCATTATCTGAACGCAAACAAAACTCTATTGCCTAATCAGTAACTGAAATACTCATAATGCTCACATCTCTGTTTCAGACAGGATAGTCAGATATAAGTATTCACTTAATAATTTTCTTTTAGCTGAGTTACATTCTCTGGTGGTATGTGGACAATTTAACCAAACTTGTGATATAAGATCCTGTTTCTTAGCTGCAAACTTCATTAAAAATACTAGAAATGTCTGCCAAGTATTGTCTTATCTGTGTAAGTAGTGGTTTCATTTATCACAAAGACAGCACAGGATCATACCTAGCACTGGGTATATTCATAAGTTAACATCCTCTCTGGAAAAAAACCAAAACAAACCACACAAACCAAAGAAGTCAGGGAATCTTACTTTAGTGAATTAAAGAAACAGTAATAAGAAAACACACCTTTTGATCCTTATTGCAGCATCTATGACACAAAGCAGAAAAGCTGGTCCCTGTAGGTGAGGCCTCACCTCAAGTCCTGTGTTCAGTTTTGGGCCTCTCACTACCAGAAGGATGCAGAGGTGCAGGAGTGTGTCCAGAGAAGGGCAACAAAGCTGGCAAAGGGTCTGGAACACAAGTCTTATGAGGCAGATGGGGTTGTTTAGCCTGGAGAAAGGGAGGCTCAGGGAAGACCTTATTATTCTCTACAACCTGAAAACAGGTTGCAGCTAGGTGGGGATCAGTCTCTTTTCCCAAGCAACTAGCAACAGGACAAGGGGAAATGGACTCAGATTGCACCAGGGGATGTTTAGGTTGGATATTAGGAAACCTTTCTTCATGGAAAGTGTTGTCAAGCATTGGAATAGTCTGTCCAGGGAAGTTCTGGATCACCATTTCTGGAGGTATTTAAAAAGGTGTGGATGTGGTACTTAGGGGCATGATTTAGTGGTGGACTTGGCAGTTCTGGGTTAACAGTTGGACTCCGTGATCTTAGAGGGCTTTTCCAACATAAACGATCCTATGATTCTACTTAGCTGTTGATCCATGCCTCATTGACTGTTGCATTTCATGCTTTATTTATTAATAAGCTAGAGGGGAAAGCTGTCCATTTGATTTGTGAGAGGACGTGCTGCTTGGGTCAAAGAAAACTCTCTGTAGGGAGTCAGGTCTGCCCCCAAGCAAATTGACCTTCTAGATTCCAGGGTGACAAAAACAGAAACAGGAGCAGTAGCAGACACACAACCAGGGTTCAGACCGAAGACTAGAACTTTTATATAGTGTTTGCTGTAACCTGGGAAGCCACTAAAACTGACAGCAGAGTTGGAGGAAAGGATCTATCCTTCAAGGAGCAGTGGTTAAGAGAAAGAGTTGTTTTCAAAGGTTTTCATTTCTGTTCTTGTGTAGCAGATGAATTATCTCAGTTTCAAAACTAATGTGTTCAGAGCTATGTTCCAGTAAACTGAATTTTTTGACACTCAATGCCCTTTTGCACTTACTGGAGGAGAAAGCCACCAGCAGCTCCACCTTAGCATTTCAGCTTATTGTGCGTTCTGTCCCACTTAGATCAGCAGGCTGTGGCCATTGCTAACAACCTATGCTATCTCCACACTAAATCCTGACATGCCAACCTTCCTTCTGCAGAGCAGCTTCTGCAGTGTCTCAGTGTGGCTGCAAGCAGTCAGCTTCCTCCAGCAAAGGACCTGCCCATCAGAAACAGATTTGGCGACATTCCCTAGAAACAGTTCCAGCCTTGCCCTGCATTCTGCAGGTAAAACCTCAGCCTCTCTGCACCAGACAATCTGATATTTCACTCCAGTTCAGGGGCTAGGCATGGCAGTTATCTCTGCATTAAACAAAATGCCTTTATTCTTTTTAAATAAAAAATTTAAAATATTAATTCACTTCAAGCAAAACTGCAACAGACATTCTGAAACTAATTTAAAATATTATTCAAAGTGTAAAAACTTTTTCATGTATAAACTTTCTGCACACTTGAAAGCAATATATGACATACTGAACAAAATAGTAATATTAATCTTTGAGAAAGACAAATTTTCTAGTCAGCAAAAATTTGCTGAAATTGTATGCTTTTTATAAAGAAATTAAATCACTGAGCTACACTGGAATCTTTTATAGCTAATAATTAAAAATCTAAAATCTTATTTTCATCCTGTAATAAATATAGCTAACAATCAAGATAGATGAGACAAAACTAGAAAGGTTTGTTGGATGATTTAAATTGAAGATGTTGCTACATCAATATATTGTACTCCAAAAAGGGCATGCATCATTAAAAAAGGCTTTATAATTAATATGTTTTCATACAACCTACCTTATTTCCCCTGAGATCACTAACCAAACTCTTTTGAAAATCGATTAGTTCAAGCACTTAGCCTAGTACCACTTTAGAACATAGCAAGACAGATAGTAGTTGAATTTAAAATTACAGCAACTTTATTTTTAATTACTTCCCGAAATGTCAGACTTACATATTATCAAATACATTTCAGTGGCAGAACTGACCACTAAGCATTTTTGGACAGGGCCAGAAAAATTTATTATATTATTTATAAAAAATTCACTTGGCATTCAGAACATCTGCATTGTTGTCAGGGATAATAAGTGTGATTAAACTTGTATATTTTTCACTATATTAACCAGCACAATAACTCAATAGCTTTGCTGAACTGAGCTGATGCTATGCTTTGCAACACTGACATACCCAACTATAATGTACAGGAGTTCTAGGAAAGCGTATGAGTTCTGGAGGGAAGAACTACAACCTGGCAAGGACTAATTCACCTTCTTGAACTGTCAGTAAAAGGGAAATTTCTGCGACTGAGGCATTTTAACAAAAAAAAGTTTAATCATAACTAATGCACTGTTGAGGTTTAGCACTACAATTGTTCCATTTGTATTAATATGTTAATATATAGTTCTCAAGGTTTGGCCATTTTTATTAAGAAACAAGAATTTGTAGCAGAACATGGTTTGTGTTTTGATGCATTACAGTTGGCTGAGCCTGGGGGAACTGTGTGGTATCCTTGTGCCATTCTACAGGAGGCTGATGAAACAGGAATGGTGTTTGGCCCATACAATGAAGTCATAATGCTAACACTTGACTCCTGCACCTAGAACAAAGAGCAAAACATAAATAGCAACATTTCCAGGTAAAAGGTATTTTTCTCTTAACAAGGTGGAGGTCCAGGCTCCAGAGAACTTTCTAGATGGGCAGTAAAGCACCTTATACCTCTCTCAGAAACCTGATTTACCTTGTGCGTGCCACTGGTGAGACACGCTGGAAGAGCTGGCCCTAGAGCAGAGATCTCAGTATGGATGCTCCATTACATCCAGTGGATGAGGATTTGCTCAGTGTAAGAAAAGGAGACAGTGAAAGCTTAGGCCTGATTGTATTTAAAATTAGGATGTGCAAACTAGAACATCACAGTTCACCTAGATGCAAAGAAAGGACTATGGATACCTGCAGAAAACAATTTCTCCTCCTTAGTCTTCTCTTCTAGGAAAAAATGTGCCCCTCTCTGTGGGACCTGTTTCTCTGTCTGTTGACTAAAGGTGAAGCTTAGATGATGATTTGCCTGTATTCAGATAATATTGAAGGAGCCCCCATCCTGAAATTAGTTTTGCATTTTTCCAAAAGACTGTGCAAAAGTCACATGGAACAACACCCAAAATATCCAACTTAAAAATATAGTCCTTAATAATTAGAGAAGGCTGCTTGAGAACCTCCCTGCTCAAGTGCAATGTAGACAGTGTGCAAACAAGAGCTAAGAATGGGGATGTATGGTCTCTGTGTTGGCCCAGTCAACAAGGATGTATAGTGTACAAATAGTGGAGTCAAAATTGAAGAAAGAAAATAAGTGACAGACATGATTATTAGAATGAGAAAATGTCTTGTCGAACTTGGCATCTCCCATTAGTCATTCCTAGATAATGTTGTCTCTTCAAAAGTTGCAAACGTCTTGAAGGGAGAAAAGTACCCAGGGACCTTGAGTCAGCTTGTACAAAAAAGATGAATTATTGAAGGAGGGTTGCAAACAGAAGAGCATATGCAATGATATCAAGCAATTCAGAGGATGAGACAAAGGCTGAAGTATGAAGAAACATTTGTAGGGATATAAAAGAATGTTTGAAAGCTTCTTATCCTTTTAAAAAATCCATTTCAATTAATACAATACCCCTTTGAAGTGTCATGGCAGAGAACATTTTGTAGTGAGGCAGCTCCCTGCTTCTCTGTGGAGGGAGTGTTTGATGGCTTCTTTACTTATGTCATGGCCATGAGGAGGGAAATCAAAAATATTTCCATCCATAGGTAACACTTCCTGTATTAGGTTGTAATGCAGCCATTTCTGAGGCAAGACATTGAAATTGCCTTGCAAGGCATGGCAGTTCTCTATGGTAATTCACTAATTGAAATTCCAGGGATAACTGGAACACATGAGCTCAAACCATTATCATCAAATCTTAGATTTGTCCTGTACCAGAACAAAGAAGGCCCTGGTTTAAGCTATAGATAAATCCAGAGACTTTGGTCTCATTTCAGAACTTGTACACTCACCATGTATTTCCTTACGTCTGGGGAAACTGAAAGCCAGGGAGATAAACTTTGCATCTAAGTAACAAAGAGAGGAAGAGACAAAAAGAGACTGATCATTCAAGATACCTATCTCTTCCTCCCACGTGAAAAGGCTCCCTCTGTTTCTTACTTCCTTCAATTTCCCTTCTGGGCCTGGGAAGAAGAACACAAGACACTTGTCTTGGGGTGACTTTATGATGTATCCCATATCACCTACTCTGTGCCAGAAAAAATGAATCTTGTGCCTTTCTGTGTCTTTAAACTGAGTCCGAGAGCAGAGAGGGAAAAAAAAAAAAAAACCAAAGGAACTTTTTCAAAGCAGATCGGTGTTTCAAGGTCACTCTTTGCTCTGTTGTTATTCTGCTGCAAAGAACATAGCTGGGCCTGGAGAGAGGGGGGCAAGCACCCTTGGTTTGCTTTTCTGTAGCCTTCCCCTGTCAGGGCTTGCCAAGGGGTGAGTGTGCCCCTGCACTCCCTGGGGGATGGCTGAGGGAAACGGAGGACAAAGAAGGTGCTGGCAGCTCTCCATGATTACATATAATATAAGTTTATTCACTTCAGAGGCCACAGGCCACCTGGAGGGTCCAAGCTTATGTGGGATAACCAAGGAAGAGCCCTTTCCATTTCCGGCCCCTGGTTCTTATAGGGGCTCCAGCCAATGGGAAGGGAGAACAAGGGAAGGGACAAACCATCTGGGGTGGGGGGTAGGGCACATCATAACAGGACATACTAAGTAACAGAAAATAATATACAGTGAGAAATACATGCTAATCACACATTACGACACTTTTCCAGGCAGCTCTCAGCTTGATTTTCTTCGGAGAGAGACGAAGAGTTGAACTCCTGTGTTTTCCTGAGATTTTAGTTTCCTTTTCTTCTCTTCTGGACTTGTTCGGGACACCAGAATATCAAAACCTCACTGGGAGACCTTTCCACCAGCCTGGCCCGGGCAGGGCCCCCACGTCAGCCCAGCTGCAAAGAAGAGAGGGAGACCATACCTACAGAAGGACTCTAAATCTTCCAAGTTTTCTCTCCGCAGTGAGAGACTTCATTATTATTTAGCATTATAATTATTTTCTTGTGTGTTTGTTAAATAAATAGTTTTGTACCTTCACTTTCCTTTGAGGAAAATATTCTTTTTTTCCCGAACCTTGGTGGGGGAGGGGGAACTGCAGTCTGCTTTCTATGAGAGGATATTTTTTTTCCCTCCCTCTGAGTTTTGTCTCAAACCAGGACAACACTGCAATGTCCCTTTCTCAAAGAGTGAATAACATGAGGTACCACAGGAGGACCTGTGGAGTAACAATTCTTGCAGGGGCTTAAAGGTAAACAGGTAGACAGGAATGAGACTAGGGACCAGAACTGCCTTATCCTAAACATATGGTGAAAAGGTAACATTATTTGTAGAATTACAGCAACATAAATACATGCACATACAAACACATGCACACACAAACCATGGCGAGGAGGAGAGGGACTTCAAAAATTAACAACGAGCCCAAAATATAATATAGTCTTTTTAAAAGCAAATATTCACATTTGGAGACCAGTCACAAATTATGGTGATTTTTGAACATTTAGTATTAGCAGCACAGCCCTTTTTGCTGTAATTACAGCACCCTTAATTAGAATGGAAGATTGCTCCAAGATTCCTGAGAGAACTTCTGTAACAAATATAGACACCCTCAAGGCATTCGTATACATTTATGGAAGCAGCAATTTAAATAACAGCTATAAATGGATCAAGTGGATGTGGTGACATCACTATAATGAGAAATTATTTTTGACACTACCATATGAAAATTTTTTTAAAAGGAAGTTGTTCTCTTTCCTTGTTTTTTTTAACTAAAGCGAAACACAAGGATGTGATTATAAAATCACTGTTGAAAGAAACAAACTGTTCTTTCACTTTTCCACTACAGCACACTTTCTGATAGAAGGTTCTAAAGAAGTTGTGTTACAACAGTAATATTCTGCACACCCTTGTTGCACCAATAGGAAGCTATTAAATGCAACCCTGACATGGCATTCTTTGCTTCTCTTTCTCCAGGCATGAGGTTACCAGTTCTCATAGTGAGATTTTAGGCACATTCCTGTTTGCTCTTCTTGTTTTCCACTTCTGTCCTTGTGTTTACTTTGCTGGACAAATCTAGCTTAGTTTTAACAGATATGAAACAAAGATTGCATTTCCTTGCCAAATTCCTCCTACCAAATTACTAAATTACTGAAGGCAATCCCTATTTCAGTAGACCTTGGTTGTTTTGCTTGACCTCCAGCAGGTGTCCAATTAAGTCTGAACAATTTATATGATATTCCCTTTCCATTGGTAGTTCTAGAATTAAACCGACGAGATCTCTAGAGAAGCATCATCAGTGTTACACCTTTCATCTTTAATTACACTGGTTGAAGATGAATGAATGTACCAGAAGGATCCCAGCTGGGAAGTAGCATGCTTATTAGATAGCTGATAATTTAATATACACTCTGAATCCTGATTATTTTCTTAAAACATCTGAAGACCTTTCAACATATGACAAAATCTTAGTACTTATTCTGCTGGACATTGACTGTACTCTTTACCTTTCAAAAAAATACTCCTCAGATGCAAAGAACTGTTACTGGCATTATAGAACAAAGAATTTTAGACAAGGTGAGTTAAAAGGTCCTGATTAATGCATTCAATCTGTTGTTTCTAACAAAAGCATATACATCTTCTAAGAGAACACCATAGAGAAGCAGAGCAGAAGACTCCTAGACAACCCCCTAGAGTTCCACTGTAGAAGACTCTCAGTTCTTCTGCTCCAGAACAGTAGCTCCAGCTCCTCCTCATGTATTTTACTTCTGAGAATGCTTCATTGGAAATTAGATGTTAAACGAGTTCAAATTCAGAGTGAGTCACAGCAAATTGCTAGATAGGCTTGATAGGTAGAATGTATAATATAGAGACCTGACATTATGTCTCAGCAATTAGAGGTCTACATCTGAGCTCCTTGTCTGGACTTCTTACAGTCTGTTGAGGGAAATAGACATGGAAATAACTCCTTTCATATTCAGAAAGAGGTAATAAAAGAGATGAGATAATACTGCTAAAGCACCATCCTCAGTGGCCAATATGAATGTTAATTATTTCAGTGTTGCACCCTTTAAAAATACTCAGGTCTTACCTGGTGAGGACTTCGAGCATATCTCTAAGGTGGGTGTCAACCCATTTCTTGAGTGGGGACACCCTTCAAAGTTAGTTCTCAAGGCTGAGTGAAAGAGATTTGCCCAGTCATTAATAATTGGTTTTGCTAGCTTTAATATAATTGCTTCAATATAATTGTTTCAATTTAATTGCTGCAATATTTCTTCAAAAATAGAACTATACTAGTAGCTATAGCCATCCATACAGTGCAGTAAATAGTTCTGATTCAGCTCTTTTTTTGTCTAATCACTATCATTATTGTTATCAACTTAAATAAATAATTTATTTTATTTATATAAATTTATTTGGGTTGCCATCTTTTATCTCATAGGACAAAGTTGTTTAAAGGCTAAATTACCCCCGTATAATCCCTTAGACATAAACTACTGACTGAGTCTGGGGCTAGGATTGGATCCAGTTGCACTTTGGCTCCTCTCTGATACCAGTTATGAAAGTAAGGGAGTCTTTTCTACACCTAATGACTCAACATAAGGACTCCCCTAACAAACTTTGTTTGAAGCTCCTACTCTGCTAACAAATACACTGATCTATTTTATTTGAGTAAACTCACTGGCACATGAACAGTACCTTTTTCAGTTTTGCCTTGGAAGGGAAAAGGTCCATACGATAGCCTGGTGCCTGGAGTCCTTCTAGACTCCACTGCAGTCAAACAACCGCTGAAGAAACTATATCCTCCACAGCAGAAACTAAAACTCAGATCTGCTACTCTCACACTTACTTCACAGGTAGGCACAGATCAGAACAAAGATGATTTGATACGATTGTATGGGAAGCTTGACTAGTCCTTCCACTGGGCATATTTCTCCACTGTATTCTCATTTTCTTACTGATTTGCTGCTTCTCAGTTGTCCAAAAATGAGCTGAGTGGTTCACAATACCAGACATAACCTGCTTAAAGATCATACACGTTGAATCAAAATACAGTCATTGTGAACTGAAAAGAAAGTCATGGGTGATAGCACTAAGGTCCTAGAACTTTTTTGATTGGTTACACAAGTCTATAAACAGCAAATCCAGCCACAATATTCTTTTACTTCTCTTATACAGAGATGATAATCTTTTGTGTCAAGTGCAGGATTGACTAGTAGCAAAAAAATTATCAGAAAACAAGGATTCTTCTTTCTGTCTCTGGAAATCAAAGGACATTATGACATTTCAGAGAAATATTGTGATGTTTGCTTCATTTAAGTTCTGAAAAACTTGAAAAGACTCCACTTCAGAGTAGATATTGTCCAGTGCCATATCCAAATTAGTCAGTGATAATATTCGGAGTTATTTTGAGGAGTATGAAACGAGAAATGAGACCCTGCATAGATACACAGCAAGATTTACAGATACATGTGCACATAGCTACAAGTGCCTTATACTTTTTTTAGTTTTCTATAAACAATCCATTCTGCTCTTTCAGATTCAGTCTGTTATCAATTAAAAATGTTTTACAGCTCAAGCACAAGATCAGTCAACCAAGAGGCTTAGTAAATACGTTATTTATAGAGTTATTTGTTAAAATGAGCTTCATTGCATTATGGAATGTTAAGACAAATTGTTGTGTCCTTTAGATTCATTATAGATGGCAAAATACTAAACAAATCTTAAAAAGATATTCACCTTTCATCACATAAGAACATAAATGGTTATATCTTATCAATGAGGGAGTCTTTTTAACCTTCTTCCTTCCTTTATTAACTATATTAAAAATAAAATTATTGGGTTTTTTCCTGCCTTTCTCTTTAAAAAAGTCTGATAATCCTTGTTTGGGGAGGGGGAGAAGGTTTAAACAGATAGTCTTTCTAGTAAGGAGCAAATCAATCTCTATCGAAGGAAAGCCTAACTAGCCTTACTGACGCTGTCAGGTACTGTCTCACAGAGAGATTTTACTTAAGTGTCAAAGGCAAGCTAGCACTTTTATAAGGCTCCTTTATTGTACAGAAGCAAGGAGTGCATTATCTTATCATCTGGTCTTATAACTTCCTGCTTCATTGTGCCACGGCAGATTAAAAAAAAAAAGAGGATATAAATGTCATCTTCTGTGTCATTAGCCCAAAATCTATTAGAATTTTATTAGAAAATAAGTAGCAAGACAGTACAGCTACATTTCCTCCCTAGTGCTGTGCTAAATTGCTTGTGAAAGTGATATATTATGACTCTTTCACTGAATCCATTGCAAAATATGGAAGAGAAGCCCACATACTGTGTACATTAAATGGTAATGTTAAATTGGCAATGAAGCAATGAACACCTCCCTAAATCTCCAATCAGGTTCTACAAATTTTCCTTTTGAAGGATAAAGATAAATAAAGAAAAGGTTTTCATCTAGGACCAAGCAAATGATACTAGTAATCTTCCTTGTTGATATACCCAGGTTACAAGCTGTTAACCATTTTTTAAGGTACCTTTTTTAAAGAATAACTAAAAAAGAAAATGGTCTTGCATTTCTCTCTTTGGGGCAGGCAGTTACTTCATTATTAAAAGTCAGAAAAGTCTTCAGAAAGAAAATAGATTTCTGAGCCAAGAATTTAGAGGCTATGAGATGTTATTAAAGTTTCTGAAAAACAGAAAGAGTCTCAGTTCATTTGGGCTTTTAAATAATACATATTGGACAACAGAAATCAGAAGGGATTCAATTTATTCCTGAGTAACTGGTCAGCACAAGGTTAAAGACTTCAGGCTCCTTTATCAAGGGTCAAGTTTTACCCAGAATGGAGCACATGAAGAAACTGCAAAGGGTAAATCCCAAAAGCAGAAACGGTGCATCAGGAAGTAGCAGGCTTAAGCCTCTTTTGGGAGCTCTTTGCTCATAAGTAAACTTGGCAGTGTTGATTTTTCTGAATTAGTGAAGAAAATACCTCTAATTCTTGTAATATGAAATCAAAGCAAAGTCTTGCCCTTCAGGACATCTGCTGCAAGTCCCATGCTTCACCTCTGCAGCAACCTGCACAGATATGGAGCAGTTCCCACACACACATAGCAAGGCAATCTCTTCCACTTTGAAATTAACCCATTCTCCCAGTAGGGCTCAGGTAGCCACTGTAAAGAGCGTGTTTCTAATTCTCCTGCTCCCATGGCTGTGGGTGGTGACAATAAAGCTATCAAGCTGCACAAAAGAGAACCAGGAGAAATTAAAGCTTTTCAGGCTGAAACTACCGTTGCAAACTAGAACTGACTCATCCAACACTGACAGCTGCTTTCCAGACTTTGGAGATTTGAGCTTGTGTAGTGCGACAGGGATTTCAGACATTGAAGTGGCCTGCAGGTGGGACTTGAACCCGCATATTTTCACTCCAATCTTAGTTCAGTTTAAACTGGGACTAAAATGCTTCTAGTTTGGGTCTCAGTTCAGGTCCATAATTATCATGATCAGGTCCATCAATTCCTTGAAGCATTTAACACTGAAAAATACTGCATTTAAAAATAGGAATGGGGATGTGACAAAGGCAAAACTTCCAGGGGCAGCTCAGCCAGAAGGACAGTCCCTGCTCCCCTAGCAGCACAGGCACTTTTCACACTCATAGCACAGTGCTACAGGGTCCTTGTACCCCTCATGTCTGGCTAGAGAAGATGGAGAGACACTGCAGCACTGTCTGGGTGCTGCTGTGCTGTAGAAACCAAGAAGAGAGAGGAAAAAATAACTTCTCTGCTGTCTGCCTACATCCCAGATGTGCAGAAACTCACACACATTTATACAGTGATGTACCCCACAGAATTGCCAAGGTTCAAAAGACATATAAAGGGCTCTGCTGCAAAAAAAATGCATTGCACCCTGTTGTAAAATAAAGGAGACTAAAAGAATAGAGCTAAGTGAGCACAAAAAGTATCTGAATTACTAAGAACCCATCTGCCAAGCACCATGGCCCTGTATCACACTGCAGAAATGAGAACTTCTGTCCACACTAGGAAAACAGGATTGGGGAGAGTCAGAGGGGAATTAGGAGTAGGAGAGGCTCTGTGTGATGTGGCTTTGTATGATCTAAAAGGTATAAACAGCTCCTGTGCTCAATAGCTCACCAGCAGAGATGTTACTTTATGGTCAACTCAGTATTTTGAAGCAGTAACTATTTGCTAGTTCAGTCCCAAACTGACTACAATGATTTCAAAGTTACACTTTGGTATCTGTCTCTGTTTCAGGAAACAACAAAGCTTTGAACCAGTTACATGCTCAGAGTTAGTGCTAGGTTACCCACCTGATTTTGAAGGAATGAGGAGATAAAATACACCCACACAAGGAAAATGAGATCTATTTTACCTCATTGTTAACAAATCATACCTAATTCTCTTTGTCCAGAGACAGAAAAAGTAACTGGATCCCCAAAGGTGCTACATTGTTGTCACTGTTAGAAAGGCTGTTTGTGAGCACTCTTCGTCAAAGACATTTCATTTCTTCACAGACACCCTTCTGCCAAAGCAATGGTCATATGCCTTCAAGACAAATTTCATGTGGGCACATTTCTTCAAAAGACACTAAAAATTGTTTAAATTTTTCCTTCCTAAATCAGCATTTTCAGCATCATTTGTGTCAGAGCCAACTTCCTCTCATTCTTCATCTCTATTCTGGCCCACCTTTCCTCTCCCATGTGGGCTCCTGATTACCACTTTAGTGCCAAGAAACCCATATTGATAAATGCAAGGTTTGTTCAGTTTAGTAGAGGAAACTATACTGTACAGCCTTCTATGTAACCTACACTAAAAATCTGTCTAGCATTGGCTTAAATCTCTTGTGAATATGAGTAATTTTTCTGAATAGCATATTTTCTTTACAAATGGCACATACCCCAGACTTTGACTTTTTTATTCTCATTATATCATATTAAGCAGTTTATGCCAAGATGACAGAAAGTGACACACTGTGACTTCTATCGTAGCAGGAGGAGGCTGAGACTTGATGCAGACTTTTGGGCTTTGAACAAGCACTCGAATACTATGGTGGTTATTTCACACTGATTACTGTTCTTTACTGCTGATATTATTTTCCCTGACTGGTTAACTTTTCCCATCCATGTGCCTCTTCCATCAAGGTAAATTATTAAACAATTCATTTAGCTTGCTTGAGGGCTGTTTGATTTGGGGTTGTTTTCCCTTTCCCAGAAATACATTTAATTTACCTTGCATTACAGTGCACAGCAGAAATCACAGTGCAATTTCTGGAGGAATTAAGAGGCAAGAACTGCACATTATTCATATCTCACAGAACTTGATAATAAGTTATTACTCCTCACTCTCAAAGGGGCAAACAGAATCACGAGAAGTGATTGCTGTGAAATTCCAGTGCTTCTGCAGGCACAATGATGTGAGTATTTCCAGTGTGGCTCACCCTACTGTCTTCACTTACATTTACTGCCAGTGCCAAGCACAGGACATCAGGGCACTAAAGTCCTTTCAGATGTTGATGACTCACACTCTTTAAATACGTCACATGCCCAGACAAATCCACCTTCCCATAGAAGGCACCAAATGCCATTAGATGAAGCAGATGTTTCCAGGCAACCTGACCATGACCACAAAGTGACCCTCATCTATTTCAGATTCATCAAATCATCAAAGGCTCCTGCTCCTGCCAATAAGACTTGGGGCAGGCAATTCCAAGAGGTCATTATATAATTACCAGCTGCCTGAACCAACTGAGGCAGAAAATGCTGTCTCCAGGGGATCAGGGCTGTTCCTGAGGAGTCCATGGGAGCCAAGGGGACACAGAACAGCCAGTGTCCTCTCTTACCAGGTTGCACACCTATCACATCTGAGAAGAGGCAGCCCAGTGACTGTAACAGCTCTCAACCAGCTGGTGACCATTAGACAAGGTGAATGAGTCAGATCTGGGGTCTATGCAGGAAGAACTTTTTGGGAACAGGGGGAGGCAGGGATGGGGACCTGCCTGAAGCATAGGTCTGGGGTTCAGAAAGTCCCATCAGGAAGCCAAGACAGAAAGTAACTGAGAAATCTTCAATATTTTCCAGCCAAGACTGGGGGTCTGTGCTGAAATGGAACTCCTTGTCCATAGGAAGAGGATGCATGGATGGTAATGGCAACAGAGGCATCTGGGTGCCCTTATGGCCTTGGCAGAATCCTTCCCCTTGCAAAGGGCAGCAAATACCAAGGTTAGCCAGCCACCTTCCACAATGCTTTTATATTGTACACACACCAGAACACAGGTAATCACAAATATCTGGAGGTTAGCAACTTCAGTCAACCACATACATCATAGTAAATCATATACCAGATATCAACCACAGTGTCATTTCCCCTAACCTCTTTCTAATCCAGTCTCTTTCTTTTTGTCTTTCTTATGTTTTAGATTCCTAAAGGTGTATGTGTTGGTGCAAGAACCTCAGGACGAGCTTGTCACAGAAGGAGAAACAAAATGGTCCGTTTACCCTGCAGGCAGTTAAAACACACCCATGGAAAGCCAGACTCCCAGTCTTGTCTGACAATGTCTTGTCTTGCCAGACATTTAGACAAAGCAGGTTCACTCAGCTTTTGCAATCTATTCCAAAAGAATTCTGAATCTCCAAAACCTAACAATACAAAATTTTACCATAGTCAACCCATAGCCCACTTACTAGGCAAAGATGCCTGAGCTGTGATCACAAAAGTACCAATAATGTCAGAATGACAATGTGGAATACAGAGGAGGCAGTACTCCCAGACATATACTCAGTAACCTATTAGGAGTGTTACATATGAATTATGTTGTGAAACAAGAGTTTGGTAGTAAAAAAGCTAGCTGATAAGTATTGTACAGGTTTATTACAATGTTGGGCTGTGTCAAGCCCCTTATTGCAATCATAAATGGAATAACTTCTGTAGCTATGAGGGAGATGACTGCACAGAAAAGGCTCTCTTTCTGGAGTGCTCAGGCACCAAGAACTGCTCAGCCAACAGTTCTTTCATGCTTGAGTGCCATTTCCAAGTGCTTTTTATTTTTATCTCAGAGACTTACACAATCAAAGCCTGCAGTTAAGATGATGGTTCCACATCAGGCAAGAAGCTAAAGGTAGCATTCAATCTCTGTATTAGGCACATTCTTTTTCAAAATATATTCCTAATCTAGTTTATGAAATATTCACCACAAACACCTGCAAGTTATCAGTAGAGAGGAAAATGCTTTGATATATCATGTGCTGTTGCCTTTGAGAGTTTTACAGCATCGTGGTACCTCACCAATTCTGATGTAAACCAGACCAGCTTCCAAAGACAAAATAGGCAATTAACTTGAGCAACAGATATCTGAAAAGTGCAAATTTCCTATAAAATCAGGTACTGATGCTGTCATTGTGGAGGAAGGATAAGGCTGCCTGAAGTAGGCATCTCCATAGCATCAACTGCTCCCCAGTTGCTGGTCTACATCTCCCCCTGCCTCCTCACTCTCCCTTCGCCATCATCTCTTCACAAGCCACCTGTCCTCCCTGGGGCCAAACCCTGCTATGGCTGACACTGCTGAGAAGATGAGAGCAGGTTCTTGGAGTGACAGGCAAGAACTGCTACACTGAGTTTGGTGGAAATTTGCTGATTCGAAAGCAGTCTTTAGTGATACCATGCAGCATGCCCCTGTAACCCCACTAATAACTGACTTGGCAAAATTCTTTTCCAGACAATCTATCTCAAAAATGGCAAATAGACTCTCTTTCTGTATTGTTTACCTGCTAGGAAGCACAGAATAAATGAAGCATACACATGCATGTGCACAACTTTTGTATATCGGGAAAGTTACCTGTCCTTCACTTTCTCATTTATTAAACCCTTACTTTGACAGGTTCTTGCACACATGCTTGGACAATTTTTAGAAGTATCATCAATCTAACTGCAGTTCAGTTGCTCTCTCGCCCTCCTGTTCAGACTTTGACTGAACAGTTTCTTTTAACAAATGAGTGATATGGCTGGGTGTTATCAACCTACTGTAACATTTAATAGATATTCATAACATATATTAATCATGAGCAAGTTTACAAAGGATTCAATCCTGCAAGGTGTGAAGAACACTCGATTCTCCTTGAAGTCAGTGAGAGCAGGAAGGATAAGATTTTTGTCCTCCCAGGTGCTGTGTTACAAATGACAAGTCGTCTTCTTTCTGAACGTTAAAAATGTGAGGTTTCTGAAGCAGATGTATGTGCCATATCAGTTTGTTTTACCAGTACCCTGTTCCTCGTGTAAGAATGATTTATTTTAGTTTTAAAAGTTGTACTACAAAAAGAAAGTCTTCCACCAAATTTATCCCAGGTACAGAAGTCTGCACTTAAACAGAACTTCCTGCATTTTCTCTGGCTGCTTTGAATCAGAGCAATACTTCTTGGCATGTAAACACTCATATAAGAAATGACAATTTTTGCATTCCTGTCCAGATGCAGAAGTCAGAAAAACTTTGTGAATTAAAAACCAACCAAGTATATAAGAACAATAACACAGCTTCCTAAAATTTAGCAACCTATTAAAGTGAAATATAGAATTACAATTAAGATTAATGGGAGCCAACTAGAATGAATTTCAATCAGTTTTATTTCAAAAGCATGTGGGATTCTATTCATCATTTATATGAAATTATCAATTTACCATTTTCAATTACCATTATTTCTTCCCTTTATTTGGATTTTAAGAATAAAGTTCCAATTCCTTACACAAAATACAAGGGAAAGCAAATAAGAATATTTAATCCTAATAAAATACTCTTTGTTGGGATTTTTTTTCACAACAGGAAGATAGCACAGCTGAACTACACATAACCCTGTACACAAAATATCCTCCAATTTGTCTGGTTTGTTCAGAGACATATTCATGCCCTGACTGCTCTTCCACTGCCACTTCTTGACATTGTATTGTAATGTTAGATATTTCATTAAAGATTAAAAACAGTGTCAGCCAAATTCCGTTTACCACAGGAGATGATGTTCTTTTCCCTCAAACAGCATCTCGGTTCTGTTGTTCATTTCCATCTTCAAAAAAAGTAATTTTTAATACCACCTGCAGACCTGCAGCTTGGGTCTGGTAATCTGCTTCTTCACTCTGAAACTGAAGAAGTTACAGGTAAAGTCTTGTATCTTCACAGATTACATTGAACTAGTCTTTTGCCTGAGAGGGAAGCCTTGACTAGTGAGCACCTCCTTCGTAAGCAGTACTGAGATTCAAGTGTCTGAATGTCAGAAAACCTAAGTGATTTTTCAGCTGCTTCATTCTTCTGAATATCTATGAAAGAATTTAAACTTGATAAGAAGGATCTACTTTCTCTTAAATCAGCAGTTAGTGAAAAATCACCAGAAACTAATTGTCATGGTTTAGCAATACCACTTTTCCAATTGAGTGCCTCCACCCTCACTCCCCCACCTGAGACTAACCCAAACCAGAGCTGTTTGCTTGCTCCCCTCTCCACGCTGATTTTTCCCTCTCCCTTCTAGTTCTAGGGATGGAGTTCAGAATTGGAAGCACAAAAAGGTGAAAATTACAGGTTGAGATAAGAACAATTTATTGGAAACAGCAATGAGATAAGAAAAGAAAGAGTAACAGCAACAATATTAATAACAAAAGGTATAAGACAAAGAAAATTTACACAGAAAAAACAGGACAAATTACAGACCAGCTTTTCCCATCCCACCAAAACACCATGCTTTTTCCCCACTCAGAAACAAGGGAATGAGTCCCTTATGCCCATTGTAAGTGAGATGGTATTGAAGAACACTAAGGTCTGGCCACATCCCCTTTCTGGCTACTGTAAAAAATTAACCTTGTCCTGGCCTAAACTAGGACATCAAAGTAGTTGGCTTTTTTTTTTCCTCAGAAAGCAGGAGACTGAACCTAAACTAGGCACAAGCCTAAGAATGGGATATTTGTACAGCTGAAGGAGATAAGGCTATG
Organism: Calyptomena viridis; assembly: GCA_013390005.1. Lineage (NCBI taxonomy): Eukaryota > Metazoa > Chordata > Aves > Passeriformes > Eurylaimidae > Calyptomena > Calyptomena viridis. The sequence continues at coordinate 341,780 of WEIV01013741.1, read as the reverse complement.
GCCTCTGACCAGTGTGAATAATTAAATTCAAAATATTTTCTTTTTTCTTCTTCTGTATTGTGCTTTGGACTCATTTGTTTGCTATGTCCTATGTTATAATTGTTTTGCTGCTATAGCCCATGATGAAATGTCAAATTAGATGACACTGTAAACTTGAAGAATATTTAACAGCCATGAAAAAGCTATTCTTCACCCTCTTCTGGCTTCTATATGCTAATGTCTCCTTGTCTCCTTCAACATAATCTAGGTTATTTTAGGGGTTCTTTACCTCTGGAAATGCTTTCCAATCTCATTATGCAAATCCAGTATATGGTGCATAGGCAAAAAATATATTCAAGTTATTAAATGAGAAATCTGAATTATTTTCAAAGAGTTAGATGTACAGTAATAGAAATTACAACTGCTAACTGAGAATCAATTTTCCAGCTGTCAGTTTAACAAACAATAATGCAAGTTTTTTTATCCATTCAGTTGGCTACCTGATGTTTCCTCCTTCAACAAGAGGCGTTCTTCACATGACAGGTTCATGGGAGAAGAGATGACAAAATCCATATATGTGGGCAGAATGCCCCTAACAGAAGGCATTCTGCTAGCAACAGTCCCCTGGAAGATCCCGGCTCTGATGCCCTGCAAAGGAGTCAAGCAGCAAGTGGAAGGTGTCCAGTGCTGAGTGAGAAGAGGAAATGGGTGAACTATAGTTGCAGCGAGCAGAAAAAAGCAGATGGTGCCAGTAGGTTGTAGGACTGTTGATTTTAGATTGTAGTTACAACTGGCAATCATTTTGAACCACTGCTGGTTTTTTAATCATTCAGCTTTGATTGCAATTACCAGCCAAAATCAACAAACCTAATAACAGAGCTCAGAGTATTCTGATGAAATAGTTAAACTCCCAAGTGTTTGGAACCAGATCTTACAATCCTGAAATTTAACAGGAAATCTTATTAACAGGAAAACTTTTGGGGCCATAGGTTGTGCGCCAATGTATTCATAGCCTAGAACCATGCAAGCAAGAAGGTTACGGTGAGGACAGTTGAAGTTTTCTTTTGGAAGCTGAACTATAGTGAGCAAAGGCAACACTTACCTGAGTGGCAACCAGTTTCATACACTGTTTTGCCGTAGAGCCTAGTTTAAGGCAACTGAGTGTCTCAAGATGAACCAAAGCCTGAGGTTTTCCAAAGCAGTGAACATTTTTTAAAAGAACATGTCTGACTTCTAACTCATTGAAAACTGTCTGATGTATACAGTAAAACTCATCAAATTTCTTAACCATTTTGTGAGTAGGGCAGGAGCATTTTGAAGGCTACCTAGTAGGCTGATCCAGCACTACAGCTCATACAGGATGCAAAAAGAACATTTTGAGCTTGTGAGAAGTGATCATGAGCACATATTTGAGCAACTAAGCGGAAATCAAGTTCAATTAATCTTTTTTTCTGCTAAATAACATGTCTTTCACTTCACAGTTGCTCTTGAGAATGAATCTCATCTTGAAAGGAAAAGAAAAACAGACTCAGCAAAAAGTTATAGAAAATCAGACTAAAATGACTTCAAGAGTACATCTTGAAGTACATTCTCTCCACTCAACTATATCCAGGCCATGCCTGACAGAGAAGTTCCTCAGGTGGAGATCCCACAACCTTTCACAGCTTGTGCTGAAGTTTTCCTGTCTTTGTTCTCATTATGTTATTTCTTACTTTCAACATGAATCCTCGTTACAAGAATTAAAGTCTGTTATTTCTTGTTCTATCCATAGAATGTGAAAGGAACGGTTTCCCCCCTCCTTCAAGTTGTGCAAATACTGCTATGTTTCCTACTAATATTCTTCTTTCTTTACTTAACCATCCCAATTTCCTAAGCTTTTCATCATAAATAACATTTTCTACTTCTACAATTACTGTATTCAGCAATCTTTCCAGTTGAGTCAGGTATTTTTAGAAAATTAGTACCCAAAACTGGGCATAATATTCCAAAAGAGCCTTTACCAAAACTTACTAGAACAGGGGATTATTTCACGTATGCTACTGGTAATACTCATGTGTTACTATCCTGTTAACTCACAACAAAATTACTTTTTTTTATCCTGTTCACTAGGTAATTCACTGTGACGAGAGATTCAGCCTAACCACTTATTCTCCAGTGAGGAGGATACTCAATTATCCAACCTCGTATTCTCTATGTGGAAGTAAGAAGATTATTCCTGTCCAAGTTTAATATCTTGACATTCTTCTTGTTGAACTGCTGCCTTATACTGCATCTTTAACTTCTCAAACTCTTTCTGAAGACTAATCTTGTCCTACAGTATGCTCCTTAAACATTGGTGTCTCCTTTTGTGGGGGGGGAGACAGTTGAAACGAATTAAAAGTGAATCCAATATCAAATTGTTCGAGACTTTGAGTATAAGGATAGAAAGGATTTTATTAAAAAACAAACAAACAAACAAACTATATATATGTATATATATTATGTATCAAAAAACAAAACACCCTTATCCAAACAATATAAGCACCTAAAATATTAATTATGTATCCCCTGCTTAGGTGAAGACCGGGACTCCCCCA
>WEIV01013741.1:323664-339177 GCA_013390005.1 Calyptomena viridis | reverse complement strand
GCAGGTTCCCCTGCACACTTCCCATGTGCCGTGGGAATGGCCACCACCCCCCTCCCAGCAGGCAGCGCCTCTGAGCTCCGGGGGGGTGAGTGAGCCGCGAGGGACAGCAAACACAGGCGGCACCGGCCGGTACCGGCAGCCACAAAGGGCGGCCACCCCTGGTGCACGGCCAGCACAAGCTGCCAAGCTGCAACCCACGGGGCACCGGGCCTCCGCCACACCACTCCCGGCTCCACAGCAGCGGCCTCTGCTGCTTCTGCTTGCGAACAAAATGGAAAAAGTTTTTCATTAAAATAGAACCATAACAATTGGTAACATAGGAAAGTTCATAAAAAATACTGAAAAGTGATAGTGAGCTTTTGATAACTGCTTTCTAAATTCAGTTTTCCAAACAGTGTCCCACTTATTATATGACAATTAAATCTATAGAGAGCTTCCTTGCCTAGTTTATAAAATGCCATGAGAAATACTACCAGAATTTATCAGGAGAAAGTAGCATGTCCTAGCCTGTTTTTATCATGTCTATAAGGGCAAGTATTAATTAGTTCCAGAAAGAAATTAGATGACTGACATAATTTGTTCTTTGGCAAATCCATAATGTCTTTTAACCCATTTCCTCATCCTCTTTCAGGTCTCTAAAAATACTTTGAATATTTGTTCCCATACTATTCCAGAAACCAAAGACAAGCAGACCATCCTATGATTTTTAGTTCTTCATGTCACTCTTTTTCCAAGGCAGACACCATGGTTTCTCTTTTCCAGTCTTCTGGAAGCCTATGCATATTTCAAGAATTATAAAAGGTAATCACTAATAGCTCTATGGTTCTTTCTGTAAAGCTTCACGTCACAGTGAATTTCCTGAGACATGAAATTTGTTTTCTTCCTCAAAATACCCAAGAGCTAAACATTCTCTAAATGGCCTATCTCCTATCTTATTATTTTCTTCTGAGGTTAGCTTTGTTAAGTTTAAGAGCACAGCTGAACACTTTAGTGAAGACTCACACACACACCAAAAAAACCCCCCAAACACTAAACTTGTCAACCATCTAGACCTTCACTTTTGGCATCTTATTTTGTCATTCTTTTAACAGTGATTCCAGTTTACTCCTTGGTCTTTTTCTCACTTCTAATGTACTTGCAGAAAGTTTTCTTGCTAGCCTTTCTGTCCCTTGCTATTTCAACATGGAGACTGTAGAAAATGTAGTAACTCAAACATTAATTCAAACAGCTGGCATAAGAAGTACATGGTATGTTGCAATACTTTCAAGTGCTATTCGGGACAGCTGGAGCAAGTACCTGCACAGAAATCTGACTTGCAGCAACCACTGGCATTTAGGGTGTGTAGTACAGCTCGTGGTTGTAAATGTTTGAAGGGGAATGAGAGTTGGGATCATGTCATATACCACAAAGTGGCACCATCAAATAGATCAGAAGAGCAGACAACACTGTAATGTACACCACAGCTTCTTCTCCTCTTGTCTTGCACACTGGGCATCAAATGTAACACTGAAAAGTGGGAAAAAGATGCATTCAGTGGGCTTACTGCACTTTGTGTGCCATCTCACCCTGTTGTGCCTACCTTCAGCTGCCCTTGCTGCACCTGCTGATGAGTGCAGGCACTGTTAGCCTACTTCTGCCCAAAGCCCCAGGAAGACCCAAAGATGGACCAACTCCATTTCTCTCTGTTTTCTTCTCAGTTCCTCTGTCTGTAAATAATGGAATATCTTCCTCCACCACGCCTCCCCATTTCTCCAAGCAATGAAATTGGAGCTGTGTCAGGGTAGCTAGTCCTTTCTTTGCTCTGATTGAACAATAATGAAAGAATGGGAAATAAAAACTAGCAACTTTTGAGATTAATCCCCCTTCTGTTCTCAGCTGTCAGACTTACTTATTTTTTCCTTTTTTCAGCTAAATCAGGTCATTTTACTACAAATCTTTACTCTGAATGAAAGATTAAACTCAGGTATTTTATTTTCATCAGGTCATAATATTCGGCACAGAATAAATGGCTATAGTTTCATTTGGATATATGGGGCCTCCTATCAAATTCCACTAAAGCCTTACTGACTCTTTCCATTTTGTTGAATTCCTTAAGATCTTACTGTAGTAGACTCCCGGCTAACAGAATCTTGCACTCAATTATACCTATCTTCACATCTGAGATGTTGTATTTTCATGAAGTCTCTTTAAACAACCAAGAGAATCTTAAGGATTGCTGTGTAATAAAAACAGTAATAGAAGTGAAAAAATCCATGAGCTAAGTGTTTTTCACTGACACAGGTTTTTTTTTTCTACAATGAGAAGGAAAAAAAAGAAGGGGAGGGGGGGGAAGGCAAGAAATAAGAAAAGGCTTTCAGACTACATTTAACTGCTTCAAAGCCAACAATAAACATATCAGTTACACCAGAAGACCGAAAAGGCATAAGGGCATCAAAACCAAGACTCATTGAGCCAGTGTTTGTGGACAGATGTCATTTCCACTTTCTCAGTACAAAGACTGCTATATCGTGTAGAGAGAGCAGAGCTCATGCTGACACAAAATTAAAATCAAAAAACATGCAGTCTAATATGGTGATCTTATGAGAAGAAAGCAGGTTTCTTACACATTAGTAAACTCTCTGGTAGACTGTTGGATCTACCTTGATGTTTCTTACTTTACTGATTACTTCATTGATAGCGTCTCTTTTTAAAAGATATTATCACAGATGGAGCATATTCTCTCAACCAAGACAAGCTGACTTTATGTTGCTTCTGCTTTGCCCAAAATCGACCCACAGGACCTTTGGGATTTAATTTAAACAGAGAGAGACAAAGCATGACAAAAGCACAAGACATAACAACCCAACATGGGCCTCTGCTAAAGTACAAGAAGTTTCTGCTGTGCAAACTAATCCAAACATTTCTAGACCTAGGGCCTCTGTTCAAGTTTTGTTTTGTTTTCTCTTTGAAAGAATATTATCAATTTAGAAGTCAAAGCCTACTATAAAATTCTTCTTTAGAGCTAATAAATGGCAATGAGATTAGCTGATACGTGGAGCCCTTGAAAAGTTATTAATGCCTGAAAATATTTATGAAAAAATTCAGGTTATTTCTCTCAGAGGTATCAGATTTTCATGATATAAAGGTCACGGGAGGAGTTCATATCAGACTAGATCCTGTACAGGCTATTTTGCTGATTCCTTTGCTTTCTCATGAATGGGTAGCATTTCACTCACATTTTTAGAATATGCAGTGCAAAGGTAAGTTTAGTCCTTGTGCTCTATGACATAGGCAGTCCATTGACTTTGGGCAGGAGAATCCTAATAAGAATTGCCAGAAATACTGCTTGGATCAGCAGTGGCACTAACAAGTTTGAAAGGTACAAGGCAAGCAGTGTCCTCTGAATGTGAAAATCTACAACTCACCTCCTTCAGGTTATTCATATGTTGTCCGATTAATATCCTTGAGTGTCTTTTTCTATTTTCTCCTTTGGTTGAGCTTTGAGTTTCTCTTGCATGTACCACTGTTGGGAAACAAAATACTCCATCATGATAAACATACAAAGAAATAGGAAACATAAATACAATGTCCCAGTGACAGCAAAGGCAAAGCATTGCTTAAAGCATGATGCTGGGCAGGAACTGGAGATTCAATGATGGCACCTCAGTCACTGCTCAGGTGAGACCAGGGAAAGCCTTTTGCATAGACCACCAGCATGCATGATCCTAAAAACCCAAACCAGCATTTACATCCAAAGTAATGAGGGTCTTCATCGTGAGTGAGTGAGTGAGTGAGTGAACCATATCGAGGAATAAGTAAGGAAATCAGGATAGGTAAAAAATGTTTGCAAATAGGTGTCATAAATTACTTGGTCATCTAGAAATTTTGAATTTCACCCCTCTGTATTTATTGCTGAAGAGACATGAAAAGCAGGCCTCTTTCTTATGTAGCACTAGGGGTAAGGAAGACTCTCTTGAGAAGAGAGGTGGAAAAAGGAAAAAGGGTGAAGAGTTCTTGCTGACTGGCTGCAGCTCAAATGGAGCACAGAGAGGAATAAGAGAGGGCAGTCACCAGGAAGAGCCATCCCAGCACCCATGTGTGACACCAAAACCCTGTCCTGTTACATAAACCACACGAGAGGACTTACACTGAAGGGAACAAGAGTTTCCATGGATGTACAGAGGATCTGTTTTGCAGGTTGGTTCATTGGGTGTTATTCTGCCATACCAGATGTGCTCAAAACACAGTGCGTATTTGCCCAAACTAATCTGCCTTGATCACATTGTGTGTAGTTCACTGTTGAATGCAAACTGATGATCTCAAAATGTCAGCACTGTCCATTAGCCCACACCAAACTAATTTTTCCAATTGGGTCAGCTTTGATCTGAACCTTATCCTGCTATTACGGATCTCTGCACCATGCACTCTGAACTTCCATTCATGGTGAATGGAGGAGGAACTGCCTATCTGGCCTTACATTATTAAATGTCAAATTTCAACATTTAAAAAATTGCACAAGACTCAAGCTGTTTCAGAGGGATGGATCTGCAATGTAACTGGAAGCCAGTTTAGGACCCGGTGGTGCTATTCACAGAGGTAGATTATAACTCTTATTGCAACAGCTGCTCTGGCCATTGTCAAGATCATCACTGAAAAGTTCCTGTGGCTTGTCAAAGCAAATAACTAACATCACTTCATTTAAATATATGGATCTCAAAACTAAGGCAGCTCTGAGTTGTTTAACATGCAATTCACTAATCACTGTTACAGGTGTAGCAAACTCTGAAAGAAGCTTGAGGTAGCAGAGCCTCACCCATTTCGATTGACTCTCACACCCCAAGTCCACTTTCCAAAGCAATTTAGGCATCTGGGGATCCATGTGACCTGACCCCAGAGCTTCTTATTCATTCTTGAAAAATGCACTCGTCTCTTGTATTGCTCCTTTCCCTGAAGCCAAAAGTTGCTCTCAGTAGATGGTCAGTTCTCAGTTCTTTCACTGGTAAGTGCAAGAAAGCATCTGCAGACCAAATGAAAAAGTTAATAAGAATAATACTATCGGATTTATAATTAACATTTATTTTCTTACTAAACAAGTTTCTGTCCCTTCCTTTCGATTGCTTTAAACTGAAGGCAAGAAAGTGATAATAAAGTTGATCTAGGATATACAGTAAGGAGGGGTCATTCCCTGACCTCATCCAAAAGGCTCCTTCAAGTAAAACTACATCCATTTCTTACGCTGTTTCACTAGTGTTAAGACACACCCCCCCTCCCATACAATGTATAACAAAAAAGACTTTTTACAAGGGCATGTAGTGATGGGACAAGGGGAAATGGCTTCAAACTGAAAGAGGGTAGATTTAGGTTAGACATTAAGAAGAAATTCATTACTGTGACAGAGGTGAGACACTAGAACAAGTTGCCCCTAGAAGTTGTGGATGCCCCATCCCTGGAAGTGTTCAAGGGCAGGTTGGATGAGGCCCTGAGCAACCTGGTCTAGTGGAAAGTGTCCCTGTCCATGGCAGAGGGGCTGGAAGTAGATCTCTTTCAACCCAAACTATTCCGTGATTCTATAGTACTGTGAGCTGGCTAAAAGCTACCCAAGATGTCCTGAACCTGAATAAGCACTCTCTGGTTAGAGCAAGGGCATATTGGCCTGTTTTCATCTCATAGGCATGTCTAGGGATAATCCTGGCAAGTTTCAATGCAATTACAGTTTCAAATGTACCCTGGAGAGCAGTATATTGCAGTGACGTTAACAAACAGTCCAGCAAGCTCTGAAGTCCTTCAGACACTTGTGGGATTTGTGGATTTAACAAACTTGCTTTCCTTTGAACATTTCAGGCAGGCAGGCAAACACTATGCCACTATCTAAAATGCCAAATCACATCAAAACACTACTGAAAATTTCATAAAATCAGTGAGGAAATCCTTCTTCTGTTTGTTATTAATGGTTGGAAGATAACCCTTATTTATAGTGCCCCAGGGACTTATTCAACAGGATGTAGTGACACTGATGAGAAGGATTATTTATTGTTTATACAGTTGCTTACAGATGAAGGCAATGCATAAATATTCTGGAAAGTATAATTCCATGAAAAACCTCTTGATAATGCATCAAAATACTTCTGGCATCAAAGTTATTCTGGACTCACTCTTTGCATCACAAGCTACATTTGCAATGCTCAGAAGGTCTGACTGTATCCCTTATCTCATAGTAGCTGATACGTAGTCAGTGTAAGAAAATTCTAATTTCTATCTGATATTAATATAGTGCCGATAGTCTGCAAGGCATTTTTAATCTAGAAGATTAAAAAAGTCCAAGGAATCTGGGGGCTTGTTCGACAGAATTTAAAAAAAAGTTTCAAAAATTAATTAATGGGCCATGGAACTTGCATTCAGACATTATATAATAGTATAATAAGGACTATGTGAGCAACAAGAACCTCACCATTTTGTGTAGTACATTAGAGATATACTATGTAATTATCAGGTTGTGTATGAGCTCAGAAATATCTTAAGTAATAGCAACACACTTGTGTCCGTAATCTCCAAAGCAAATGTAAAAGGAAACTCTAATGTACCTAAGAGGCAGGATAGACAGCACAGAACACAGTGCAAAACTTCTGGGTACCTTCTTCAGCTCTTTTTCACTATTGTCACTGGTACACCAAGCAATTATACTGATCACAGGATAGTTTCCATGACTTCCTGATCTCAGTGAGTATCTCCTCATTTTACACTAAGACCATCTACAATAGTGATTTAGTGATCAGTTAGATGTATGAACTAGTCATATGACCTATAGCATAGCAATTCTTACCAGTAACCACTCACACTGGAAGGACATGGTATTTGCCCCATGAGCTCTTTTGTGGTCTGTGCATTAGGGTTCTATGAAAATTTGGCTTATTCAATTTTTTTATGTCTACTGAGTATGAATTTTTAAATATTTGAAGCTTGTTATACCAAACACAACCAAATCATTCTCCATCATGCTGCTTTTTTCTCTAAGTTCCAGGTCCCAGGGTCTAACTTTTCCCACAAAAAAAATGTGTACTCTAAGCTAATTTTCAATGAATCAATAATCTCAAATCAATAGAGCAGGAAAGACAACTCTAGAGGTTGATTTTAAACACCTTTCACAAGGTGAAATAAATCTCTCTCAGGTGGCAGCCATTCCTCTATGCTCAGTACAGAGTTGGCCACTCAGACCAGTTACCTGACTTCTGAGTGCCACCATCATTGTGCTCAACTGAACTAAGCTACAACAGAGTCGTATTTAGCCTGCACACATTACAGGACACTGTTGCAGAAACTAAGAGTTTAGGAAGCTTAAATGAAGGTTTTCTGAAGCCAGTATACTAATTTTATTTCTTTTTTAATGGAAGAGGGAGTGAAAGAATATCTTTATCTTGTAGGAGACATGGGAACAGAACAAAGGGCCTTCTTTGTTTTTCCTGCAGAAAGCAATCCTCAGTGATGTAACTCCTCAAAAAGTTTTTGTATGCTGAAAAAGATTTTCTGTTAAATTCTTCTGGGCAAATTCATCTGGGGTGTATTAAGACAAACCTAGTTATACTGATCTATTACTTCTGTCTGAGCACTCAGTTTTCTTCAATTTAAAAACAACATAAGGGAGTAGGAAAATGTTTAAGCAATGAGACATGACATACTATACCATGCTGTACTGTTGATTAATGCGTATCCCAGGTGGATGGGAAGTAAGACAAGTGCCTACACCATATGTGGCAAGTGCATTAATCAATATTAACATGTATTAACAGGTACAGAGAGAGGGTACTGAAGAAGAGCTGTTTTTGGAATCCAGTCCTGCTGTGATGACAATGGGGGACTGAATCATGTTGACACAAGAAGTCAGCCTGACCTCTGAGGCTGTGACCTGAGAAAAACATGTTCATTTGATGAACACCATGCCACAGAATGTTGCAGGTGCTAAAATCTTACATGGATGCAAGGAGAGGCAGGGCAAATTCACATATCAGAACTATTTTCAGGCTATAAATTCAAAGAAACATCTCCAGGTCAGGAAGTCTTTGAGCTGCAAATGATTGGAAGCAGGGAGAGTGCCTGGGGAAGTACTACATGTTCTAGTTTTTTATGTCCTAAATTTACAATGTACAACTAGTCCCCATCAAGTGTATGCAAGTTGTTCAACACTCATAGTGAAAAAGTACATACAGCTATATACATACCTCCACTGAGAAACTGAAAAGCATCAAGACTTTTAGGTAACTGCCTCACTACAAACACAGGCAGGAATTTGGCATGATCGTCCAGCACAGAAACTTGAATCCACCAAGCACCCACTGCTAGTCATGTAGCAGCTTCCTTCTCAAAGCTCTGATGAGGCACAGAGCCTTGAGAGCTACTGTCTGCCTGAAGGTGGAAAACCGAGCAAGAGACGTAAGTCAGTGCAGTACAAGGCACTTCAGGAACACCACAGCACCACTGCTTTAGACACAGGAGAGGAGTGGGATTCCCCCTTGGAATGAGGCAGCAGCTCTTACTCTCCACTGAGTTAAAAAACAGCCCTATTTTCTACCCTGCCAGGCAGAAACCTTATAACTCAACTGCCATGTTAGGGAAACCAAAGAAACAACACCACCACATTGCTTATTGGAGCATATTAATATGCCCCACAGCAGTCTCCTTATGACTGCTAAACATTTACCCAAGATAATGAAATAAATGTCTTTTTTATTTATGGCCTCCTCTCTAGACTCTCTGTTACTTCCAGCTCCTCCTACCAGCACAGAAACCAGAATGTTTCGGTAGCCCAACAGCCAAACAATGCTGTCAACTGTCTACTTACAAATTAAATTACGCTTCTCTAATGCTTCTAATTTAACATATTAATGCACATAACAAAAACAAAAATTTTGGTTTGGCTTTTGTCTGATTCACGTGGTCCTAGGCTTCAAAAAATTTTTGAAAGGCTAAGGCAGCTTTTAAATTACAATTTCAATGGGTAAGTTAACAACAACTTAACTTGGATCAGTTAACAGATTTGAATCCTGATCATTTTCTAGAACCATAATTGTGAATTTAAAGAAACTTCTATTGTAAAAGTGAAGAGCTCTAAAAACTGGACAGGTCAATAAAACATGTCAGTGATGTTTCATCCTTTGTCTCCATTTTAGGCAACATGAGGGAGCATCTGTAACTTACATCAGGCTATTAAGATCTGTCACTGTGTTGATCAATAAAGACCTTTACTCTACACTTCAGTCCCAAGCCTTAAGTACTCGTTAGACAGCCTGTAATTTCAGAAAGGGAAGAGAGCGCCTGCAGGTGTTGAATAAATGCACCATGAAAATAGACGTCTCCTGTGTTGCAATGGAACTAAAATCAGGCTTCTCTGGTATTGATGACAGTATTCAGCTCCCAGTATATTTCTAACTTTGGATACATAAGATACCTAGTAATTTTGTCACATCTGGAAAATAGAGCACAGGAAAAAAATCCATTTAGACTCTTACAGCCATAGGTCATATTTACCATTTGCTAACAGACTGTTGTGTTGTGAATGGAGCCTGCTTCTCCAGTCCCACTACACAGAAAGTTTCTTTTGCCTCACTAAAACTCTCACAAAGGAACTCAATTAAAAAAAAAGTCACTGATTTCTAAGAAAAACAATCTAAATTGTGATGTTAACTAAAATATATCCTCAATAAATTCAATTTTTATACCAAAAAAAAGTATTTTGAAAGAAAAAGTCTTATCTATATTTTTTTTAAATTTGAAAATCCGAGCTGAAACATTGTACTGAGTAAATTCAATATCACTGATCCCATTGACTTTGGACAAGAAAACTAACATAGGCATTGAAGAAAAGCCATCACCAAGGCAGCTGCTTTTTAAGTGACATCTGCTCAGCTATGCCTCTGTGGGTCACATCTAGTTGCCGTTCCATATGTGTGACATTTCTGAACACAGATTGTGGCTTTATCTCCCAGTATCTCAGTAACGCTGTGAAAATTTAGATGTCTGACTAAGGCCAGGTTGACACCTGTCTCTGCTACTATCCTGTACCACTGAGTCACCCCATGGGGAGAAAGAGGCAAACCTTCAGTATTGAGGTGGAGGTGAAGACATCTGCTCAGTATTTTGAGTACAGCTGCTCTGTTCCCTGGAGCAAGTTTGCAAGTCCTGAATAGAGCTAGTCATCAAGGTGAGGTGATGCAGGCAGCTGCCTCAGGCAGCAGGCTGCCAGGGTGGAATTCAGCCTTTGCTGTCACTACAGCTGGAGACATGAAGGGCAGCAGCTACTTCTAGGTGGTAGAATGAGGGCCCTCATTCATGAAGCAACTACCATTCCTCTCTTCCTCTTAGCAATGATAAATCAGGCTCCCCAAGGCTCTCTCTCTATTTTCTCTGCCTTGGTTTTACTTCACTCCTTGCTAAGAAATCTGAGATGCAAAGAGAGAAGACTCCCTCCAGGTAACTGCTACAGATTTTATTGTCTCAGTGAGTGATACAGGTTATGCCACTCGTGACCTTCTGCAAAGCCAGGCCAGGCCAAGCCAAATGTTCTAGTTAACAAATCTACTCATCATGTCTGTCTCCTAATACGCACTGAAGTCTGGTTCACAATGTTCTATGGTCAGAACAGTGCTGGTTGAGGAGGCCTCCAGAGGTCACCTTGTCCAACGTCCCACTTGAAGCAGGGCTGCCACAAGCATTAAGTTAGTTTTTCCCAGTGGTGGGAACATTAGAGGTTACTCAATCTTTCTAAGTAACCTACTCCAGTGCTGCACTTAAAACAAAAGTGCTTTCCTAATGACAAATCTGAGTGCATTCTCTAGCTGTTGCTCCTAGTTGTATGATCTATCACCACTGTGAATCACTGAAGTTGTAATATCTTTGTGACTGGCCTTCAACCAGTCTACTTTGTTCTAGGTACAACCTCACCAAAGTAGACTAGGGAAGAGTAATTTTCCTTAGTCTACCTGTCATACCTGCATGATGTGCCTCCCTTTCACTGAGGGTGCACTGTCACCTGCCATTCATTTTAGCATCCCCCTGGTCCTTTTCAGCAAAGTTGCCACTTGAACAGTCAGCTCCCAGTATTATTGGTGTGTGAGTTTATTTTAGGCAGAGGACCAGAACAAGGATAAAACCACCAAAACTCTGCACACCTTTAGGAGTTCAAAAATAACATATTCAGTTCTCACTCTCCTCTTACTTCCCCTTTCTGTACTCACACTGCCCACACTAGGTTCTGCCCTGTGTTATTATTAAATTCAGCTATTGGAACTGCCAGTACCAAAGCATTCATAGATTTTTTTAAAAAACAGGCTTAAAATCATGACCTTCCCAAATGTAATTGGGACAACTATTATTGGCATTGTCAACATTTATATGTGTTCATGTAAAGAACAGTATTTGGGTGAAAGTGTATCAGGGTGAGAACATACAAGCAGGTCAGGAGAAGAAGTCTCCAAGATATTTCACTGCTATGTCCACGCAAGCAAGTAGTGCAGCCCAATAAAGGGGGATTTGTTGAGTGAAACACCTAGTGATGAGGACTCACTTTACGAGAATTTCAGGGCATTTTATTTCTGACTAGCTCCAGTCTATTCCTATGGATTTGATCAGACATGAACAGAGTGAATTAGGTACAAACTGGGACCACACCTTTCAGTTTATTCTCATGTACTCCCAAAACCTCTCTACAATGTGAAACAAAGTATTGTAAATTGTAAAGACTAAGACTTGTGCTCCAGAGGTACTCTCCTGATTTGAACTAAAATGCTAATGCAGAGGTACCTGCCGAGTTTCTTCTTTGCTTTCCTGACTCTATTCTTTGTCTCTTAATAGCAAGAACAATAGAATCATTTAGGTTGGAAAATACCTCAAGATCATTGAGTCCACTCCCCACTAAACTGTGTTCCTTAACTACCACATTTACATGGCTTTTAAATACCTCCAGGGATGGTGACTCCACCACAGGGCAGCCTGTTAAGGGAAAAGAGAAAGATATTAAGTGGAAAGTACTTCTGAAATGACACGGGCTTTCTGACTGAAGATAACATCCCATTTCTATCAATGTGTGTTTCATTTTACTTTCCCTAATTTTAGCTTTGTTTGTTCTCTTTTACTCATTATACATCATTCAAACAGAAACAAAACAAGTAAGAGTGCTGAAAGTCATTATATAACACATCTTACTCTGAAACCCTGAGAATTGACATATCACTGTTACTACAAGCAAATTTCAGATGTTCAACACCATTTTCTTTACCTCAGGACTTCAGTTCAAGAACCATTATTGTTTCCTTCTCTGTCTCGTGTTTCTCACTGCCTTGTTTTTAAGACATGTACTAGTTCAAGCCTACTTCCTTCCTGAAACATTTGAAGGTTGCTCAGTTTATTTACATCCAGTAGTACAGTAATACATTCCACTATGCAAAATGAGGTCTTAGCTATTCCTTGGACATTAACTTAGTTGAATATGATAGTCAGAACTCTCTGACACTGTTAAAGTTAATGATCTGATACTTTACAAGACAAGAGACATTTCAAATTAAGTTGATCATATTAATAGTTTTATTGAGCAACATTAACAGAAGTGTGTTGTTCAACAATGTCCTCAAGCAAAGCCTTTACTGGCACATTAGTGGTGACAGAACATTCAAAACCATAGTAAGAGACATCTTTATTTCTATAAAATGCAACTACAGATAGCCTAAAATTCTACATTAGAAACTAATAACCATAGCGCTCTGCTTGAAAGCTCTGTCTTCTGTGAGAATGTATGGATAACCGCTGCACACAGATCACACCACTTTATTGTCAGATGCCTTGTGGTTCCAGCTGCCTGTACCAGAGAAGAAGAATATCTCTTGGAAATGAGAGGAATGAATTTGCTTCTGAGGTATTGAAATATCTGGGAGCCCATTCGATATTAGGAAAAGGGGAAGGTAGGCAGCACCTTGAAAAATAAGATTTTTTCTAAGCAGTAAGATACTACAGCATTTCAAGCTTATGTGACGGGTGCTAGAGAAAATCTAGTGAGGAAGACAAGAGGGAAGAGAGCTGGGAAGAGCAGTTATACTGTACCTGAGTGAGTCAAAATACGCCAGTTTCACAGTCATGATTTAAAGGTGTTGAGAAACAATTCACACTGTACTTACTACCTCAGTTTACTGGACCTAAAAGGACTTATTCAAGCCAATGGTTTTCTCAGCTAGAGTAATGCTGCTCTGGCCCTCATGTACATGGTCAAAGGAGCAATTTCTTACAGAGGTCACAGGCCAAATTCAACAAATTTTTCTTCTCACAATGGTCATGTCATTTAGGTCAAGCTGAATGCTAAGTATCATTGAAGAATTTTCAATTTTTAAACTTTCTCCATGCCAGATTGCCAAGTGATCCAACTTCTGTTTCCAACACGTATACACAGACACCCTCTCTAAAGTTGCATATCTATATAAACAACTATGGTAATCAACTTATGCCACATAATTTGGAGCAGGTGCAATAGGATTATCTGACACAGTTTAGGGAGTATTGATAAAAAGAAAGTATCTTCTGCTACATTATTTTGAGCATCCAAACAATTGAAAGCTGATGAGAGTATAATTCAACAAAATCTTCCATCTCCATCCATCCTTCTCATTGGGTGTACTTGCCTAATATGACACATCCAGAGAAGAAAACTGGGGTCACATATGGTGTAACAAAATAATGAATTCAGCCTGCAAATTGTTGTGTCAGACCACCACTGAGAGAGTTCTACCTCAGGTATTATGACTGTTTTTCTCTGCTAATGGCAATAGCATATCTCTACTGATAGCAACCTAAATTGCATATCACTCCCTCATTGTTAGACACCATAGCAGGCACAAGGCTCACACTAGGCAAATATACTGAGCAGTCTGATTACCACAGAATCACAGAATCATGGAATAGCCCAGGTTGGAAGGGACCTTAAAGTTATCTAGGTTCAACATCCCTGGAGGGACACCTTCCACTACATCAGCTTGCTCAGAGCCACATCCAACCTGGCCTTGAACACTTCCAGGGAGGGGCCTTCTGCAGCTTCTCTGGGAAACCTGTTCCAGTGCCACACTGACATCACAGTAAAGAATTTCTCCCTAATATCTAATCTAAATCTACCTGACTATGCCGAAGATATTTGAAAGACCTTTGAACCTTGTAGCAGTGGTCAAAACTGTGGCTTCCAAGGGCTTGAATTTTTCAGCCTGTCTTGTTTTATAGCATTTTCAAATAAAAGTGCAAGACAGTCTGTGAGGTATGGCGTGTCCATAACCCATCAAAGAAAAAGGCATTGCCTTAGAAGAGTCAGAGTCTACCAAATCTTCTAAGCAGCCTTTAGTCACATAGAATTTTGGCACCCTGCTAGATCAACAAATAGAAAAGACAATAAATAACATCTCAACTAATAGGGTAAAGAAGTCTACATGGTAAACCCTTCTGTCATTTCTTCTATGTTTTGGTGCTTTCTCCCCAGGTACAAATGATTTTCTGTGCCTACAATTTTCAAGAGAGACTGTTGGAAACTGTGTGTGATGCAGCCAAGTTTAACAGCAATCCAGCAAGTTTAGCCGCTGAAAAAGAAGGCAGCAGCAATCAGAGGAGAACTACAGACAATTGTTCCACAGCCGCTGTTGCCGAATTGTAAGCCTGCACTTGTGAAGTAAAAAAATCTATCTCAGATAATTGACATTTATTTGATTGAAACAGCAGGGTGCCCTCCATCAGAATGGGAGGAGACCATATGGAACAACAGTGTGACTGGAGATAATGTTTGTCTGCTGAGTATGTCAATGTGTTTAGAGATTATTCATCGGGCTCTAGGGATTCCAGTATGGTAATGTTTCAGCTAAATTAGAATCAGATTAATTGCTCTAATCTAATGGAAAGACAATGTTTATCAAATTATTGCTCCTTCACCACATGATATTGCGGTGTCATTACTCTTTGAGTTTGAAAAAAAATATCAAAAGGCTCTCTTGTATCACATCTGCTCATGAGCTTCTTAACAGTGCTGATTTTTGCACAGGAGAGTTAATGCAGTTTATAACTCTATAAAGAAATTAATGAATTAAAGTAAAAGTTTTGTAGAAAACAAATTCTCCATATTGTGGGTAGACCTTAAACTACATTAATTGGAATTACTTTGTCTTGTTTTGGACTTGGGCTTTTTTTATAGGGACTAATTTTGCTCAGATTTTGATAAATTTTTATTGTTTTAAATGTTGTTTTAGTGGAACAAGATCTATTTTTCAATAATAAGTATCGAATTTTTATACTTTTTTGCTTGTTTTAAACTTTGTTTCAGTGAAACGAGGTCAGTTTTTTTCATAATAAGTAGAACTACAAGTGAAAAATATAGTAAAAAAATCCATGTTTTCCTCCCTTTTCTTCACATTCTTTAATTTTATTTTCATCTGAAAATTGCAATGAAATGACAAAAAAACTGAGTGTGCTGATAAGATGCTTAAAATTCTTTAGATATACTTGATATTATTTAGTGCTCAGGGTTGT
>WEIV01013741.1:310281-323659 GCA_013390005.1 Calyptomena viridis | reverse complement strand
TATTATTTAGTGCTCAGGGTTGTTTTAGAGCACCTGTCAAATGCCAACACAGAGGAGACACAGAGCTCTTCAGCTCCTTTCAATTGCAGTGCAAATCTGCATCCTGGTAGCACTGCACTGCAAGTGCTGAGTACCTCAAAGAGTCAGATGTTCCTTTAATCTTTCCATAGCTTAAATGGTGCTGTAGCCTCCAAAGATGTCATTTACAAGCTGATTCCAGGTTTTTTACTCTTGGCATTTTAGAATATTTTCAGTATATGCTTTACATGCTAAAACACAACGATAAAATACTAGTGCTTTTAAAACTTTATCTAGTAAGCACGATCCTCAAAAGGGGTAGAAGCATGACCTCTTAAAAGGGCTAATAAACCCACCGAGAATAACCCTCCAATCTTATTTTCCACTCTGTTGTGCTGACTTGATGCTACTGAAAAGCCCTGGGATTCGCAGGACTTTATGTATCAAACTGGAATAATAGAAGACAGTCAGGCACTTTGTTCTGCTTAATTCATAATGGTGACACTGTGTTTGCAAGGCATTCAGGCTATGTGCTTAAGAAAGCATTGAACAAATATTTTCTAGGCTTCTATAGTAACTAATAGTTGATCCTGCCTTAAAAGGGTCATATATTCTCTCAAGACATATTTCACTGAAATTCTATTTAATAGAAGTGAATACCTTTTTTAGTCAAGTGTTCATAATGCCTATTAAAACACATAGTTTATAAAAGTGGGCCAAGCACCACTACAAGAGTGATTGAACACTGAGCAGAAAGCAGTGCTTACACATTCTGTCCCCAGCAGCTTTCTCTCCCAGGTACAATCCTGCACAAAGATGCCAAGTTTTTAAGGCACAGACCTGTGGTGGGAAGGTATTTGTTGTGCCAATATTTTAGGATTCAGTATTTCCATAACATATTTCCCTAAGCATTTTTCTCAGACATGTAAAACTAGTTTTTCTGGCACTTTTGCACAGCCAAAGTCTCCTTCAATCTTTTTTACTTGTGAGGCATTAAAAGTTCATGGCAACTCTCCTACATAAAGCTTTGAGTTTTAAGCCTTACTTTATAAAGCAGAGATCAAAGTTGAAGTGGGGTACACCATGTAAATTGGGCTGTATAAACCAGAGGCACTCTGCAGCCATGATGACAAAGCCCTAACTACGTCATCTTCTCCGAGTTTCTCTACAAAGCTGTTGTTAAACCCTTTTTGGCTACCCAGTTTTTATGTATCTGTTTGAAACTAACGGACCATCTGCCCTCTTTCCCAGAGTTTTCCCACTACTTTTGAACTGAGGTTCCAGAAAGAGCTGTGATCTATGGCAGACTGACACTTACTCTGTCATCACTCAGTGCTTGGATCTAGCTTCATATCTTTTGTTCTGAGAGCTTCAGCAATAGCTTTTCCATTGTTTGCCCTGTCATAGGAGCTGTGAACCGCCAGCCCAGCCACTCCTCACTGGAGTCCTGAGGTCTGTACAGCGCAAAGATCCACTGCCACATAGTGCTAGGCATGGGAAGATACTTCTCACAGATATATATAACTTCAGTGTGATGCACCTTTTGAGGAATACTGTGACTCACTGAACAACTCATGGCATGAAAACACTATTCAGGAAAAATATACTAATTTAGTATGGATCTCTAGGCTGTGAAATACAGATGGTTAATCTAAATGCTTAATTTAAATAAATGACTTATTCATGATCTTTAAATTATCCTCTACCATTATTTGGAAATGATTTAAAGTAGCTGTAGTCCCTCACAGAAGAAATGGTAACATGCTGTCGAGGGACTTTTGTTAGTAAAATATAAGGATTTATCTGTTTTGAAGTAAAAAAATGTTGCACACATAGGACACTCCATGTGGTAATGAATTAGAAGATTTGCAAACTAGCAGCGGGGGATAGTGTTTCTGACGAAAAGTCCTGTACTAGAATCTGCAGGGTACTTCAAAATTGCTATTATTACTATCTATTAAAAATCACAGTGTTAAAAATGCATAGAATGCTCTACAAAAAGATTAATGTTATAGTTTATTTCTTGCTCCAAAGAATTTAAAACACAGTTCTGCCTCCAGAGACATTGTTGCCATACTCACAGAAGCCTGAAGGACCCAACAAAGTCAACAGAAGCTGCAGCCTATGAAAAAGAGCACAGCTGGGCATTGATTTTTTTATAGGCAAAGCAAGCAAAGAAATGTAAGAAAAGCAAGATATTCAGGTCTGAGAATTTTGACCCTGACTCCTCTTATAGTCTGGTTTAATTACGCTATATGAAATCCTGCTTTCACTGGGAGTCAATGGAAGTTTTATCATCTATTTAAATGCAAATTCAATTCACTTCAAGGTAGTTTCTCCAGTTTAGTCAGTATGTGTATATATAAACATATATTTGAAAGAAACTAGATGAGTAAATTTTGGAGAATAGAACTGTTTGCTTTTTTTTATTTTGGCAGTACAGTTTTCTGGCACCCAACCTTTGTCCAAACTGGTATGCACTAAGCAATGAAACAATGACTTATACCTCTTTGGTTTATATACCCAAGTAATGGGATAAGAAAAAGATTCCCGGATAATTAATTTTGATTACAGTTTTATTCCAAGTTGTCATTCACACATGTATACAAAGTTGATAAAAATATGTGGACTTCTCTATAGAAAGTCAGAGCTGGCTTTAGACTCAGGAATGGCTGCAGTGACAGGAGAATAAAGACCACCACCCTGCTTATTTTCCTGTGGTGTTTCTTCATTGTTTTGGAGCCATACCAGCAGAGCAGAAGTGCATGCTGGCATGACTCAGTAAATATCTCACAACTTCAGTATTCAACCATGACATCTGCAGGGCAATCACAAACTGTTGCATCAATATTGTTGTTACATTTTCAAGTACATATAACTTTTTTAATCTCTAACATAGCTACATAAAGTACCAAAGTTAAAGATTACGTATATGATATACAGGCAGCACAGTAGTACTGCAGCACAAGGGCAAATTTCCACTGTTCAGTTCCACTGTTCAGCTACTCGATTTTTGTCTAATTATAGCAAATTGTAACAACATTTCTGAGTCAACAACATTGTTGTAACTGATTTTCTGCTTGAGCTGTACAAACACTAAAAAACACCTGAAACTGGCAAACTCATGTGCATAATTGAAAAAAAAACCAGTTTCTGGTAAACAAAATGTGCCAAGGTTTTTCACCTGGAGCAAATTATTACAGCTGTTAATAAAAACTACTTATATAGCTTTCATAATACACAAGAAACTGCTCAAATAGCTCTGGATGCAGCTCTTTAGCTTTGTTTCATGGCAGTAACCTAGTGATTGCAGTAGAAATAAAGTGACCAAATAATTCAGCATTGCAGGACTGGTGGCTTCTGTAAAGGACTAAACATAGCTGTGTGTCACAGCAGACTTTGAAAGACATAATTGTACTTCGCATCTATGTCTAAAAAAAAAAAGCAAAAAGAGCTCACAACACTTCTTCAATTGATTTGCCCTTTGTCACTGTCACAGATATGTTTTCCCTATTTTGACAGGTAGTTGTAATTCTATTAGCAGCCCATCGACTTCCCTGTGAAATCGATCTGTGTTGGGCTAGCTGGGTCTTCTTAAACTAGGTGATTTATTGCTTCTGCCTGCTACCAAAAAATAAAAAATTAAAAAGAGGAAGATAAAGAAGATCTTTGCCTCTATGGTGAGCAAAGTACCTAACCAGTGTCTGAAAATTAATAATTTTTAGCTTGGCTGCTGGTCATCCCAGTAGCAGATGAGCTGTGACCTCTCACCAGCAGTTTTGCTGAGATGCCTGCTGATGCTGGCATGTATAAATGATTGTCAATTTCCTTTATTAATTTAGCTGGCTGCCTCATGTATAAACTAGAAGATCTCATTCACCCTAAATGTCCTCAGTATCAATCTATTGTGTTTACTTAATTTTGTGATTTTGCACTGGGCTGCTCAACAGCCTGAAACTGGACAACCTCTTAAAACCCACTCAATGTCTATTTGCTCCTGCAGACAGAAAATTGGGGCATACAGGTTCATTAACCATTGTTGGCATTCCAGTTTAGGTCAGAGAAGCAGGTTAGCATCATACTCTTCTTATGCAGTGGCATCTGAAGAAAGATTTACCTGGGTCTAAAATGGTGTCCTGGAACTTCAGATATTGTCCTGATAAGTGTCTTGATTGCATTAATTCTTTCTTCTTTCTTCTGGGTCAGAAAAATAAATTATTTTTCTACTGGCCAAAAGGCAAGTTTAGTTGTTGTGGATTGTTGTGGGGAACTTTTCAATTATCTCTAAATACGAATTTTTGACTGTGGGTACAAAGAGATGAAGAATATCTTTGTGTACTTGGTTATCTTAGCCAAAAGTCAGTTCCTACTTGCTTTTCCTAACAGGCTATGTAATCAAAGAAGAGATTTAAAGAAGAAGAAATTTAGTATCTCTCCTTTTTACATATTTCATATTTTCATCAAGCTGTGCAACTGATTAAGGAATCCCAAACTATTTTTATCATATATTAGAAGGAGTTATAAGTGTAAGTACAGGGATGTTATGTTGTAGGTGACCATCAGGAAGAAAGCTGACCTACCCAAAATGTTGCAGTAGTGAGTTATCTTTTTCCCAGTCTTTTTTCCTTCTGACTCAATTCAAGATCTACTATGGATCTGAAAGAAAACCTTAATGCTGACTCAAATGGCCCAAGGGGGAAAACAACATTAACCCAGCAGTTATTGACTTTAAAAATAGAGAAAGATGCCTAGAAGAAAATATATAAGTATGCATTGTAGATAAAAGAAGAAAATTCAATAATATCCACTTAAAATAGAGCCAAATAATACTGCTGGAGATGGATATTAGGGTTGATACACTGTGCTCAATGAAAAGAAAATATACCAAATCAAAGACTGAGATGAGTAGGGAAGGAAGGAGCTGTCTTGCAATACCTACATCAGAAAAAGCATCTAGAACATCTGGGATCTATTTAGTTCTTTCAAATATTAAAGCCTAAAGAAAAATACAGACCACAGCTCAAGCCAACATCTTTTAGGAAGAGACTGATAGCTAGAATTTGAACAAACTGGCAGAAATTTCTCAGTATAGATTCCAGTGAAACATCTCAGAACAGAGAGATAGTATTTCTAAATAAAAGAAACATTACTAAAGAAAAAAGCAAAGGCTGAAAAACGGCAGTAGGCAAAAAAAGGGACTGCATTCAGAGCATCTTTTGGATCAGACTATATCATAAGCCTTCATTCATTGCTCTCTGTTGGCAAGACCCCTCAAACTAGATGGTTTGAGGAGAGATGACAAGAGGAGCTAGACCAGATGACCTCCCACTTTTCTGGTCTATTCAATCCCATCACAGTTCTTTTTTCTGTTGGTATGGCACAGGTGAAGATTTTGTCAAAATACAGGAAGACATTTCTCACCAGAACTTGGAACTGGGCTGGGGGTCCTCAAAGACCTCTACTTATTTTAAAACAAAGCATTCACCTTCTGGCTTGAATTTTATGTTGTCAAATGTAACAGCAATTTTGTTACACAACATGTTGATTGCCAGAGAACAGCCTTTGGAATGTTCTGGATAAAACTGAATTGAGTTACTCATTATTACAGGAGAAGCTGTCCTTTTGAGAATCTACAAAATCCAACATTACATGCAGAAGAAACCTTTTGTAATACTGATAAATGACAACCATACATGGGACTCTCCACAGAAAACAAGGACTTGCCAGCCCTGGCAGTTGCCTAATACAGCATTTGACACTGACTTCAGCTGAGTATAAATATAGAATAGTGCATAAAGGACATTAGCCTCTATTAGCCTCTCATTAGCAAAGAGACCGAGTTGAATTTAATTATAGAAAAAACAGGTTCTAGGGGAGACTGTGTTGCTGCTGGAAGGTCACAAAAAATCCTTCTCCCTTCTATCGCTGCCCCCTCAGCAAGCCCCAGCTCCTTCTTCAGCCCGGGCTTGGTCTGCCTCGGAGCACACGATAGGAGGGGGCACCTCTAGGCGAAAGGCCTCGGTGTCGCAGGAGGTCCAGCTCAGAGGTGCTTAAAGGGCTGCAAGGTCTGTGTAGCCCCTTGCTATGCCTTTGAGGGTTAAGCCAGTAAACGGAGGATGAGGAAGACATGAGCAGCTCTTCTTGGTTGAGAATATTTTAAGTTTATTTCTCTCGGGGGGCAACGTGTCCCCCAGACGGTCCTAAGCTTGAGGAAGCAACAGAGGAAAGCCAAAATTACTTCCTGTGAACAGATTCTTATAGGGGAGTTTAGCCAATGAGAAGAGAGGGGACAAACTATTTGGAGAAGGGCAGGGGGGTTAACAGAATATTCCAACTTCAAGGGGTAACAGAACTATATAATACAGAAATACATAATATAGAAATACATATTAATTACGCATTACAACACCCTTCCTTCTGTTTTATTAAAGAATGGGACCATAAAGAAAACCTGGCTTTTTTTGTTGTCTTGGAGATGTATGTAAGGATGTAAGACTAGAGAAATGTAGTGAAGAAAAGTGAATGTCAAGTTAGCAGCAGGGCTTGTCAGCCCTAGGAATGGAAGAAAGTCATAACATATCAACCTTACAGAATTAAAAAAGGCTGCAGGTTCAAAATGAGTAAAAGGGCATGTGAAAAATAGAACAAATTCTACCAGTACTTGAGACACAATTTTGCCATATGAGGCATTCATAATATATCCCTGAACAATGAGCTTCTCTTCAAATGGTGAAGTTTAAAGATCAATTCTACCTAACTTGGGTATCTGACTTTTGCCTATGTTTTATGCAGCAAAAGTGGCGTGCACCTCATACTTAGGTCTACACAGCATTGACAAGTACATCTGAGTTTATGACAGAAGTTCAGAAAGAAACTTATTTGGCCTGCATTTGGTCAAATGAATAAATTCCATTGATCTTGATTGCTCTGGTTTAGATCAGCAGTGACCACAACAGGAAACTTGACACTTACTCAGTGGTAGACAATACCAGCTAAAATCAGACAAAATTAGTGAAGCAGTCCTCTTAAAAAAAGTGCCCAAGCTCACTGTGTAGTGGAAACATGTCCTCTTCGGGGATTTTAGGCTTAATTTAAAAGTCCTATAGAAAAAAACTTGTTAGGGCTGGTAAGGAAACAATGCAGAAAGTGATTAATGGGGAGCTAAAATCACAGTGTGCTTGATTTGTTTTGCAACACAGAACAAATCCTCGAGTTAGGAGAGCAATAAACCTCATCCAACTTTTGAAGGGAATACAGTGTGTTTGTCTTCACTGAACTGAATCCTCAACATACAACAGCTAATTAAAGACTCCAAAAGTCTGTAAATACTTTGATAAATATTGATATATAAGCCTGAGATCCTTACTTGGCTGGTTGGCTAAATCTTGTCTCATTTACTTCAGTGATGCTGAAAATTACTGTGGTGATTAACAATCTTCAGCTCTTAATAAAACAGCTAGCCCAAGATGTATGAAGAGGATCTTTCTGATATAAAAACTGAAGAAATTACTTCTTATAAAAGAAAAATTGAATCACTCACTGTACATGTCTACTGTTGTATATACCTGAAAAGAATATTTCCTAAAGTCCTTTTCATTAAAGGATCTAATTCACAGCTGTCTCACAGCAGAGAAATATTATGAAGATTTTGACTCTGCTACAGTAAAACTATCTACAACACTTAGACCAATCTGGCCTAAAATACTTAAAAGTTAGTTAGTTGGATGCGTATGGTCTTATTGCTCACGTTGTCATGTGAGATTTACATGCTGAGGAACATTTTCTCTATCTCTTAATTCACAGTGCCACTGGCAGCAAATATCTAGATACTGATAATTTTTCAAATTACAACTGAAGTCTAACTATGGTATCAGCTTTCATTATTTTTCTATCCACCTGTTGCTAAACCTACCCAAAGGTTATAAATATAACAGAAGTCAGCAAGCAAAGGTGAATAATTAAGGTGCATACACAATACCCAGTGCGGTAAGTAAATATTTTCTTTTTAATTATATTATTACCTGGGTTTATGTTACTAAATTGCTACACAATTTCATATATAATTGATTTTCCAAGAGAAATATTACTGAAGTGATTCTGAGTTCAAAACAGCATGAACTTAATAATACAGAAACAATTTCTATTTCACAACCTATAGTGATTTGGGATGTGCATGGGATTTGTATGCTGAAAAAACATTCCTTCATATTAGCAGTAATTTTGAATGTAACATAAAAACTCAATGACATTTTTTCTCTTTGTTTGTTAAGAAGCATACTAACAGTGCCTCCTGTGAGGATATATTTTGTAGGTGCTTTTGGAGATTATGAAAACAGTTGTGATGAAATATTTGGATAAAGAAGGACAAAGCTCCAGGTAGCGATAGGTTTCATACTGAGTTGATAAATGCAATTAGGGATCAGAAGGAGGAACAATTACTTCAGGGGAGTTTTGATACCAGAATGCAATATCAGATGATTAGAAAACTGGAAAAAATATAATCTTTTTCCTATTGCAGAAGCACTCAGTAGGCTCAGCACAAGTGAGAAAACCAGTGTGCTATAGTAATGGATATTGCATGCCCTGAAGTGTTCAGAGGGTCAGTAATCAAATATGAGCCTAAAGGAATATCTGCCTGATCTTGAGAAGCTAAAAAGCTACCTCACCCCAGAACAATGAAAGGAGTACTGTGAAGAGTTAAAATGAAGGATATTTGAGGGATATCCTCCATGGCCCAGAGAATTTGAGATGGGTGGAAAATGTTTCCCCAGTGCAGGAGAAGAGCATGGATGCAGATGCCACCACTACAGTTCAGATGAAAGGTAGATGTATTTTACAGCCACTTTTAATGAAGGAACTATGAATGAACCTATGTTAATATCTTATCAAACCAATTACAGCAATATTACAGGGTTTGTGTTACTAATTGCCAGTATTCCTTCTGTAATAGATTCTCAGACAGCAATATTGCAAGCAGCATTCCACCACTCCTGTCAGATGCTTAGCCGCCTACAGCCTCCCCCAGCCTGTAAAGCAGGAGATGGGTCTCCACAGTCCTTCGGAGCTGAAGCTTTTTTTTGTGAAGAAAAATTAAACTGAACTTGGTAACTTTACCTCTGATTTGCTCTCTTACAACTTGGAGAAAAAGAGATTGGGATAATAAAATATGTGCTGATTAGCTAAGCAATCCTAACTCAGTTTTTGTTTCCATTATATGGTTAATGGTCTTTTCTGAACAGGCTTGATTCTTGTATCTGTTTGTATTAGAGTCAATTTGTGGTATGAGATTGGTATTATTTATTGAATGCTACACCCAGCTACCAAGTTAAAACTATGGCAAGCTTCTATGAATTTAATTACACTACTGTGAGACATAGTCTTGTATAGATGCTATAAATTAAGTTTAGCAAATATGATTGGTGTGGCAAATGGTTAAATGGAGGTTACCAGCTCCATGAAGTGGCTTTAGTAATTTCAAAAACTTCATGGACTGTTGTTTTGACCTGAGTTGGCCAGACTTTTCAGACTCGCTTATTCCATGCAGGTAAGCATTAAAAATCAAGTCAACTCTACCCAAATATGTAAGGCTAACCTGAGCCTGAATACGTGGAAACTTGGAGACAGGTTAGTATTCAGTATCACTGAGCAACATGACTCTGTGCTGGTGACTCTTTAATACATTTGACTCTGAGAAATTTTTTTTCACTACTAAAAATACTTAGTATTCTGAAAGGCAGAATAAATTCGATAGCAACAAACATTAGTCGCTTTTTCTATTTTGTCTAAAACCTTCTGCGTTAAGTGCTACAGACGGCTTCTCTCTTCTTGTTCCAATATGTAATTGACAGCTCTGCCCAAAGTCCTTCTCCACCTTTTGATTTTTCCCCTGGCTGCTAATAGCATACAGCATTTTATACAGCCTCAGTCTATTAACCAAGTGCCTGACCTTGTGGGATGCTGACCACCTGCTGGAATACGCTCGGGGCCTGTAATTCTCATTGATTTCATTAGAAGGACAGAGAACTTGCTCTCTCCCAGGTCATTTAGGCTGACCCCACTAGTAAAGGCAGAACTCTTGGTGGATTCCTGCAATTCCAGAAAGTCAGACCAACATCAGAGGTATCTGCTTCCAGAGCATCCAACTTGGAACTGATGCCAAACAATATTAACTGTCAGGAAATAGAAATTAAGAGCATAGGTATCCTTCATTCCTTACACAGGCAGTGGAGGGAAATGTTAAGATGAGCCACTCTGGGTCTCACCAGTAACCCGTTTACCCCAGTATCATGCTTCTGACTTGCACAAGAAGAGAGACACTACTAAGGAAAATACACCAACTGGTCTGCCTTCTACTGCCTTTTCTTCATATACCCCCAGCACTCACAATTGTTGCTGTAGGTGTGCCAGAAGGTATGCTCCTGTCTCTGATACTGTTCTCTAGATGAAACAGTGTAGGGGTTGGTGAATAGCAGAAGTTCTGCCTTTATCTTATCCAGCACATTAGTGACTTCAGAAACTGCAGTCTTATCTCTCCTCAGCCTTTTCCTCTCCAACTGAAGTATCTCACACTTTCTAATCCCTCCTCATCAGGCAGCTGCCCCAGCCTATTAATTATTCTACTCACCCTTCTCTGCATCTCCTCTAACTCCTCTACGTCATTCCTGACATAGGACCAGAAATGCTCACAGGGGTCAAAAATGGGGCATACCAAAGGTTTAAGAGAAAAATGGTGCATTCTGCACTGTTCTGAGTGATGGAGGTTCTTAGTTGCAGAGCTTTGTACTACAGTAGTTGTGCACATCCAAGCCAGTCACCTCAACCTCCTTTTAGGAAGTAGGCCCCTTCAAATATGAGTCATGCCTCCTTGGATTGAGATGTGGGGAGAAGCAATCTAAGGGATGAAGTCCTGAGGCATCCTACAGTGACTTAAAACTTGTTTTGACCCAGGCAGATGTTAGAGAAAAATGAGAGATGTTCTCAGCATATGTTCATCTAAGCTGCAGGTTTTCTAGGCAGGTGTGGCTTGGACTAGGTTTGGTTAAATCAAAGGGGATTTGGTTAAATAAAGAAGAAGCATTTGAAGCACTAAGTTTGCACAGTGAGGTGAATGAGAATATGCACTAGTGATAAAGGAATATTGAAATATCCTCTAATGAAGACTGGGATTAAGAAAAAACAATAAAAGGGTGAAAGACAGATAAACAGTATTTTCTTTTGCTTTGCCCATTTCTGAAGAGTGTGTGTTTCATTTCAAGGATATGACTAGTTTGTAATGAACTGTAAGAAGTGACAGAGAGAAGAAAAGTTTGAGTGTTAACTACTATACCATCAATTATTTTATGCCCCATTCACTACTGCAAGAGTGACTCTCTCTCTGCTTTGGTTTACATGCATAAATTCGGCACTACTCAAGAAAATAATTTTGAGGGTTCACTTTACAAAAAAAAAGGGAGAAAGAGCTAGCATATGAAGAGATAAAATACTACCACTGCACTCCAGTCCAGCCTTCTTTTGGGTATCCTCAAAGCCTGAACAGTGAATTAACCTCCAACAAGACACTTCATGTGTGATTTATTAGGCACCATGTTTTGGTTTTAGTGAACTTTCCTGTGAGTGAGCACATTATAATCAACTCTGGAATACAGAGCTAGTCACAACCTCTAACTATGGAGACTCAACCATCCCTCCATAATGTTTACTTACTGGCTTATTTATTTGCAATTCTCAGGGTAGTAAAGTAATAAGCCCTGACTAGGCCGCTGAAAATTATAATCTCCTTTCATTGGCATCACTAAAACATTTAATAATGAACTATAAAAGTTTAAAAAGCTAGAAATTGCAAGGATCAAAGGTGAAAGCTAAGAAGTACATAGTAGAGATAACAACAGATGGCCCCATAATGAAAACAAATGAAAACACAATGAGTTTGTAGTTTATGACTTAAGAGGGTCCTTCCAGAGAAACAAAATTTTGTATTCACTATGTAGTCATTTGTATCAAATTCTTTACATAAATTATATCAATTCTAACAGTAAAACATATTTGCAAATTTATTTGTTGAAATTTAAGATGTATTTACCAGCAACTATTTGTTCTCATGTTGTTTGTTAGCTACAAATCTGTAGAACAGCATTCACCTCATATAATAGCACATGTACCAATTTTCAATCACAAATGCAGTGGTGACATCTATCATAGGCTCCTTTGTTGTACCGTATTCCTGCTTATCAGGTCCAGCCAAGCCTGTTGCATCCTTCCCAGCAGACACGAAATAAGCAATGAAGAATGGAAAATGATATGGCTATTTGTAACCGAATGAGTAAAACCAAATGTCAACATAAGCCGTACAGCTGTCCATATGCAGTGTTTACTTTGATGTTCCTTTAAGATTTTGGGGGGTTTTTTTCCCTAACTCTAAAGAGGGTTAAGTTGGAACATTATACCACTTCAGAGTTGAAATACAAAGAAATGTATGAAAACCTGTATTACTATAAATGCCTCTAGAATTCACAACGGACATTTTCCATTTCTTTTCTACACCTCATATTCTCTTTCAGACTAATTAGATGGAGCTGTGAACCTCCTCACTTCTTCCACCTTCCTGCCAGAAGGACTTCAGTCTAAAAGGGAACAAGAACCAGCAGCACAAACAACTGTCATTGCAAAACTCAGACCTGAAAAATCTAGGTTGCTGCATTATATTAGCTTAATCCTACAAGTCCTGGGTCTTTTTTAGGAAGGATGTTTTCTAACTTCCAGTCCTGCCACTATCAGCATATGTGAAGTGGTGTTTAATGCCTTGCAGGCACATATGGTGATTCACAGGAACAGTGTGACCATAGTACCTATAAAACCTTCTAAAAACTTATTTTAAGTGGAGCATAATACACCTTGTGGCTTTTTAGGCCAAGCCCATGGTACACACGTGTGAGTCCTTGCCCCCTTCTTTGCCCATGTCTATCAGGAGGTCCTGTATGGCCTCCTTCCAACCACATTTATTCAAATAGAATACAATAGCCTATTCCAGTTGAAAGGGACCTATAATGATCAACTGCCTGAGTTGCCCTCCTGAAGTCCAGGGTAGCAACTCTGCTGGCCTTTTTTTTCTCATCACACTGAAAATTTTAAACTTAATAATTTCATGATCATTATGGCCAAGACAGCCACGTACCATCACATCATTTTGTATTCATAACAGCAAGTCTAGGAGTACATCTTTCCTACCTGGCTTACTGAGTACCTATGACAAAAAGTTATCTCCTATATACTTCAAGAATTTCCAGTACTTGTTCATCACAGCAGTATGATATTTCCAGCTGTTGTCTGGGAAGTTGAAATCTCCCATGAGAACAAAGGCTAC
>WEIV01013741.1:292928-309188 GCA_013390005.1 Calyptomena viridis | reverse complement strand
ATATTTGCAAATTTATTTGTTGAAATTTAAGATGTATTTACCAGCAACTATTTGTTCTCATGTTGTTTGTTAGCTACAAATCTGTAGAACAGCATTCACCACATATAATAGCACATGTACCAATTTTCAATCACAAATGCAGTGGTGACATCTATCATAGGCTCCTTTGTTGTACCGTATTCCTGCTTATCAGGTCCAGCCAAGCCTGTTGCATCCTTCCCAGCAGACACGAAATAAGCAATGAAGAATGGAAAATGATATGGCTATTTGTAACCGAATGAGTAAAACCAAATGTCAACATAAGCCATACAGCTGTCCATATGCAGTGTTTACTTTGATGTTCCTTTAAGATTTTGGGGGGTTTTTTTCCCTAACTCTAAAGAGGGTTAAGTTGGAACATTATACCACTTCAGAGTTGAAATACAAAGAAATGTATGAAAACCTGTATTACTATAAATGCCTCTAGAATTCACAACGGACATTTTCCATTTCTTTTCTACACCTCATATTCTCTTTCAGACTAATTAGATGGAGCTGTGAACCTCCTCACTTCTTCCACCTTCCTGCCAGAAGGACTTCAGTCTAAAAGGGAACAAGAACCAGCAGCACAAACAACTGTCATTGCAAAACTCAGACCTGAAAAATCTAGGTTGCTGCATTATATTAGCTTAATCCTACAAGTCCTGGGTCTTTTTTAGGAAGGATGTTTTCTAACTTCCAGTCCTGCCACTATCAGCATATGTGAAGTGGTGTTTAATGCCTTGCAGGCACATATGGTGATTCACAGGAACAGTGTGACCATAGTACCTATAAAACCTTCTAAAAACTTATTTTAAGTGGAGCATAATACACCTTGTGGCTTTTTAGGCCAAGCCCATGGTACACACGTGTGAGTCCTTGCCCCCTTCTTTGCCCATGTCTATCAGGAGGTCCTGTATGGCCTCCTTCCAACCACATTTATTCAAATAGAATACAATAGCCTATNGTCTGGGAAGTTGAAATCTCCCATGAGAACAAAGGCTACTAATTCAGAAGTTCCTCGTAATTGCCTACAGAAAACTGCTCAGTGCTTTCATTCTGGCTGGGCAATCAGTAGTAGACATTTCCTTTATTTTCCATTCCCCTAATCCTCACACTGAGAATTTCCACTACATCATCGCTAATGGTAAGGACTTTGCAATCAAACCTCTCCCTTACATATAATGCAACACCTTCTTGTCACTTGGCCTGTGTATTCCTCCTGAACAGCCTATGACCCTCCATCCCAGCATTCCAATCATAGGACTCATTCCACTCTCACTAACACCAATGATATTGTAGTTCTGAGAGCAGACAAATGTTTCCAGATCTTCCCTCTTGTTCCTCAAATGCACTTCTGAAAATTCATACCATGCCAATATTATTGGTTTTTCCCATCTTTTTGCCTGAGCAGTAAGTATTTTAGGGAGTCATCTCTTCAGACTGTTTTGGGAGGATAAGCAAAGCATGACATGAACAAAATAATTATTTTGAAAGAAGTGAGTGATTGTTATCAACCTGTCCTTCGGTCTATAAACAATTAGAGTAGTGAATGAAGCTAATGAATCTGCTAATCGTATGCCAAGTATTCACATTTTCACTTCTCTTGTTTTTATGACGTTTTTTCCCCCAGTTGTTACCTGAAATCAATAGTGGTTTTCCACTAACAATTGAGAATATTCCCTGAAACGCCCCGAGCTGCTATGCAAAAGTTTCTTGCTGCAGAGAAAGAAGAGAAATGCCAAGCTGCGTAAAGAAGCTTATTTTGTTTAGACAAGAAACAAAATGTACTTTTTCTTTCCCTAAACAAAGCTTTTTTAAGAGCAGGATGGAGGATGCTTAAATCAATAACCATTAAGAAGCACAAAGCTGCTAAAAGAATATATCTTTGGAGAAAGAAATTATCAGACTTGACACAGAAATTACTGGGTGAAATTCTATTTATGCAGGAGGGGTCCACCTTAAATGATCCTAATAGGCCTTTTTGGCATTGCAGTCTGAGAAACTAGGAAACATGAGAATAAAATAAATATTGCTCATCCCTGTCACAGCTTTTACAGAACACTTCCCCAGTGACACCAAACTTCACTCATTCACTTACTGCATTGAATTTATTTGTTTTTCTACATATAGTTTATTAGATTAAGGTTTTCATGTTGTCAAAATCATGGCTTTGATGACTTAAATTCCAAGTCCTTCTCCTCTTTTCAAAGCGAAATACGGAAGAGAGTAAACATAACAGCCACACCAACTGACAGCATTGTCAAGAGCCTGAGAGAAACAGGACACAGGGGCAGGAAAGGTAGATAACTCTACCAGAAGGAAAGAATACTCAATAGACATTAGAGTAACCACAAGAGTCTGGAAGCTTCCTCACAGGCAAAGAACAGCCACAATCAAATGAGAATACTCAATGAATAGGAGGCAATAACCTGATCCTACAAATGCCCATGGGAGTTTGCTGTTCATTGAGGTGAGCTTTATACTATCAAATAGTGAATAACTACTTTAATTGCTACATGAAATGTGTTACAAACGTGGAACTAGATCCTGCCTAGATCAAAATTAAAATATTTATATTGTAAAGAAAATATGCAGTCTCAAACATCTGGAAATCTCACTCTCTATCCATTAATGGCTAGATTTCCAAGGTCTTGGAAAAATATTTTTCTGCAAAAGATGGAGGGACCACCTCTTGCTATCCCCCCATGGTCAGGTAACACTCCCCTGTCTGCTTGATGGGTGTGCTCTGGAGCTGCTACAAGAAAGTGGCTATGACACTCTATGGCCTGGCCTGTAGAAGAAGGCAAAATGTAAATGGCCTGTGTGGTGGCTGTACACAGTTAAGTCTTCCCCCTATTCCCTCCCTGATGGGTAACTGTGCACTTGCCCCTAGTGTAAGCAAATACTTGCAGGCCTACACCAGAAAAGGCCATTTTGTTTCCTACAGACAACCCCTGGAAGATGCACAAACACTGCACGCTGCTACTGGAACAGTTCAGGGAAGCTACGTTTTCCAGGAAACTCTCTCTGTGTCGTGCTTCTGCATAGCTGACCGAGCATCAGAAGACTTATATAAATGCACACAGCTATCAATTTAGCTTCTCTAGAGGCCTCTGCATCCCAGGGATAAGAGCAGTATGATGTAAGCCTTACATTTCTTAAATTCCATAAAGGATGTCTAAATACATGTAACCCCTCTGTAACATGATGACTTAGAAGATATTACTGTGCTCAGGGTCTAAGAATATACTGCTTCTTTTCACTGGTAATACATCAAAACCTTTAGAATTGGAAATACCCTCTTTTTTTTTTTTTTCTTTTCATTTTTACTTCTTATTTTAGCCAATGGATTACTTGTAAAACAAAAATCATGCATTGGTCATTTGGAAAGGGAGCATGCATAGTTCTGGCATACAGTATTTTATGCCATAAATTTCATTCCATATCAAAAGAAGCTGAGATTTCCTCACAGATAAGCACACCAGGATGTGAATGCATTCATCACCCAAGAGGGCTGGCTCAAGATCTTGCAAGCATAATTTTTAGTGTAAAATTGACTATTTAAATTTCATTAAGCTTAAAATTAACACAATTTATTTGCAAACAGTATTAATCATAATTACTGGAGTTCAGCTTCTGATTACTCTGGGAGTATACGTTCATCACCCATTTGCAGCCTAAATAGAAACTTAACATACTGCTGTTTGTTGCCAATTGACAAAGATATTATTGAAACAAAATAAAAATTAAGTTGCAGCTTCAAATGATAAAAACAATATAGTCAATTTTTCAGCCACGGTTGAAAAACCTGATTGATTACATAAAGGTGTCTTATCAGAGTGGAAAGTAGAGACATGGGAAAACAAACAACATCTAATCCCTCTGTGGCATATCAATAAACTTCACTGTGGTTATGCCACTGCCAGAATTAGCCCACAAACTTTGAATTAAAGTATGAAACATGCTCTGACATTATTGGTTTTTTTTCATTATTTTAATCCTTGATGAGAGAACAAAATTTACAGACTCCAGGAGCACAAAAATAATTGTTATAGTTATGATTCTCCAATTATGGTTTATGGGGAGTGCTTCTCGGCCATCTCTTTGTTCTTACAAAGGTTTTATAAAAGGCTTTTGAATAAAACAAGTGTTTTCATAGTGCCAGTAACATAATGACATACTATTGCAAAGGAGGAATTTTCATTTTGCTTTGATTCATGTTTCAACTTCTGGAGAATCAGCCTTCTATTTATTCAGATAGCTTAATCCTCACTTATGTTCTTAGTGTAAGTGGATACAAAGACAAAAACCTCCTCAAACTGTTCTTTTCTATTTCTATTCCTCCCTTATAGTGTTGTTTGAAAGAGGACATACTTTAAAAGGAATAAAGTGTTAAACAGAGAAGAAATTCAAATCCTCTTGTATACTTTGCTCAGCCTGAACTACTTTCAAAGGGGTCCAGGCTGAGCAAAAATATCTTCTTTGCATCTCTGTGTAATCTAAGACAGTTGACCTTGAACCCAGCCACAAGTTACCGTATGTCAACTGACCTCTTGGTCAGGTCAGCAGGAAGGGATTGCTAAGGGCTGGAACGTCCATTTGCTTTACATTGCTTCCATTTACTCGGCTCCTTTCAAAAAGCAGAAAAATTAGTAGTTCACAAATTTTCCCAAGAAATGTTGATGTTCCTCTGCCTGATTTTATAAACTATTGTACATGAAGATTCTATAACCAAACATAGGTCAGATGAAAACAGGAATCAAAAGGTAGAACTGGCTAAGATCACATAATTGATTCATAAATCATACTGCAATAATTCATAAATCACAGGTGATACGATATGATATGATATATGATCAGTTAGTCTGACCTTCCCCACAGAACTTTAATGACTCCCATATCCAGTCTATAATATTTCAGTGAGCTATAGCCTATATCTGAGAAAAATATTCACTATTGATTCAAAGACATCAGGCAATTGAAAAGACATCATATTCCAAGTAGTTTTGTGGATTAATCACCTTCAATACTAAAACAACATATCTCATTTGTCTGTCTTATTTTCTGGCTATTGGATCCCATTATGGCTTTCCACTGCATTAAAGACCTATCTACACAAATATCTTCCTTGCATATGTGCAAATCATAATCAGTTCACCTCTTAATATCCTCTTTGGAGCTTCAAAATACATGATGCTTCTTATATTTCTAAATTTATGGTATATTTATGGACTTGAAACTTTTTTTGCTAAATTTTGGTCAAAGCTTTCTGATGAAGTTCCAACACTTCCCTGATTTTCAGTATCCTTGAAGATACTCTGGCCTGATTTATTATTATTCCAGTAAATATCTCCTCAACACTGAACAATGTGGTACAAGTGTTCTTCCATTTATACTTGATATTCCTTTCTGACACATCTAAATGCCATGCTCGCCCTCTGTCCTTAGCACTTCTCAGTGAGTGCCACATTCAGTGGTGAAATATATCATGAACCCTAGCCTTTTTCAGCAACACTGCATTTTAGGATATAACACTTGATTTTTCTTACCACAATTGGCTGAATTTTGCTAACACGAGTCTTTCTGAATGAAAGTTTGCTATCTGAGGAGGCACAATTCAAAGAGCCAGGTCCCAGCCAGCACCAATGTACAGAGTTCCCCTTGCCAACTCATGGTGTGACATCAGCTAACACAAATGCAAGATTTGGCCTCATATATTCAGCACAAGCCGTTCTTACAGCGATTTCTCCCACAATCTATAGCATTCTTTTCTATCAGATAGGACAGAAAGAGAGCAAGAGTTCGACTGAGATTCCCCCAAATACATCTGGAAAGTAAATAGATGACATGCTTGTCACCATCTTGGGGACCTGACCTGCTGACATGCAGGCTCAGTCAATTGCTAGGAAAGAAAGGTATTGCAGATTTATGTCCTTTAGTGGAGCAAAACTCAAATGATTCTGCTTAGCACTTCATCCCATCATGGAGAAAAAATACTTAGGAAAAAACCCATCTAATTTATGGCATACTTACCTTTATTTTTATGCAGCCCAGTGCAACATGACAGGTTTTCTTTTTTATTCCTGCTAGTTACTTTAAGTTCTAACAAAACACATTTTTGTAACATGCTCCTTTCTAACCTTGTAAGCTTTTCAGCTCTAGAAATCTTTCTGGTTAATAAGGATCATCGGCAGGGACTAAAGAGAGACAAAGAGGGATTTCAATGTGAAATCAGACACACCAGTGAGAAGCAAGACACTTGAGAAGTCTGCCAATGTTAGTGCCATAGAAAATAATAGACCTACATTTTAAAATTATAGCCCTATTAAAGCACAGAGATATTGCACTAAAGGTGTTAAAATAAACAATTAAACCTGCAGTTTTACTCCTGCAAAAATACAGAGCATTTCTGTGGAAAAAAAATACCACTGACAAGAATTCACCATGACTGCTAGAAATCAAAATAAATACATAGCTTTAATTGTAAAAAGAATATTTGAAACCACAGTGCACAGTTTTGTGGGCAAAGCAAATCTGTTAGCTAGTCTTTTAATAAGCCCACATTGTACTGGATTCAATTTAGCTTTTCTGTGAACATGGACATAACCTGTTAATAATTCAACACACCCCTGGTAAAGCAGGAGTGCTGTAAATAAAAGGTAAACCAATAACACAAAAGCAGTGGTTTGTTTTTGCAACTAGATGGCAAATTAATAGAAAAGATTGTTATCACAGTACAAGTTGTGAAAATGTTATAGACACAAAAATCATGAGATCCAAAATTTAAGATTTCAAGAGAGGTATTAGCTTTATGATGGTGCATAACACAAATTACATGTTTTTCTTTTGGAATGGTTTCTATGTTAAGTGAGTGTTCTCAATCCTGCTCAACAAGATCAGGAATTTCACTTCATGAAATTGTTCATTTCACTACAAGTCTTTCTCTACCTCTATGTTTTCCTATAGATGGAAGCAATGCATATGTGATACACGTTCCAAACACATGATCGAGGAACATTAATGCATGATCAAATTAGAGCTTTCATACACTCAGTTGTAGATATTGCATGTTAGTGGGACAAAATTTAATGGATTTGTTTAAATGAAGAATGAACAATGGCTTGTAGTTGTATCAGGGGTGGAAAAGCACTTTGCATTAGTTAATCTACTAGTTAGTTAATCTACTACTTCAGTATTTTACAGGTTTTACTTGCTGATTATTCCAAACTTTGCACTGAGTGAAGGTGACAGAGGCTACATAGCACCAGCCCATGCAGATGTGAACAGCCAGCTGCTGGGATCACTCATTGCTCTCCTAAATTTTACCATCTGAGCACACTCCTGAGACTAACCGAGGCAACAGCAATGGCAATCTGCACTGAGTAAATTTGCTACATTAGAAACAGCAGTGTAGCCGTGTTAGGCCAATACCAGCTAGTGAGGAACAAACAGCATACACAGTGTGTGGGTATGTCTGCTGAGGCTGACTGACCTGCAGGCAGCTCTACACCTTCCCTTCCAAAGGCTCCTGGAGGCTGTTCCTGCAGGCAGCAGGACATCAAACCTGATTTCTCCTGACTCCACCGGGGCACCCAGCCCCACCTGAGTCAGCCCAACAAGCCTAGCCACTGGCTGGCTCCATTCTTGGAGTTGGGACAACCTTCCTGGGCTCCACCAGTACTCAGCGTTCAGTGTCCACTCTTCTCTGGCTAGAAGCAGCTTACAGGCTTGGGAGGTCCCAGCTGCCAGCACATTTCTGGCTGCATTTGTCACACTCCTGCAGCACTGTGAGTCTACAGACAGACACCTTTTGAACAGCCCCAGAGGCCAGCACTGTTCCGGCTCAAAGGAAGGCAGCCTGAGGAGCACAGAAATCCTCTATGGGATAATTCCCCTATTTGTCAAGCTCCTATTACCTTCCTTCCATAAATCTTTCCAGTTTCCTTTCCACACATGTGGCTCCCTGCCTCCACTGTTAAACTTTCACAGAAGGCAAAACTTTGAGTTCACTTATATTCCATCACTTGAGAAAAGCAAAGATTTGATTACTAAATAGAGGTCCATAATCCACAACCATGTAATTGTATGTTACACCAGTGACTTCTGTTAACAACAGAACTCAGGCAAAGGCACCAAGCTGACAGGCAGACAGGAGTGGCTGCTGCTGGGAAAATGGGAGGAAAAAGGATGTTGAGGTGGGAAGGGGAAGGGAGCAGAGAGGAGTGGAACTGTCCTGGAAAAGCAGTAATGAAGAGATACTGGAAAGGTGAGGGGTGAAGGCAGACTGCTCAAAGAATCTTTGTGGCAATGCTGTGATGGGAATCCTGGCAGAGCCTGCTGGAGTAGGCATCTGATGTGAAAGCACCCAGAGAGACCTCAGTAGGGAAACACAAGGACTGAAGCATTGTTTTGGTAGCTTATTGCCCTGAAAGAGTCTCACATTAGGAGGGATTCTGGGAAGCTGAAAAAAGCCACTTAAGTGTATCATGTCCTTTTTGTGTGATACAAATCTCTAGCAG
Source organism: Calyptomena viridis (assembly GCA_013390005.1). Classification (NCBI taxonomy): domain Eukaryota; kingdom Metazoa; phylum Chordata; class Aves; order Passeriformes; family Eurylaimidae; genus Calyptomena; species Calyptomena viridis. The sequence goes on along the minus strand of WEIV01013741.1, from coordinate 300,648 downwards.
ATGTGGAAGAGTTTTAGACAGCTAGTAGTGTAGAGGCACATTATAGGAGAAAGGCAGATGAACTCTGGTGAGGAAGCAGAGGAGAGGCAGAAATAAGCTCAAGAACTGCTGCCTCCTGGCCTGCCCAGTCCTGGAGCATTCATGCAGGGCTGCGATGTGGTCATTTATACCAGGATGCAGCTGCTGGGGGAAGATGGCGGGACCAGATGGGAAGACCTAGCAGGAAAAGCAGGATTTGTTTGCAGTGTTGTGAGCCTTGCCAGGCTGAGCTTTGCTACAGGGTTGCAGATTTTGTATTCCCTGTGTGGTGATAAGTTCACACAAGCAGCAGTGAAGGCATTGGAATATTTCTGGTTTACTTAGTTCCTTTGTACTATATGTCCTTCCTCATTAGACATGAGAGGATCCCATTTCCAGCTTAGGATGCATGAGTGAGAAAAAGGACAGAAAGATAAGAGAATTGTGCAAAGCCTCATCCCTTTGCTCTTTATTACCCTTGTCATCTATCAAGAGACTGACTGCTTCTCTTATTTTCGCTTTTTTTTTTCCTCCAGCATATTTGTAAATGTTATTTACTTATTGTCACTAGCTCCTTTGGGCTGTCTACTTTAATTTTATACTACAAATTGTGACCAGCAGCATTTTGTTGCTGCTGCTTTCTTTATTAATTCGTGTCTTACTGCTCCAACAGCAATCAACAGTTCTATAATTTTTGCTCCATTTTGGATCACAATCTCACAGAAATATTGAGAGTATTTCAACACTTGCAGGGCTAGGAAAGTACTGTAGGCATTGCTATGGCATACCCACACTTCTGCTTCAAATCGTGGTCCCTTTCACATGAAGGAAAAAATTATGCAAGAGTATTATTATCAGCGTTATCACATTTCTCTTTGCATCATTAAGCATCATCATCGGCACATTCCTAAAAGATACTTTAATTTTGCCAGCATCAAGAGTCTCTATAGTTCAAGTATGTTATATGGACCTAAAAATAATGCTTCACCCTTGAAGCACTTCACACAGAAAATTTTTTCTGAGATTCGAGCAGTTCAGAAAATCTTTCTTGAGCCAATTTTACAAAGAGAGTTTATGCCATCAAGATTATTCTACTCATGTGACTGGCCTCGCCAAGTGTCTCTAGAGCCAACATGTCCATGTTTTATGTGCCACTGAATTGGCTATCTTATACCTGTGAATACTGTAATGAGATTAGAGGCTTGACTTTTTCCTTATTTAATACTCTGCTTCTAACAGTTCTCAGCCTTAATTTTCTTAATTTGGATCATCACATTATCTACAACCAGCCTGTAGACTTGAATGTGATGGTCTGATTATTAAAAATTATTGAAATCATCTTTCCACACTTGATCTTTTTAAAATGTCTCATCACAAATAAAATTTGTAAGAACAATTCTTAGTCCTGTCTTTGTGTAGTAATGCTAATAAAAGCAATAAAAAAGTATTTTTTCTGTCATAAAAAGCTTGTTTGTGTGTAAAGAATAGGTATTTAACTATATTATGGGATGTTTATTCACATGTCTTTTTAGGGATAATGAAGAAGTTATATTCCATGAAGGGAAGTTCTCCAGACATATTTGGCTACAGGGATCCCCAGAAGGCTTACAGTATTGCAGCAGCTCTGGGTTTCTATTCTTTTTCACCAGCACGAATTGAAACTACAGCCTCTACAGTACAATATACTGCATTAAAATGTAAAACAGCTATAACTGAGGGCAGTAAGAGGAAGGAAGAAAGGCCAGAAATCTGTGATATTAACCCAAAATAATTAACTTCTTTTCAAACGTATTTCATTTCTGTAGGCTTGAGTTACCATCTTTTAAAGCACCACTCTTTCTCCTAAAAGTATTAGTCAGGGTACAGGAGCTGAGAGATAAAAATAAGATTGGATAAATATGCCTGTGGCTCAGATCAACATCAGTTAAGCAAGAATCTGCCTGTCATTGTGTCTGTTTTGTATGCCATCAATGTTGATCCCTGAGTGCAAGGATTCATGGCATTATCACAGCTTCCTTCTCTAGACCTAAATGCTGGCTTCACCATGATTTGGTTTTTTATTATTATATAGTAGGAAAATTGAATGACTCACACTGCCCACACACACTGGCTGATGCATTTGTACGCGGCAGTCAGAGCCAAGGGTTGTCTAAACGATACACAGGGTGATGCTTTGAAAACTCGCGTTAAAATGAGATCCCCCTCTCATTCCTAAATTACTGTTCTTCCTACTTGCAAATGCATATGAGGCATCCACACTAGGAAACAAGCTTTCTTGCTATACCAGGGCTGACCATTCAAATAAGGACTTTTTTCTCCCATCACATCATCAATTTAAAGAGAAATAAATCCCCCTCTATAGGATTTGTTGCTCTAGAAATATACAGTGAAAACATCATAAAAAGGCTATTAATGACTATTAATTCTTAAGGGGTTTAGAGTAATTTCTGCAAAAAGCTATTACATTTTTATCAAACCTGTTTAGGTTTTTTAATAGATTTTAAAGCTAGAATGTACTACTGAATCATTTAATCTGACCTCCTATGTTACTCATAAAATAGCATCCAGTTAGTCCCGTCTTGATCCCATAGCATTTGTTTGAGTAGCACGTCTTTCAGGTTCAGCTCACTCATTCTGAGTGATCCCTGAGTAGAATTGCCTTTCAAAAATATGGACGGAAGTAACATTTGAATTGGAAAGAAAGAGATCCTAGCACTACTCTCCCAAAGAGGAGGGGAAAAAAAAAAAACAAAAAAGAAATTATGAAAAATACGATTCTTGTAAAGCACTGCAAAACATGGAAATATTGATTACCGAGATTCTTTTTAATAAATGAAGACATAAATTGTCATCTGTTGGCCCCTAAGCCTTAACAGTCTGTCCCATGGCCTGAACTAATTATAGTGACCTAATTAGGCACAATTTTTGAAACTGCCAGGTCTCAAGACCTCATGTATGTTTGAGGTCTCTACTTTAGTATGAAACAAATTATATCCCCGAAGTACCTAGTTTTCTTCATTAATTAATGAAAGAAGGTGATTAGCTTAGCTGCAGACAGCCGTGTTTGGGCAGATGAGTCTTATTCACAATGACTTGGTATTTAGCTGTCAAAAGGTACAAAAATTAGAAGACCATTATGTAGCATTTCTCTGCTTCACATAAAGCTCAGGGGATCTTCAATATAGCAAGTATGAGACCCTGGGATAAGCTGTAAATGTGGCCTGTTAAAGTGTCTGACAGGTACTGCTGTCCTGCCCAAAAGAGAACGTCATCATGAGGAACAGGTTAAAATAGTTGCTTATTTCAGTTGCTCGTTAGGCTAGAAGCACCTAACAAGCACTAATGAGAAAAATGCTTGTCCTGCAACTGACTTTGAAGAACAGAATTCTGGAGGAAATAATTCTCTCAAAAGACTGTCAGCATGTATGCCCAGCCATGAAATTGTGGGGTCAAACTGTATGGACTAAAAGGCCAATAATCCAGCAACAACAGATGGTGCAGTGCAGCCTTCGTTATCTTCCACTCTTGTTCAAATCACGGCTGCACACGAGTGATGGCTGAGCCCACTGACAGTATCCCCAAACTGCTAATAAGCCACACAGCACTGTAAAGTAGAATAGATGCCATGAGTGGCCATACCTTTGCTATTGTACGGAAAAAGCTAGGGAATAGGGCAGGGCAAATATACCAGCTTCTCATCCCTATAAGCCAAAAATAGCTTGTATTTGAAAAAATGACTGGACAACCTGGAATCTGTGAGATACAGAGGATTATGTTGGAGGCTCTGCGGCAAACTTCAAAAAGTTTTTAGCCACTGTGCAATAACCTTTCTTTGACACTGCGTGCCCATGGTACTTAGTTTAGGTTTGGATTTCTCATTCACATCAAGCTCCCAAGGAGCTGTATCCATCGATAATGCTTTCTTTTATCTCTGACTAGTTAAAATACTCCATGCTAAATAAGTCCACCTTAGTTATATATGCCATCATCGACTCCCATCTGGATTGTACCAGTGCATTTTATTTGAACATTTAGTAATCAGACCTTCAGAGACATCTGCTAGCTGATTACAATGAGAAAATTATATTATTTTCTCCACTGACTCTGCAAAATATTGAATTAAGCTCAAGATTGCAGTGTTTATATTCAAAGTACTCCTGGACCTCACAAAGTTCTGTCACAATGAAGCCTTATGAGGTAAGAAGAAAAGTTATTTGCCTGAGAAAGAACTGCCTCATGGTCTAGTTTGCAGGTCCTAAATCCCATCAAGCATCCCACCACTTCCTCCAAAGTGTATTTTACACTTACGTAAAAAAAAATCAAAATTCTACAAAAAAAAAAGAGCTCATGAACATTCACCCCTTTCCTCCAGCAGAGAACAAATGTTATTTGTGGCAGTAAATATCTTAGGATTTTGATGGCAGTAAAACTACTACCAGAGTGAACATGTTCTAGACATTGCCTTCTCTGATAAAAGTTGTCATCTTCAGATTGATAAATAATCATAGAAATTACAATAATTCTTCTTCCTTAGCTACATATTATTCAGCTATTCTTTTCCTGACTTTTATTGCTGTTAGATCTATAGAGTGGACCAGAAAAAGTATAGGCAAATAATCTCTTTTATCCATAATGAAATAAAAAGGCAATATATACTGTGACTAACTTACTTCTATCAGAAGTCATAATTCCTCAGGCAGACACATGAAGGACAGATTTTCCTCAATTCACCTCTGCTTGGGAAGGACTCAATTCTCCCCTTTCTCCACCAGACCACTCCCAAGGTTTTACTAACTGAAAGATTATATCTGTAATAATATTATTTTCCTACAAGGTAGTGCCCACCAAGAATAACAGATTAAATAGTGTTCAAGCTTAGACAACTGTTAACACACACCACAAAAATTCTTTCCTGCCAGGTTTAATGATTCTCTCTGAGTGTTTACAGAGCCTGTTTCACAAAGCTGCTGAGTGGCTTTGCAAACTTTTCACATATAAGAAACTGAGGAAGGAGCAAAAGAGTGAGAGAGGGAGAGGGAGATCATTTTTCCCACACAGAAGAATGAATAAAGATGTAAAAATTTTACTGTCTGTAAATTACTGATATTAGCTGTGCAGAGGGATTTTTCAGAGATGTCAGGAATTTGCAGGATCATCTCCTCCAGAATAGATTCTATGCTTTCCTCTTGGTTTTTGATCACCTTCAGAAGAGTGTTAGCTCCAAAGGCTGGATTTCAAATTGTCGAGTGATGAGGGTCAAGGCAATGAGAGAGTCACTGGAGACAGCCCTCTGAGCACAACAGCCATCGACAGCACTTTCCAAAGAGCCAAAGCAGTGGAACAGCAAGCACCGCTCCTGAAACCAAATTTATCAATGTCAGTGTCGTCCTTGCTAGCTCAGATACCCAGCTTTCAGCTGGCATATTTATTATTAATTATTATTAAATTTATTTATTTAAGTGTGCTTTGCATAGATAGACACATTGTCAGTCACCAAGGACTTAATATCTAAATTAGTTAGGACAAACAAACACGAGATGAAACAACACTGTAGCAAGGAGAGTGTGAGGGGATTACTAATGAAGAGAGAAACAGAGAAGTAATTGTTTGAAGTGGTGATTTATTTGAGTCTTTAAAGAAGAATCGATGGATTTTAAAACCAGTGATTATGACCATTATTATAGTCTAGGACGACCATTTTATATGACGGCAAAAGCAGACCGTAATGTCAAAATGGACATTCACTGAAATATTTCAAGCTAGGTCTTGAACCCATCTCACAGGTGGAATTCAATTCTAAGTCTATTCATCTCTTTCTCTGATTGTTTTGCTTCCTGATGAATGGAAAAAAAAAAGTCGAAGCATGCCCACTCAGGTAAGAAACTCATAGTGTAATTAGCCTTACAGGATTTTAGTGAGCTTACTATTAAAAGGGCTGGAAGTAGAAAGACAGTTGCAAAATTAATATTATATGTTTAGCGTAACTGAGAATGATAATAGCTGTAACAACAAAGCACTACTAGATAAAATCAGGAATGAGTAGGGCAGGAAGGCCAAATGAGGTCTAAAATGTCTTCTGCTCCTTATTAAAGAAAGAGTTTTATCTGAAGTCTTTTCCATTTCCAGATAAAATAGACCAGCAATTCCTATCATTTATTAGATAAACCAGAATCCATTCTTCAGTGGGTGACTAGAATATATGTTTGAATTCTTCCAAAAAATGATAAAAGCAGTAGAAGAGGAAAGTACAAAGACTCCCAAGCTTTGAAGGTCAGCTACTTCACCCTGGAGCATCATGTAGACCTCGTAAAGCAATTGACAAAGAAATTACAGGAGAATAAGAGACTTCACAAAGGTCATTTTATTGGATCTATTCCCTCTTAAATACATTCTTAAAAGATTTGTTTTAATCTTGATCCTGCTGTCCCTGTTGGTGGTCATCTCAAATTGGTGACCCTTCATTTTTTTTCCATAATACCAAAGCTGTGCTTTAGTAGAGGTTCCCTAAAGCCCAAAATGGCTCATAAAACACTGGGGTTTCTGGTTGCTTTACATCAAATTTTGCAGATGTTTCAGAGTGTGTGTGAGCTGATTCTGGCTTCTGCATGTGTGAGTCCAGCTTAATAGTTTTATTAGGATTCAGGAAAGGAGCATTTAGGAACAGAAACCAAAGCTGGAAGCCACAGGGCAAATATTTTCAACGTCTGCGGCTCTCTGTGTGATATTCCTCTGCTTTCAGAAGTAGTATTCTTAGAACTTTCTTGTATGGCTTCAATTCAATATCTGAAGTGCATTTTTATAACAAAGAAATACTGTTACTGGGATCTAGTGTCATGGGAAACAAGATGCTCAGTTTATACAAGTAGGAACCTCCCTTTCCAGGTTGTCACTACATAACTCACTTTTCCCCTCTGCAAAAATTACTTGTGGCACCAACAGCAAATTCTGACATAGAAAAATTACGTTGGAGAAGCATTTAATCTCTTTTCACCTGTTCTTTATGAACTCTAAGTCCTGGAAACAAGAACCATACCCATGTTATTAAATATCCCTACCAGCAAGCCTATCTATGTACTACTGGCAAACCACTTCAGTGTAATTCCCTGGAGCATATTTCTCCCATCCTGCAGTCTCAAAAACTTGCCTAAGATACATGCTTACTTCTTGTTACACGTCATTCAAGCACATTTGAGACATTGCTCACAGGTCCAGAACACATTTCCCAGGGCATTGGATATATTTTTTCTCGTGTAGAATATTCTTATGTTCATCAAGAAAAAAATGGAAATTTAAAAAAAGCCCACAGAAGGTGTTATTTTAATCATGCACATTTGCAGGAAAGTCCCAAGATTCAGGGGACTCCTTTGTCATGAAAGAAAATAGTTGGAAGAAAGAAGTCTTTATCAATAGTAATAGATGGACATTGGTCAGAAGCAGAGCCAAAAGCTGAAGGTGCTGCTAGGTCATTTTCCAGGTACAGACATTTAATAGACCATAACTTTATGCTTTGAGAAGACATAGTTATAGAGAAGTTCTCTGCTTGGGATCTGATGCCTAAAGAAAGGGGTTCCCCATTTGTAGTGTACAGAATGTCTGAGCAGAAGTGTCTTATATCACTCTTCCTATCCTGCTCTCATGTTACCTCTGGCGCAATAATATGACCTCAATACTGACAACAGACCCCACAGATCTGCTTTGCAAT
>WEIV01013741.1:239621-279779 GCA_013390005.1 Calyptomena viridis | reverse complement strand
GTCCCCCGCACACCCCCCGCTCCGCGGGCGCGACCAGCCCGGCTCCAGCCGCGCAGCCCCCGAGCGCCCCAGGGTTCCCAATCCCGGACCCTCCCACCGCTGCGGGAAGGGCCGCGGAGGCTTTACGGGTGCGCCGGGCTGCCGGGACCCCCCCAGTGTACCTGGCTGGGGGTTCTGTGCTCCCCGGATGCTGCAGCGGCTGGCACCAGCAAACAAAGGCGGTCTGGCTGGGAGCGGAGGTGCCAGTTTACTTCTGCCAGCCCTGGTGCTGGATGTTTTACTGTGGGATTTTGTTTAAGCGGGATAGATTTATACAGTTTTAAAGTTCCGCCGCCCATTTTGCCACCCACTTTAGTCAGACGTTGTCACAAGAGGGAACTCTTAATTCTGATGTTTCTTTCGGATCTCTGTTTTTGTATGCCCCTGCTTTCGCCCTCTGCCACCAAACTGAGCCATTGCATATATAATCGTCATACCACTCTTAATGATTTGCTAGATTTACAGCTCTGTAAGCTGTAAGAATGAACAGATTTTTTTTTCTTAACGTAGGCTAGTGATGTTGCACTCACGGATGTGTAACATTTCGTTTGACCTGTGCACGTTACCCAGGAAGTGACATTCTGTTATTGTATGACATAGTTGGAAGCAAGCTTTTCTTCTGTAGAAAGTTTAACAGTAAAATTATCTCCTTAAATTCCTTGAGTCTGGAATGGGATGGATAAGGTACAGAATTTCAGATGTACCTTTCATCTGCCTGAGTTTCCTGTGAAATTAGGATGGGTGTGATCTGGGATGGTTTGCATGCTTTACTGAAGGGCTCAATAGTATGTATATGTACTAGAGTGTTGTTTAGCTCTCAGAATCACACAAAAATATTGTTGCTGTTGATTTTCTTTTTTCCTTCCTCCCCTGCTAAGTTCTCTACAGGAATGAAGTTTCTTCATGTAGATCTGTAATGAATTTGATGAGTCCAGCTTGTAGAGGCCAAGGACTGCTGAAACAGTCTCTGTGCTTGTAGATTGACATCTTTCCCTTTCAGTAACAATTACCCTCTTTTTCTTCATAAGTTTATGTGGAAGTGAATTTAGTTTTGTGTAGTAGCTTTTATAGGTATGATGAGTTTAAAAACTCGTGTTTTTAAAGTAGTCTGCTAGATACTGGTTTGTTCATAATTATCATACTGGACTTGCATGGCCTGGGGAGAGTTCCCAGAACATAAAATCTACAATGTGTCCACAGGATACTAGAGTGTTTTCAGATGTATTCAAGTAGTGTTTTCTGGTAACTTTCACTTTCACCTTAGTAGGCACTAAAAATTCTCAGAGGACAATATCTTCCAAAAAATTGCCTTTATCCCTTTCTATGAATATGGCAATCACAAAGTTTTTTGTTCCTTCTTGTAAGTCTTAATTGTTCCACTTCCCTTTATGCATTTAACTGTTATGAAGTGAAGGTATTTTTGCTGATGTTCGTGGATGACTTACTGATGGACAGGGATCAAATTACATGTTTTGAGAGAAACGGCTTTTCTCACCCAAAGAAGAAAATTTAAGTTGGTAAGAATTTATCCATCATAAAACGGTGCCTGGCTGTGGCTCACAGAAGTGAATAGCACATCTGCTATATTAGACGTAGCACTCTGAATGAATAAAGAACTATACAAATCTTTAATCCTCACAACACCCTTGGGAAGATTGTTAGCAATTATACTGCTATTTTTTTTTATTTTATTATACTGCTATTATTTTATTATACTGCTATTATTGCAGTATATTTATTATACTGCTGTTTTACACAGAGGAAATGTGGACCTGCATAGTGTGTACCTCGAGTTTATCATTCTAAAGTTTAGTGTTAGGAGCTTGTCTGCATTCCCACACGCGTGCCTAGCACCCTCAGAGACAGGACTGTAGGCACAAAAATGTATGTAGAGACAATGCTTAAGTAAGAATTTGTTTAATGCAATTGTTGCATTATTCTTAAAGCAGAATCTCTGTTGGAGATGACAAAACTCATGTGGTATAAGGAGAAGAACTCTGATAATGCGTTGTCTTCAGGAAAAATCTGATGACAGCTGGCATAGCATTTTGAATTACATTCAGCGTACCTGTCCTACCAGAAGTTGTTACAGGCAATGGAGATACACCGTTAAGCTGAACACAGTCTAAATGTTATTGCACAGAGGAAGAAAAAAGACCTACTTTACAATAAAACAGATGAATTGGAGACCACACCTAGATCTGCTTTTCTCAGCTGTGAGTGTTCACCTCTTACTTGTGATGCAGTTTCAGTGCAAATAGTCAACTTTGCAGTCGTTACAAAACATACATCCGTTCTGAGGATTTTCCGTGCTCTCACTTCAGGCTCAGAAGTTTTCAAGGATTTTTCACTGGCTCTAGTGACTCAAAATGGTCAGTTTTATGCTTGGCAAACTTCAGGTGTTTCAAAATGGAGTGTCAAGAGATCTACACTGGAAACTCAAATGCTTTTATAATCATAGCTTTGCTGTTGTATTATCAAGGCTGTCTTGTCAGCAGATAGCAGTCCCACTCTGCCACTGGTTTATTAATAGATATTGAAGTTCTGGAATACTTGCAGGCCCTGAGTCCTTGCTGATAAATGTGAGATCTGTAAGTGCACTTTCATTTAAATTTATGTGAACTCTACTGGATAATATAAAAAACATACCGTATTTTGCTTAAGCTACCAAGCACATGTACTCCATGTTACTTCCTATTAGTCAAACATGTTTCCAGCTTCAGGCTGCCTTTTTGTTACTTCAAGTGCTTAAAATGAAGTAAAATGCACAGACAATTATTATGACTGAGCTGGAGTCAAATCAAAATTGATGTGACACAGTGAGAGCATCTTCAAAACTAGAAGGATAAAAACAACGTAATACTTGAGTTCAACAGAAACATTCCCTATTTCACTGTGCAAGTTTTTGACCGTGGGAATGTCTTCTCTTAAGTTTTTAGGTATTAGGTAGACAAATCATTGGAAACTGAACAATAAAACTTAATATAACTGAAATCAAGATAACAATAAAAAACCTAATAGCCTTATTTTAAGATATCATATTTAAATCTAGCCTAAATACTCCTGTTTCTTTTGCCTAGAGGAGCTTCCACATCTAAGCAACAGACTTTGTTTTTGAATTGTTCTGGCAACCTGCTCCCTGCCAGTTTTTCCTGAAAATTCCATAGCCCTTCTTCCATCTTGTAAGTGGATAACAGTCCCTTACACGACCAAACCCATACACATATGGTATGTGTATGCCTTGAATTGCACAGCCAAAGGTACGTGTCTGATCATGTATGCTGTGGCCCTGCCCAGTCACTGCCTGATGTAGCCTGGTTGAAAACCATTGTCATATTTGTGTAGTTGCAAGTTGCTTTCGAACAGTCTGGAAGTGTAAATTATTTGAAAACTGTTGTCTAATGCTTTGCTGCTGGTATATTGCAGTTTACACTGATTTTTTTCAGCAATCTATTTGGGAAACAATAGTTAATTCTAAGAGAATTTAGGGTAATGTTTTCTTTAAGATGAAAAGATATCTACTTAAGGTCCCAGTGAGCTAAGGAGATGCAATTTATGGCACATGCAAACAGTTGAATGATTTCATTAATGGACTAGTGTGCTGAGAACTTGCTGAGAATTATAAGTGTTCCTTGCCATTATGGAACAGAGCAGTTCAGAGGCAAGAGAATGAGCAATACAGTGAGACAACTGTGTTTTGCTCCCTTTCATAGCAGTTAACCTTTAAAAGTTCATGAGATGCAGTCACCCATTATGTCCATTACACTGCAAGGTAGAGCCAACATGCATTAGCTGCTGCTGAACATGGAATTGTTTCTACCTCCATTGTTTTTATGTCCTAGGAGGTCCTGTCCGATTGTAGAATACCAGTCTGCAAAATTAGAAGTTTGGACAAGAACTGCAAGTGTGATTTGAGAGCTGAACAATTTTCTTGGATATCTTCATGAGTATAGAAGGGTTGGTACTCAAGAGCCAAGGGTGGTAGGTAGGAATGCATTCAAAGTCAGTCGCATTTCTCAGGCTTTTTCAGTAAGACCACAAGGTGCAAAACTGGGTATCCAAAAGCAAAGGCAAAAAATTAGTACACGGTGAAAACATGCCACTGTCTTTGATTTTACTGTAAATAAATTCTTTATTTAATTCAAATCATCATTTAAATTTAGTTTTGTTATACCAGTGGAAGATTCTCTTCGTCTACATAAGAAAATAGTTGAAGTGTCAGCTGGGGTGTGAATTTATAGCGGAAGTTACACAATACCAATTCCATGTGGATGAAATTCAGTGTGCAGGGAGTTAGAAGATGGCTGAAATGATGGTGAAACTCTTCATGTGAGACTTTATATCTGTTTCTACATGTGCAGATATGTTCAAGGAATCAGTTTGTGTCCTGTAAAATAAACTTATATTTTACTCTCATAAAGAACACATAGGAAAGAAACTTCACAGGCTTTTCCTTTCCAGTGATGAATGCAAGATGCATATTTATGAGATAATAATAAAGTTCCCTGTCTAATGCCTTTCCCTAAGGAAAAAAATAGAACAAGTTTCACGTGCCCCTTATTTGTCCCACCCAGTGGATTCTAGCAGTATTTGGCTGACTGTAGAATGATATTTGTTTTGCAAAGACCAGTAACTCAGCAAGCCCAATTTCTGTTGGAGTCCTTCATCATGAATGCCTCAGTACCAAACATTTTGCATCGAAAACTAGATAACAGAACAAATTGATTCATTGTAGAACATCAGACAGTTGTTCTGTTGGTATTTTTAAATTGCTGGTAATTAAAATTTTACTTAAGTTCTTGAGACAGATGTATAAAAGCCTACTGGTGTGTAAAAAGCCTTTCAAGTGTGTAATGAGCTGGAATGAAAGTATAACTTGATAAACTCTTATCTTTGCTTGAGATGCATGTGTTTCTTGGAATGGCTGAGCTATCAAAGTGTAAAGAGGTTTGGTTCTACATGTAGAGCAAAGGAAGTGTTTCTGGAAACAATTTTCAAAACCAGGCTGGATTGGGCTCTGAGTAACCTCGTCTAGTGAAAGGCATCCCTGCCCATGGCTGGGGGATTGAAAATAGATGATCTTTAAGTTTCCTTCCAACCCAAACCATTCTGTGATTCTTGAATTTTAGGAAAATCTAAGATAATACTTTGATTCTTCATAAATGTGTTCTGAAGAAGGTGGAAAGAGAATGATTTCTTAAAACAGGACTGAATTCAGATAGACAAGTCACTGAATGATAATGTACAGTGTTATACAGCTCTAACAGATCGTACCATAGCTGGACCAACTTCATGAGGTTGTGTCAAGCAGAACTTATCTATATCTGAATCTAAGGTAATTTTAATAACACTTTTTTTCCAGTAAGAAATACATTTTTCCTACGGTGTTTAGCTTAACTTAAAAGTTGAAACTTGGGAATTAAATCTAAATTAAATTACTTAGTTTACTTAAAATTAGTAGGATTGCTTACAGGGGTTTGGGAGATGGGGCAGTGGAGGGGATTTGGGATTTTTTTTCACTGCTGTGTGAATCCAGGAAAGGGAAAGCAACATTTAGAATTGGGTCAACATTAGTACAAATGAAGTTAATAAGTCAAGGAACATAGCTGTAAGAATTGGCAGATCTGAAAGTGCTGCCAGGGTATTGGCCAGAGTCATTTGTGGCACAGGGCCGATTTGCTTCAACCTACTTAATAAAGCATAGCACGGTCAGAGGAACCAAAGTTGGAATTTGAGGCTGGTTGAATGAATGATAGAAAGTGTAGGCATATATTTTTAGGAGCTGTAAACTGTTGTTCATGGCTTCTTTTGGCAATTTTTTAATCTAGGTTCCATGTGTCGTACTGGCAGATGTGTGAAGAACTGAAAATACTATTATGCTTAATTGCTACTGCTGAAGCTTGCTTAGATAGAAAGAATAGAAGCAACTGAACTTAAAATTGTGATTCTGTTTTTAGAAACCATTGTAGAACACTTCTTTTTTTTCCACTGTCTTGCATAGTGTCTGAATCTTGAGGAATCCAAAAATTCATTTGCATAAACCTTTCACTTGCAAATATACTAGTAAGCAAGATGACATTAATATTAAAGATAATGTTGCTGTCTGTGGGAAGCGTGTTGGGTTTCTGCTGTTGGGGTTTTATAACTGCTTGTCTTGCTTCCCAAAATCATAAACAAACATGTCAGTAGATACTGCAAATTATGAAGTCAGTTCTCCAAAGAATACTACATCTGCCAACCAAAGAGCTATTATATTTTATTGCTTTCTTAAATATCCAGCAAGTGTTTTTAGAAAGAAAAGCACTAGGTATCCAGCATGCAAAGCTACCTTCAATGGAAACTTCATTGATAGAGACAAAAACTTTGCATCTTTGTTTTTCAGTGAACAGAAAACTTCTGAAGTTTAATGCAAAGTTGAAATTAATTCTTCCGAAGTTTTGACGTTTGATAGGGGTTTATGATGCATCTGAATAAACAGAGATGCATTTTTCTTGTTTTACCGAGGGAGGGGAAATTATTGGTCACATCCCTTAGGACAAAATACATGCTTAAGGTCTTAACATATCTGCAGTCTCTATTTCCTGCATGATTTCTAGTCTACATAACTTACCAGTCAGTATAGTCTACATACTTACAAGTCAGTATCATGTGTCTTTGTTTATGTACAGCATTTGATACTATTTGTACACAGAGACAGAGGTAATGCTCGTTCCAGGGCTCTTGTGTGGTTCATATTCTTTAAATAAGACTCTAAATACATTATCTGGAAAACATGCAAGTGTTGCTGTCCTCCGCCGTGCACAGTAAAACATTACTGGTATGAATTTTACAGAGAGAAGAATAAATTTGTATATACTTTTCAATCTTTAAGGCTCGTTAAGCATTTCTTCCAGTTTAAAATGTGTTTGTGTCATGTACTGAATGGTTCTCAACAAACTTCTCTTCTGTAGGAAAAGTAGAAGCACTCTTGTTCTATTTCTAAACATGTCTCCTGCCCTATATTTTCCTTTTTTCTCCTAGAAGATATTTAGAGGGACAAAATCTTTTACCAAAAGAATGTGTTTATTTTTAGATCATTTTCCAAACATACACAGTGCTACAGATCAACTGCTGTTTATTGATTTGTCGTGTCAATAATTCCATTAACTGTGCTTCATATAATTCTGAATATGCACTACTGCCCAAACATATCGTGTGGCACCAACAGCAGGGGACAAGAAGGAATGAGCATGAAGAAACTAAAGTTCAGGCAGCGCCTCCCTCCTGTGCTATTAAATTACTTAGTTCCAGTGCACGATATCGAAGGGAACTACGTTGTGTTTAAACCATTCTGACAAAATCTAAAACTTACTCCTTTAAAGAATAAGTTCAGCGAAAACTTAAAGGAAGAAAATGATACGTAAATGGAATCCACCACAAACTGCATTCTGTCAATTATAAAGAGGGGGTTTTAGTATGAGTAAGGTACTTTTTCCAGATTAAGTAGGAAGAACATACTGGGCTTTCACAAATAGTAAACTTCAATTTGTATCAGATCCATCATTGTTTCTGATGGTTGCTCCTTTCATATGCTATCCAAGAGGCTGAGCTGTTTTAATGGAGGATTGGCTCTTCTGTTTTCCCTGTATCCTAGGTAAATATTCAGTGTATTCATGTCTTCTTCTCAAGTTCAACCCTCTGCCTAAGCAGACACCAAGTCACTGATAAATTGTTATGAAACCTCGACTGCATAGTCATTTATCAAACTGTGTTCACCAGCCATAAGATTTACATACCTGATGGTCTTTCACAGCTTTCTATTATGTAATTAAGATTTAGATTGCCTGGTAAACTTTTCCTCTTGGTGCTTGACACTGATTTTTTGTCTTTTGTTGCTTTTTTCCTGTCACCGGTTTCTTAAAATGCGTCTGATTCTTGGAATTTATTCCACTTTTCAACTAAAGCCCAAGTATTGTGACATTCATAGCACAGTGTAAAACATCACTGTGGGCAGTGTACTTGTTTTTGTTCGTTTCTTCATTTAATAGAAGTGTTGTTAAAAAATACATCAACATTAAAAAATAATTATTTCTGTAGTATATGAACTGGAAATACATGTAACAGTTTTCAGGATTAAACTTGTAAATAGTCATGGATTTTTCTGCAGAGGAACATTATGCATTTATATCGAGTTGTGGGGTGATTTTGACCATGTGGACTCAAATGCAAGAGACACTTGGACTTTTTTTTTGTAATACATGTGAAAAATAAATATATTTAGTATATAAAATACATGTAGTATAATTGCATAGTCATAATATTAAAATTGTAATACAGGGAGTGTATTTTTACATAAGCACATACAAGTGTTTTCAGCAAGGAAAAATGTGACCAGCCAAAAAAAAAATTTAAGCCTGATAAGTCACAAACTGTTGTAAATTATTCAAGCTAAGTAAAAAAAAATTAAATTGCTTCACTAAATTTTATCAGATGTATCCAAGACCAGTCTTTTAACTGACACATATGTACTGTTTTCAAATAGCTTTTTTTTTTTCTCCGTCACTGGATTAAATGTAATGAAGTTGTAGTTGAAAACCATGAAAAAGTACATTAAGAAAAGGAACTTTCTAAAAGGAGTCTCACAGAGGCTTGCACAGTGAGACAAATTGTATCCGTGGAAAAGAATTCATTATATGCACATTATATGGAGGGGAGAGTTCTTCCCAGTAACTTGGGTAACCCAGTGTGGGTTTCTTCATAGTGTACTGTATTGCTACTGCCAGTATGCTTCATCCTGAGATTGCCTCGGTTGGTTAGAGCAGGGTGCTAATAATGTCAGGGTTGCGGGTTCTATCCCAGTATGGACTATTTGCTTAAGAGTTGGACTTTATGATCCTTATGGGTCTCTTCCAACTCGGAATATTCTGTGATTCTTTGATCATGCTCTGTGGCATCCTTCTCTCGTTACCTGTCCTTAGTACTTCCCAGGCTGCCAAGTTACATGTGCATCATAGTTACAGGGGCCGAGACCAGTTTATCACTATGTGGGTATAACCAAAAACTGTGTATTCTATACCCTCTGTGTCATTTCTGTTGGGCTGTTAATCATAAATCATTGGTAGCAGCTGCCCAAGGCACACCTTACGTCCCAGGCTACGATNTGTGACCATCATCCTGACTAACATCCTGACTTGTGCTTTGGACCCAGGGGAACCACACAGTGCTTGGCACAGGAGCTGATGAGCACTGTGCTGTTCCAGTCCCAGGGTGCTGGGTAGTACTTTGTCCTTGTGGGTCAAAGCCAGTTTTTACCTTGTGGGGGGTGGCAGCCATGGGGCCACCACAGCACAGGGGGACTGGCACGGGGACCGGTGCGGGGCCACGGCTGCTGCGGGGTGTGGGCAGTGGCCCCGGGGCATGAGGGGCCACCACGGGGCACGGGCACCGGCACAGGGAAGCTGTGGCAGCCGTAGGGCTCCGTTCCTGTGAGCCCCCGGCCCCCCTCCTCCCCCCGCGCATCCACCCGCCTTCCTTGTCAAAAAGAAGAGTTTTGAGATGCATGGTAAAACCGCGACAAGGGGTTGTAAGGGACAGCTCTTCAGTAGAATGGAGGGCCTGCCAATGACAAGGAATTTTATTCAAATTTTATTTTATTCAGGCAATTTTATTCAAAAATTATTTCTGAGAGGGAAAAGGAAATGCCAAGGGAGACTATTTGGGACTTGTGTGTCTTCCAGTGACTCATTATTTCCAATTTGTTTATATGTACTATTTCTGTAGGCTGCTCAACTATCATTTGTATGGCCTGGTGTTTCCAGCCTCAGTTGTGGACTGCAAGAAAATAGCTGGTGTGTGTTACATCAGGAGAAGAATCAAGGACCTGTAGTTGGAGGAGGAAGTTGAAATCAACAGGCCCCTTTTTTACAAGGGGCAGAGTAGGGCATGTTCTGTGTATCTCCTGTAGATAATCTTGTGACAGACTCAGTCTACAAACCACTGTTGTGGAGGGTAAAGGTGAGAAGGCAGGAACTCCTGGAAGGCTAAGTATGTGCTATAATGTAGTAAGAAAAGTAGAAGAGGAAAATGCCGTTGATCACCATTGCTGGCCAGCCATCTCTCATATCCATATGTAACCTTTCAAAAAGATAGAGCATAATTTATCTTGTCTCATCTTTCTTGGTGCAAGATCTTCATGATTTTTTTTTTTTAATTTATATTTTTCCTGTCTTCCAACTGGGGCCTTGATTGCAGATTTCCTCATATTTATCATGATGGTTTAACAGGTCTTGAGTTAATGCACTTGCAGCCTTTTCCACCCTATTCTCAGGAGAAATCAATTTCACTATTTATTTATTCATTCATTCATTCGGAAAGCATGTAGTAAGAACCTAACCCAAGCATGGTTTACATAAATGGTAGTCAGTTTGCTTTCATACGAAAGCTTGACAAGTACAGTCTGGTGCTTGTACTTTCCTGGCTGAGTTACCTTCTCTGTATCAGCACTCTTGATTTATGATCTGAATTGATGCTATATTGAAGGGCATCTCAAAAAAAAAAAAGGTAACATTATTAAGTATTATTTCCTCAAAGGGTAAGTATTTGGACAGCAGGCAGTTTGCTTCGTTTCATTGTTTCAGCATTGGGAATGTGTGGTTATTCACTGACCTACAAATACAGCTTTTCTTTAAAGAAACTGTCCTATTAAGGAGTCCATTCACTAGTGAACTCATAAGAATTGGCATAGCATTTATAATGTGGATGCAATATTGTACTTGAACATTTTATAGATCCTTTAATTATGTTGCATCTCTGTTGTATGTATTTTTAATGTTCTTCATCAAGAACTTTTTCTGTTTTTATTGGGTAAAGTCATTATATTAGGTAAAGTCATGACTTTCTAGTGAAGAGCTTTGTCATTTTAGGAAGTCTATTTTTTCATTCAAAATAATATTCTTGTTTGTGCTTTACCCATTTAAAGGAAGACAGTAAAGTTAAATTCTGCTTTAATAAACTACTACGATAATCACATTTGTAATTGCTAGCACTTCACCTTCTCCCTATTTCCCTTTCTTTCCCTTCTCTTCCCATTCACCTCTCAAAAAAGTGTTTCATTAGAAGCATCTTCTTTGTTCCTCAGGATACATGTGATATTACTTGAAATCAAGGACTAGGAACAGAAGCACAGAATGCTGTTAAAACCCACAGTGGAGAAAGGTTGGAAGAGCCAAATACAAAATCAAAGATCAGCTGACTTCGCCCATTGTTTATCCTCCCCTCCTTTTCTTCTCATCTTGCTTTTTTTTAGCTTTGGAGAAGCTCCTTTTCCTTAGCTGCTTCTGTGCCTTTGTGTGTCTTATGTCTCCTCCTCACCACCTTTCTTTTGTGACAACTTGCTTCTGTGTGGTTTCCCATAGCAGTCAGAGGCACTGTTTTGGCAAAGGTCTCATTTCAACTTAACATCACGTGTGCATGTTTTGTTTTCTGTATGTTGCCATTTTTCCCCTGAAGAACACCATTGAAAGAAGTAGAAGTTCAGTTCACCATCATTTATAGCTCACCAGTTACTGAGAGTAACCTCGTAGAAAAAGAACACTTCTCTCCATTGTGCTTTCATTTCTTTGCTTGGTTTCAAGGAGCTGCCCTAAACAATGATGGTGTTAGAGCTTCTTCTCAGAAAAGGTTAAAGATTTCTTGAATAATACAGTATGCAGAAGCTGCTATAACTGCTTTGTGAAGTTACAGTGAAGAGTTATGGCTCTTGTTTGTTTTATTATATTTTTGGGCAATGTCAATTCCAAATAAGCTAGAAAGCAGCAGAAATAGAGAAAGCTTAGTTTATACACACTCTGCTTCTTTCGAGGACTTGCAGGAGAATTTACTGCTCTCACACTATTGAGTCATCTCTGAGAAAATGAAAGGATAACTTTGAGCAAAATGAACACCTCATCCTGACTTCATAATTGTCCTGTGCAATTGTTTCTGTATGCATTTGAAATTCAGAACTTTGAATTCCTATTCCTATGAAGAATAAAGGAATACAGCAAATAGATGTAATTTCACTGGTCAAATTTAAATAAGTAAATTTGCTGTCATCCCTCTAATTTTCTTCTGAGAAAATCTTGTTTGAAATACTTCATATCGTATTTTTCTGAAATACTGTTACTGCATGTCAGAAATAAAATATTTTGTATGTGTGTTTTCCGAGTCTTCTGTAAATGATCTTTGGAGGAAGCTTAGCTGAGTACCAGTTATGCTTTGACAGCGTAGTATTTAATTACTGCTGCAAAACTTGAGCCTGTGTGTCTTCAGTTTTCAAAGTTAAATTTCTTTTCTCTTTGTGAAGTCCTGCACAGCAAATGAAACCATTTCAAGTTTTAACTCAAGTGTTTCATATTTTGTTCTAGGTCGTTGGAAGAGGAGCCTTTGGTGTGGTCTGCAAGGCAAAATGGAGAGCTAAAGATGTAGCCATTAAACAAATAGAAAGTGAATCTGAAAGAAAAGCCTTCATTGTAGAGGTACAGCAAGTTTGATGGGAAATACCGGGTTGGGTGGAGCTTGTTTTGTTAAATTTATGGGTGCATTTAGTATTCTAAAAGCTATGTCTTTACTACAAGATAAATGCAGCCTGTGGTACCCAGTTCAGGCCTAGATCCCTTGTCTTGCAAACAGGAGACTTGTCAGAGAACATCGCATCTCCTTTAGTTTGCTTCCCATAAAAAAACCAGGAGGCAAGGAGGAGACACAGAAGGGCACACAATTGGGGAAATGCCTGTTCCTAGATTCTCTCCCAGTCTGGAGCCAAGGTGCAGCTAAAATGCCCACCAAAGTCCTGGAGCTGATTAGTACTTCCAGGGGCTACAGCATAGTTTCTTCAATACAATCAAGTCCATACTTGAAACTATTTCTGGTTTTTTTCAGCAGTTGTAATAATTCCACTATTTTTTCTTACATATAAGTATATTAATACCTGTAACTCATTTAAAGGCAATCACTGTTTTCATTCAATGTCTTTTTCAGAAATATCTCAAGTAGTTCAGATACACGGATAAACCCCAAAATACGTAATAGTTATTAGAGTCAAAAGCTTACTGTGTAGTTAAAATGAGATATATTGTGACATGCTGCTTATTATTATTCAGTTATCGTTTATTATATTCAAGATAAATAATGTTTAAAATAAATCTCTTAAATTTGGAACCAAATGTACTAAAATGTAGCACACTGAGGAGTTGAAAGAAGCTTGCTTGTTGTAGGCCTCTCTGTGTAAATATTTGTGTTGTTCATTACCATGGGAAGTTTTTAAGGTCGTTAATCTGACTCTAAATTAGTACTCAGTAGATCTGATTGGTCTCTTTGCTTTTTTGTATGCTAAAGAGATCTGAGTAGATAAATCCAAAAATTCTTCAATAATTATTAGAATTCAGGAAACCCTACACAGTGCAAGGATCAGTTGTAATATTCAGTTCTGGTTTTTTGTGTCTTCTGAAGTGTACAGAAAAAAATGGCATTTGTTCCATAGACAATGAACAGAATAAACTGCTTCAAAAGTCTAAAGGGATGTCTGCTGCCTACTGGTAAAAAAAACCTCAATGCAAAATAGTGTAATTGTCACTACCAACAGTAATAGGTTCTTGAAACTATGTCACTTTAGTATTAAACTGTTTGGCTTATTTTATAGGATTGGGAGCTTGGGGGGGTTTAGAACAGAAATCTTCTATATTGTGAATAAAGCCAATATGATTCTGATTTTTTTATGTAATCAAACAACTGGGCTTCCAAAATTGCAGGCTCCAGGAAGAGCATCGAACCTGTAGTTGCAGGGTGTTTGTGATTTGAGTGATATTACGACAGTCTGAAAAAATACTTTCTTTAAATTTATTTTAAAATATAGTTCCAGTTAGACCCAAACCTAATTACAGAAATTAAAGTGCAAAGAGGGACATCAGTCTTGTAATTCATAAAATCACTATCTAGGGTTATGCAGACATATAAAGCTGTACTTGCTGTTGTGCCGTATTAATAATAGCTGTGAAAATAAAGCATTAACCTTTTTTCCCCCAATTTTTGAAATTGTGTTATTTGTATTGCAGCTTCGACAACTGTCACGGGTGAACCATCCCAATATTGTCAAGTTGTATGGAGCATGTCTAAACCCAGTAAGTTATAGCTCTTGTCAGTATGACAAAAGGTGACTAGCTTAGCATACGGAGGCATCAATGCACAAAACGTGTATTTTATATTAAAAATGTATATTATATATAAAAATATTCTGTGGTTTAGCCATAATAAAGAAATATACAGATACGTAGGTTGGTTGATATTTTCAAGTTTTTGTTTTTTCTTTCACCTGCTATGAAGAATAAATTCTTTCAAGAAAACCCCGAAACTATTTCTAACCACAGATTATACTTCAGTTTGTCAGAATGGCATCTGGTGTGTTACAGATGTAGTTACAGTCATATTTACAGTCCTATTAATTGCAAATCTGCAATACAAAAAGTAAATACATTAGC
The DNA here is from genome assembly GCA_013390005.1 of Calyptomena viridis. Taxonomy (NCBI): domain Eukaryota; kingdom Metazoa; phylum Chordata; class Aves; order Passeriformes; family Eurylaimidae; genus Calyptomena; species Calyptomena viridis. Next base: position 265,248 of record WEIV01013741.1, on the reverse strand, counting down.
AACACATGACTATAGCTTGTAAATCAGTTCCTGTTCTCATACATGCAGTTTTCAGGATTTGCTTTCTTTCTGCCACAGCTGCGAACAGTCCCACGAATTCTTAAAGCAAAAAAGCAAGTACTAAAAAAAGTACTTGCAAAAAAGCAAGGACTAATGTATCCTTAGCTAATTCTTGTGTGGGCTATTTAATTGCTCAAAATATTGCTGCATCCCCTTTATTTTCTTAGTACTAGTGAAATTATTTTGACATGGTATTTAAATTTTTTTTGTAAGCCACTAAAGGATACAAGTGAAAACAAATGAATTGCAGTTTGAAGACAGCATTTGTTTTTTAAGGCTGAGGACGGGGGTAGTCATTATCTTCTTTCCTAACTTACACTGGGAACTAAGTATAAAACTGATTTCTGTTTCTTACACATAAATACATGCACTTAAAATGACTTTTTACTTCATAAATATATTTTCCATTACCTTAGGTAGTGGAGACTTTGCAGTTGCTCTTAAAGAACTTTCAGTTTACAGAAGCTGTTTTCTGCCCCTACATTTAAAACATCCCTGTTTTTTGTCCCCTCCCTCCCAAAGGTGTGTCTCGTTATGGAGTATGCTGAAGGAGGTTCTCTATACAATGGTGAGTATCATTTCAATGTAGTGTCTACCTGGAGCTAAAGTGTTAATATTAGGGCAAACATGATCCAAACTATGTTGTTTCATACATATGTCTCCATCCTTGGAGATACTCAGAAGCCACCTGGACACAGTCCGAGGCAACCAGCTGGAGGTGGCCTGCTTGACCCTGCTTGGTGGACTTCCAGAGGTCCCTTCCAACCATTCTGTGGTTCTTTGAAGTTGTTAAAATAATTTTAAGGACAAAGAAGTGTGATTTTTCAAACAGTGTTTCAGTTCACTGGTTTGTTCTTGATATCAGTTTCTTACATTTTCTACAAGTAATTTAAGGTTTTTCAGTGGAACATCTGAAAAGATTCTTGCTTAATTTGTAAATTCCCTGGGCATTTGTTTAACATAGACTTCACCAGGGATGGCTGAAAACAAGCAACACCTTTCATACTGAATTTTAACATTAAAAAATATGGAAAAGATACTAAAAAAAGGAAAATATTTTGGCATTTCTCTTGTTTTGACAGTCTGCAGAAAGATATTTTCAGTTGTAGTAATGAGGTGTTTATAATTAGATTCCATAGAGATTTTCAACTGGTATTTTGTTAACTCCATTGTATCTGTTGTAATAGGCAATAAAGTTCTTTTTAGTTTGTGCCTTTGTTTTGCAGTGCTGCATGGTGCTGAACCTCTGCCTCATTATACTGCTGCACATGCCATGAGTTGGTGTTTACAGTGTTCCCAAGGAGTGGCATACCTCCACAGTATGAAACCAAAGGCTCTAATTCACAGAGACCTGAAACCACCAAAGTAGGTCTATGGTCCATATTTTGTATTTTCTTACAATTGTAATTCAGGATCATTTATAATAATTTTATTGCATTTGAAAGAAATACGTTTTTAATTGATACTAACTCTTGGATATACTGTATTCCAAATGAAAACTGTGTATTTGAAACTTCAGTTACAGAATGATGGGGTGTGATACAGAAAATGAACTGCATTCAAGTACTTTCTGTTAAACTGGAAAAATATCCTCCTCCCCTACATCATGAAAGAGGATTTTGTTAGGAATAAGGCTTCTGATCAGAGGCATTTAAAATCATCCAATTTTGAAATGGTTGTGGTGTTCAATAAGAGAACATTGCGACAGAGTTGTTTCTTTGATTGGTTCTAATGTTGTATTTAATCTGTTATATTGGAGCTCCTCCACCACATGGCCATCCTCTTTTACCCCCTTCTTCTGCGTGTTCCTCTACCCCTGCCAGAAGCTCCCATCACTTTCCACTGAAACAAAATTTAGTCGTTTTCTACCTAGTCAGTTTGTTATCTGACTCATTTTACAGCTTCAGATCTGGCTCCACAGATTAGGTAAAAACAGATATTTGAGAATCAGTAGAATTGTCCTTTCTAGTGATTGCCTACAGTTATTATCAGGTAAATGATAACACGAAGCCACTCTTTAAATCCTTAGTTCTTTTTTGTATCCCCAATTTTGATTTAGAGAGCTGTTAACATGTAAATTCAAGTGCTTTCATTTAAGTAAATAGCTGTATTGACAGACATTTGTGGGCGTCTTGGTGCTTCTTTTCATAAAATTGTTACAGCGCTTGTTTTTCTGGCATCTGAAACATTTTTTCAATATATACTTAGTGGTTTACTTTAGCTAAATTTATTTAAAATATAGCATGTAGGAATATCAATACATTGCAATATATATTGGATTATTTTAAAGTATTTAATATGTTCACATTAGACATCAGTGACTTTAGTAATTCCCCAGATTATAAAAATAAAGCACTGAGAAGCAAAGCCTAAGACATTCAACTATATTAGAATGTTGGGATGAAAAAAAAATCAGTAATTTATTACCAGACTATTTCACCCTACAATTTTACTGTCCTTTTTACTTTGACAGTTTGCTCTTGGTAGCTGGGGGGACAGTTCTAAAAATCTGTGACTTTGGTACAGCCTGTGATATTCAAACACACATGACCAACAATAAAGGAAGTGCTGCTTGGATGGCACCTGAAGTTTTTGAAGGTAATAAATATTGTGTCAGTATTATGTCTTCTTTTTAGGGATGCAATTATGAATCAATGTGGTCTAGGAAATAAGAGCATCATTAATCTGTAACTTGATGTGTGTTAAAGTTTGAGGTAACAACTGAGAGAGTCTTGGCAAAAATCTAACATTTATTTAAAAATCTGTACAATTGTCAAATAATTATGCAAAGGTTTGAAGAGCAGCACTAAACTGACTCTCTGATGTTAGTATTAGGCATTTAATTACATGAAGATGTGGAACCTTTATTTGTGCCATTGCTGAGATTTACATGAGTACCACCTTTAGACAGCTGCTCTTTCTTATTCTGTAAGTAAGTAAAATACAGCCAGAGGGCTCTTTTCCCACAATTTTGCTGTTTCCAAAATTCTTAAGTCGTTTCAAACAGTTCTGACATTTAAATACACTGTCATTACTTTCACTCCCTATTCTGATCAGCTTTTAACTTTAGAAGTTCCCTGTTAGTGTCTCTAAATTAAACATAATTGCCTTCATTTTCATTCCCCCACTTGTAACTCTATATTCGTCTGCTTTTTGTGTTATCTAGAGGTTTGATGTACTTCCTCTTTCCTGCATACTGAGGAACTTCTTATTACCAGTTAATTTAGTTAAGTAGGAAAACAAGCTATTTCTTGGAGTGTAACTAGGGAAGACTGATGACACTTGATAATTAGATGGGTGTAATTGCTGCATGATTATCAAAGAAATAGTCCAGTTGATACTAAATTGCAAATTAAACACCTTTTAGCCAGTCAGTACCTTAAATTATCAATGCAATTTAGCAGTGGTCTGGAAAGGTCATCTTCCTGCTTTAGGAAGCAGGTGTCCTGGCTTTGTTATATTTGGGAAGTGCCTGTGTGCCGCAGTGACTTCCCAGATTCTGGATCCAGGTGGCCTCTTTTCTTTTACTGTCCTTATTCCAGACTCTGTCCATATTCAGTTTTAGGAGGTGTTTTCTCCTGAACATCACGTTTGGATGTTTTTTTTCTGAAGGTAACATTTTCGTCAACATATTGCTTAGAGTACCAACCCAAGGGTTATTTGTTTTGCTCTGATGCCTGAAAATTTTCCATTTTGTCACTTTATATGGAGACATCTAGTCTATTTCTTTGACTCTAGCTAGGAATGCTTTTCTTGACATTGTTTATTATTAAATTAAATTGCATAAGTAGGAGATTTTTTGTTTTAGAAATAATGATTGGACAGTGTTAAAGCTCAATTTTTTTGAGTGAAAAATCTTAATCTAAAGTGGATACAAATAAGTGTATTATAGTACAGATTTACGGTCCATATGATAGTTCTTCTGGTGTATGAATTCATCAAGGCAAAGAAATCTTGTATTGCAGTTTTATTTTTGGATAGCAGAAAAAGTCTTCAGTTTACTGTTGTTTTTATGTACTTTTAGCTGAAAACATTTACTGATAGACAAATCATTATAAAAGGACAAGTGTCAAGGAAAGGAAGAAATCTAGTAGTTTCTATGATGCAGCATATCAAATTACTCTTGAGATAGTTATTAAACTACTAAAATAATCATATTAAATGTTAAGATAGGCAAACAAATTTTTAACAGTACTACTGCATCAGAATTCAACAGTAGAATAAATGCTAATATTGTTTTGGTGCTGTTCTAGTACTGATGTTTTTAGATGAGAACAATAAAGGCTTGAGAAGTGTATTTTGTAGTAGACACAGTGCTCATTTGAGTAGTTGCCTCAATATTAAGGTTTTCCCACTTTTAGGGCACCTAAAGCCTTGTACAGATAAAATAATCTAAGTGAAAGGAATATGATTCAGATCAGGATAAAGTGAAAGAGAGCAATTCTAATATCATAACTCCCGTTAGAAGAAACCATTTTAAAATTGCTTTTGGATGATTGGATAAATTGAGGAATGACTCTGTCTATCCAGTCTTCAACAATACAGAATACTCTCACTTCTTTTGGACTCTGTTTTCAGAATTAGCCCAAGACTTCTCAGCCACAAAATAGAATTTCCTCGTTCACGCAGGAGAATAGCACTACTTTCCTTTCATAGGCTGTGTGACAGAAATGCTGCAACTGCATAGATGAGACTGCTTTGCTTCCCTTAGCGGTCTGCCATTGTTTAGAGACACTTTTTTTCTCCAGCGCTTTTGAAAATAAGATGACTGATAAAGCTGAGTTTATTATGCTCCTTCAGTACCTTTTGAACTCACTAGCACATTCAGCTACTTTCATACAGATGTAAAGAGTTTTAGGGATACGAAGTTCTTAAAGAGTTCAGTAAAACGAGTAGTTGCGAGAAGTCCAAATCAGTGCCTTCGCTTAGAGAGGACTTGTGGTTCGTGCTGCAGCCTGTCTCTTGTGTTTGTCTTGCAAACTGGCTGGACTGCAAGAGCTGCTTAGAGAACAGGCTGTTTGCCGTGCGGTTTGTCAGAGGGATGGGGGCAGCGAAAGATGGCTCGCAAGTAGAGTGGAGCCTGTTGCAGCTGGTTGCTTTGTGATGAATATTCACATGAAACTAGACTTCTTTAATGCCACTGTTCATGAAATGGTTTGTCTGAATGATGCTTTCTGATTACGTGTTAACAAAAAAACTCTCTTGACCAATGTATGCCAATTTTAATCCTTGTTTGAATACAGATGGGCAAGTCGCCTATCATTTATATTCACATATTTATCCTTGTCATTAGCCATTCACGTTTCTTACTAGTATTTGCATGAGTTATGGTTACAGAACATACATTCTTTCTTTGCATTCTCTGAACACTTATTTATTATTCTTTATCACCTACCTGTCTTCTGCACCTTAGGAGTCTTAGAAATATTAAAGTTATGGTCAAAGAATTTTAATTAATAATGACATTACAAAAAGAATAAGAACAATAAACAGCGAGGAAATAAAATGGTGAGAAATAGAAGACTGTGCTGATTTATTCATATGGTAACTTATTAGTTCTGCTAAAGACCTGTAATTAATAAAGAGTGATGGATATAACAGAGATGTTAACTGGCTGTCATATTGTGAATTAAGTTGGAAGAAGTGAATTGAAAAATATTTAGAGGAAGCAGACATAGTTAAACTATAAATGCAAGAGATATTTTAAACTTAATAAATTGTGTTCTCTATTACATAAGAAAACTGATACATTTTATTATTTCAAGATTACTCCAAGTGAAAAGGATGGATTCCCAGAGAGAGACATTCTTAACAGTCATACTGTGAAATGATTTCAGACTTAAGTTAGCATGAGTCAGCCAGCTTTAGAAAACTGGTTTTTCTCAAAAAAATAAATGTGAAGTGAAAAAAAACATATGTAGCTCTTTATTTATTGGAACAAGCTGCCCAGGGAAGTGGTGGAGTCACCACCCCTGGAAGCATTCAAGAAACAACTCAACATGGCACTTAGTGATGTGGTCTTGAGTGAAAGGTTGGACTCAATGATCTTGGAGGTCTTTTCCAACCTTAATGATTCTATGAGTCTATAATCAGCTCAAACTGTACTTCTTTTTAATGTTTTACATAAAAAAGAGACAAATTATATTGATGGCTTTCTTCCAGGTAGCAATTACAGTGAAAAATGTGACGTTTTCAGTTGGGGTATTATTCTCTGGGAAGTAATCACCCGTAGGAAACCTTTTGATGAGATTGGTGGTCCAGCTTTCCGAATAATGTGGGCAGTTCACAATGGTGAGTTGAAAACACTTGATTGCATTTGAAGTTGTGTATTTGACCTATGAACTTGCTAGTCTTAACTTGCAGCTTGAAATTACTACTGTTTCCATTTTTTGCTTCTTTAAATATATGTTTTTGTCAAGAAGACTAAATAGTTCAACATTCCCACTTTTGTATCAGTGTGGGTTTTGCATTATTTGGCTGGTACTTGTAAAAAACAAGGGTAAAGAACCGTGTCCTCTTTGTTAGGATACTCCATTTTAAAAGTGATCTGAGAGGTGCTACAGCAAGACCCACAACCCCTCTATCTGGATGAATTATGATTTTATTAGCGAAATTGTCCTTTTTTTTTTAATTAGACATCTACAATAAATGTTTAGCTTTATGTAATACGATCTGTTTTTAGATGTGCTAGAAACTGTCGAACTCCTGCAGGACCATTAGGCTTTAAAAATGTTACTTTGTTTTTCATCTGTGGTGTTTTGGGTTTTGTATTTTTGTTCTGCTGTTTGAATGGTTTTACCTTTTTACCTAGGTGCCTGCACTCATGAAGCAGCATTCTGCTGTGCTAGGTACTATTTTCAGATTTTCAGGAGCTTAGACTATAAACAGGACACAGTGGTTGTATTCAAATGGACTGCTTCCTTTAAAGCAGTGGTGTAATGTTGGTCAGTATAGTAGACTGTAGTATCTTCATATTAGTGGTGTAATGGCTGTGTTTTTAGGTACCATGGCAAAACAGAGTTTTACGGACAACAAAGCAGTAATAGTGAAGTAGTTCAGTGAATGTCTTCAAAGAGTTTCTGCCATTTGTGAGAGACAGCATCAAAGCAAGCACAAACTTGACTGGAAGAAAAAAAATAACAAACGAGCAATGAAGGCTGGTACTCTGCCTGAGTGTCATTGCTTCAATAGTAAATGATAGAAACTTAGGGTGAGCACAGATGTCCTGTTCAAGGAAGAGAAAGGGGCAGACAGTGGTAGAGCAGATGAATATAATGCACAAAGATAATATTTTGTAAATGACATTTTTGAATGGAGAAAGAGATTCTCTGTTTTTTCAAGGACATGGGTCATTAAGATTAGGAGTGATGAGAGCCTCGCATAAAAACATTAACTGTAAAACTGAGTGTAAATCTAATAGTCATAAATCAGGAGGCCTCAATAAGGTGGCAGGCATATCCTTTGTCTTCCCCATCTGTAGCTCTTTTTGCTTTAAAAACTTACCTTTTTTATCTTTTTCCATTTTCTTTTTCCTTCTTAAGTGCACTTCATCTCACTTAAAACTACTGTGGCTCTCTTATTTCATGTATTACTTGTTCTTTTAATATATTTTTAAATACTCTCTGCAAACCACCATTATGCTTCATATATCAAACACAAATGGTTGTCCATTAATTATACTCACTGTTGAAATCATAAAAAGAGGAGAAACTTGAACCAAAAAGTAGCTGAAAAGTTACACAACAGTTGAAGTAAAATATGTTATTACAAATGTGTATAGGCCATGAAAAAGTCAAACAAAATTCGTATTTCCAGAGCCTATAATTTTTCAGGAAGTTTTTAAGGGCAAAATCAGCTTTCAAAAATACTTCAGAGTTTTGGTTTTTATCTTTTTTTTTTTTTTTCTTCTTGTGAGTACAGTATTAGGAACTGAAGACTGTTACTATTTGCTTCCTAGTTCGGTTTAGAGCTTTATTCTTCAGAAAGTAGCATTTCATTAGCCACTGTAGTTAGTCAGTCAGTGAATGTATGCAAGCCTCTACTGAAGGATAAGTTTCATTTTTTTTTCTTACTTGTTTGTATGTAATTATAACTTCTGTGTAGTGCAAAAGAACTTTTTTGTCTGTTTTTGTTTGTAAAAGAGAAAATTAAGTACAGGCCAGTTCTTTCAGCCTACAGTTAACTCTGGTTTCCTGTATTTGTTTAGCAAAATACTGGGGAGAGTTCAATAATTGTCAGTGTTTTTACAGTCTGTTTAAAAAATTAAGATTTATTCCTAATTTCAATTGCAGGTACTCGGCCACCACTGATCAAAAACTTACCTAAACCAATTGAGAGCTTAATGACCCGTTGTTGGTCCAAGGATCCCTCGCAACGACCATCCATGGAGGAAATTGTTAAAATAATGACACACTTGATGCGGGTATAAAAATTTATTTTAGTATCTTAATCATTTCTTAAGCTATTTAGCTAGTAAATTGAATTACTAAAAGTATGCCTTTCCTCACGCTCTAAAGATGGACATGCATGTTTTCTTTTTCTTTTTGACAAAAGTTATCATTTTCAGTAGAGAAGGGAAATAATTCATCTCCTTATAGGCAAGGTATACTAACTCATAACAGGTTTGAGAAAATAAAAAAATACTCCTAGGCCTATTTTATGTATTACTAAAAATAATTGCATTATCTTATAAATTGTTATAAACATAATTTATATTTAGAAATTATAAGGTACTATTAAAATCATTTTAAAACTATTGTTAATTACTTTTTTTTTATCAAATCATTGCTGTATTTTCACAGTACTTTCCAGGAGCTGATGAACCTCTGCAGTATCCTTGCCAGTATTCTGATGAAGGCCAAAGCAACTCTGCCACTAGTACAGGTACATTTGTATAAGTTAGAGAAGAAGAACAGCAACATGAAATTATGCAGATGGATTATAAAAGCACATTCTTATATTAATTTTAAACTCAAAATGTAAAAGATAACCTTTCCGAAATTTTAAGCATTAATACTTCATACCACATCATAATTAGTGATCTCAGTCAAATGGTTTTCCTGAAGTGTACCTGTGATGGAGAACAAGCTTTCTCCAAATGTCCAGGTTTAAGGTCTCCTTTTCCCCATGAAGGTTGCTAACAATTGACACCCATTCACTCATATGTAATGTTTAGGAGTTGTCAATTTAAAACTTTTCACTATTCTTGAAAGCTGCTTTCAGTTATAATCTCCACAATTTAAACTTGCATTTGTTTTATGTTAAGATGCAGTAAATACAGCAGTTTAAATTAAGTGCAAGAAAATAACCAGAAAGGTAGATGGAACAAAATGTGGGCTAGACCTTCAGGTAGTCTTGCTCTCTGATAAATCCTTTTAATATTAGAAAATCAACATCATTTAATCTGATTTTTTAGAGTGCAGCTTTTCCACTTAAGTAGCTTTTAATCTTAGGTGTCTTCAACTTCCTCTGCTTGGTCAATTTATTTTCTATCTCAGAAGAAGTTGCTATTACTTTGGATAAAGTTTCATTGGCTACTTTGCAACTTAGTGACCTGTATATTATTTAAATCTTTGCAGCTGTAGTTGTTCTCCACCTCTCAGCATATGATTTTAAGAGATCATTTATCACTTTAAACTGTGAAAATATATATTGACTGTTATGTTTCAAATATTTGTGCTCCTCTATGGTTAATGGCTGTCCTTGTCATTAATTGTGGATGAGGTTGCTGGTTAATATAACAGCTACCCTAAAAATTTCAAAGAAAGCTGAAGATTGACTTCAGAATGTTATCACAGTATTTAGTCGTGTATTCTTTTTCATTCCCCTTACTTCATTTATTAATGGGTCTGTTGCTGTCTTGCAACTTGCCTTTCATTAAAAGTTTTCAGAAGTGTTGCTTTAGAACCAAGTTACACTTCCACGAACGCTCCTGTGAAGAGGTGCACTTCAGTGTTTTTAGTGGACATTCTCAAATGATTTTTCTTGTTACTGGTTTCTAGGTTCATTCATGGACATCACTTCTACAAACACAAGTAACAAGAGTGATGCTAACATGGAACCAAGTGACTTCCAAGGAGCTTCTACCAATGACACTATTAAACGTTTAGAGTCAAAATTGGCACAGCAAATCAAAAATACAGCCAAGCAGCCGGTAAGCCAGTGTGTGCAATTTTGAACCATAATAACGAAATGGACGTAAGTAGACAAGTGTGTTGTATCTGCTCTGAACTGTTAGTGTCCTCCTTCAAAAGTAGTACAAAATTGGATCCAGTTGTAGGAGAAGAACTTGAAAAGGGATAGGAAAATGTTGAATGATTCTAAAAACGTAAACTGGAAGGCTCTAATAAGATCTCTGATGAAATGTAAAAAATAGTTCGTTTTATTTTTTTTTTATTATAAATTTAAAGAGATTTATTAGATTAAAAAAATGATTGAAAATTGCTACCTTTAAACTCGGTTTAAAACCGAATAGTAGTATGACATGAATGGTTTAAACATTTATGTGAATTTTGAAAAGACTGTTTTATTTCAAGTAGAATGTAAAGATACAAAGATTCTCTTCTGACAACATTGGTCTAATTCTACTGATTTTTTTTATCTGTGTAAAGTTAAATTATTTTCGAAGTTGCAGATACTGCATTTTTATATGCCAATAATAGCTACATTAAAATCATTTATTAAGTTACAAATTTTAAATCTTGTCACTTTTGGAATGCACACTATATTTTAACCTGCATACTGGTGCATATTATGGAGGGGCTTCTGCAGAATTTTCTCTTTAAAAATAATGTGACTATTGAAACAGGGTGATCCTGGCCGTTTGAGTTTGCCCCCGTCTCGTGGGAGCAGTGTGGAGAGCTTGTCAGATGTTCGCGCACGACCACCATCAGCCCTTGTTTCCGGAGAAGCCAAGAGGATGAGTGCTGACATGTCTGAAATAGAAGCAAGAATAGCTTCTATCACAGGTAAAATTAAAGTATGTTTGAAGCGTAGACTAGGGAGTTGGAAGGAATATGTAAGATATGCAAGCCTAACAGAAAGTTAATACCAGTAGCCGTATGAAAATACTTTCACTTTTCATGAAGTTTTTATTGTCCTTTATTAATCACTGGGGGGGAAAATGGCTTTATTTACAGTTGTACATTCAGCAAGGTCAAGTAGTGTAATTGAGTATTTTAAAGGTTGTAGAAGAGATTTTGTTGAATTAGAGTTTTACTTTTTTAAAAAATGCATTATAAGACTTCTAAATATCAATCCTATACCAAATACACCGCTTTCTCCTTTGGATCTGAAATAGTGTTAGTTCATTTCTGCTAGCATAATTATTTATATAATAACATTTTCTTCAAGGTTATTTCTATAATATTTTTGAAATTAAGAGGTAGGTTTAAAGTTCAGCATGTTCCCAATTAAGTTTTAAAATCCACTTTGACAGAATTCTGAAGAGAAACATAGTTACATTTAATTCACCAGATTAACAAAGCATTAGTGTCTTTTGTTTAAAAAAAAAGCTACAGGTGTTTTGCCAGGTTTGCTTCAGCTATAAACTGTTATTTCTAAACATTAAATCTTTTGAGAGAATTGGAATTTATCTGTAAGTATAAATACATATTTTGTGGTGAAAGCAATCTTTATTCTTCCCAGAAGAGTGAATTAATAAACACGTGTATACTTGGCAAACACTTTCTTGTCTCTTTTCTTCATCAAAGATGTTGTTTGTTAATCTGTGTAAACTTCAGATTTTAAGTTTCATATGTGAAAGTTTTGTTTTGTTATGGTATATAACCACACATTTAAATAATCAAAATTACTTCGGTTAGATCAGGGTTATTTAGCTATTTGAGTGTTTTTCTACCAATCTGAAGATTAGGTTAATCAAGTAGCTGCAATTAATAAGGAATTATGTATCAAAAGTCTGGCTTTCTTGTGCACCATGCCTATTTAATTTTGTTCTTCATCGTATTATGATAACTCCAAGATCTTGTTTTACTAAATACTGAAGTTACTTATGAAATAATATTTATCTTGCCCTAAACACTTTTTACTTTCGTGTTCTTATTTTAAAGCCTTATTCCAAAATTTGTATTTTGTATTGTCAGTCTTTGACTGGATGATTGTGTAGCACATCTCACCCTGGATATCTTTAAAGGTTTCTTAACACAGAAGGCAGCTGTATACTTACCTGGTCATAACACCCTGCTGGTTTTATTTTAAAATATGTCAGGACTCGCTTTGGTCACTGACACTCTTAATGTAAGTTTCTGACATTAGTGGAGATAACCTAGCCCTCCTTTTTTGCTAGTTTTTAATTTTCCTAGTTTGTCTTTCTGAAGTATATTGCTCTGAAGTAATAATTACTGCTCTGAACATTCTAAGATTTTTTTTCTTTTGTTATGACTGCAGGGTTTCTTTTTCTTGAAACAAAATTATCTGTTGAACATACCGGTTTTGGTTTGGGGTTATTTGGGTATTTTTTTAAGAAATCTCTTCAGGCAGAAGTAGACTACTAGAAATTAGGTCAAACCCATATGACCATAACATTTTCAGAAAGAGCTGAAACAGCACTGCTGTAGTGGTTTTGTTTTGGTTTTTTTTTAGTCTTGTGAATTGTGTGACAGAAGTAATATGCTGTAAACCTGAAAAAAATTGTGTGCTGGATGAGAATTGAGCTGTTGTTAAATCAAGTCGAGAATTATTTAATCTTGTTCCAGTTTTCACTAGAGTAAGTGTAAGAGTAAATCATGTAGTACACATCACCATTACTTACTGAAATGCGTATGTTACAATGTTGTACCCCTGGGAGATGTATTCAGATTTTTCTCTAAATAGGAACTATTTATCTTAAACTACAGAAGTAGTAAAATTAAAAAAAAGCATGATGAGATTTTAATTGGAAATGTATAATGTTTCTTGAACATCATTCAAAACTGAAAAAGTTGGTAGTGATATCCAGCTTCCAAAACAAAAATCTTCACTAATAGGAAAAGAGAGTGAAAAGCAGGAATGATTATCAAATGTAATAAGAGTAAGCATTTTTTTCAGAGACAGATGAGATTTGCTTTAAAAGGAATTGATTTAAAGAAGTACCCAACTGTTGAACTTTTATAAAAAAGTTTGTACCCAACACTAAAGAGAAAAGGTTATATAAGTTCAGACAGTCAAGAATTTATTCTGAATGTACAGGTGAATTGAAATAATTTAATTTGTTCTCTGTTTGGATAATTACATTTGGTTTTCCCTTCCGTGTTGCCATGCTGCTTTCTGTGTTTGACTTTTGTGTTGCTAACTATAACTAATTACACCGTGTTGTAATGACAGCTAGTTCTGCATTTTTTGCTTTTTAACCATCGCTCTACTATGTGTAAGCATGAGTGGAAGGCAATGCAGTTAATTCTGCATGACACATTTTTGCATGAACTCTAATTTAACCAAGTATATGAAAAGTGCAGTATTAGGAATTTAATAATTTTGCTATTGCCATTTTAGTGTTTTGCATGTGTATTGTATGTGTGTATTTTTTCAGCCTATTCCAAGCCTAAACGAGGCCATCGTAAAACTGCTTCATTTGGCAACATTCTGGATGTCCCTGAGATCATCATACCAGGTATCGCAGACCAGGTGAACGGGTCAGTTGGTTAAGATGCCGGAATAATGATCAGACTGCTAAAATACTTCTTGCTCCAGTTGCTGTAGGACAGAACCAGAAATTATCCCACGAAATTTTTCATAATGCTTCTGTAAAGTGAAGCGTGATTTTTTTATTACAAGCTTACTTTTATCAGTGAAGGATTCAGTCTTCTAGTTCAAACTTACATCTATTGATAAACCAGTTTTTTACTTTATGATCTTGATGTTCAGAATCTTCTTACAGAAAAAAACTATATGTGGTCTTTCATTACAGTATCTCATTTGGTGAAAACAGACTTAAGTTGAAAAATTCCTGTCTAGGTAATTATTTTGCCCGGGTCTTTGTTGTGTTTGGGCTCCCGTTTTTAATCAAATATTAGTAGAACAAAAAACTTAGATACATCACATAGGGAATCACAAATCCATGTGATATTCGTGACTAAAACATTAACACTTAATCTGTGTAATTCTTATATTTGACTACACTGTTCTAGAGCTAAAATATGTCTGCATGAGATATTTCTGTTGTGTTTAAGTTCATGCAAACTAAAATTATTAGAAGATGATTCTGACAGGAAGAAAATCAGTTTAATCAGGCACCATAGGTGTTCATTTCAGTTGGGACTTGAATGAATAATTCTTACGTATCCCAGGTTTATTTTTAGTTAGTGGCATATCGTTTTCCTTTCCCATTCCATTTTTTTGCAATCAAAGTGAATTTCTTTCTTTCATACTTCTCAAAGCCTAAAAATAAGTATAATCAATCCCAAACTATGATAGGCATACCATTAGCAGTATGCAAGTCACTTCAAAATTATTTGTCACAGGCAGGAAATGCAAATGATATCTACTGCTAATCTAGAAATACACTGAAAACTGTGGACCCGCTGTTCTAAATCAGTGTCGTCTGAGAAAATTTCCTTGTAAATGTTGATATTGCTTGGTATTTTAAAATTGAATGCAAAAGATAACTTTGTACAAGTTTCTTTCAAAGAACTTTATTTTTACATGTTACCTTCAATAGAGAGTATGAAAAGGTAGATTCCAAAGAGCAATAGCACAACCCATGAAATGAAAACCTCTTTGGCATTGAGACTAACAAATTGGCAGAAGAGTTACTAATGTAGCTTTCCACTGTAACTTTCAAACGATCCTAGCCTGCAATGACATAAATGAAATCCTGAGAGGGCAGGGAAAGCAAAAGTGAAGAGGTCTGTCAAGTTTCAGTGTTAGCACATGCTGAGAGCCTGTTAAACAAGATGTAGAAGCTCATGAATGTCTTATATAACAACACTGAGGCTTCCAAGAAACCTTGAAACTTTTAAGGAATAACGAAGAAGTCAGTTAAATGAAATGCCATGTTGTTATCACAAAATAGATTGTACCAATCTGTTGGATTCTTAGCTAGGCAGAGGGAGTCATTAGAAATTCTTCGTCTAGTCTGTTTTAATTCAACTTGACAGAATGGACTTCCAAGATGAATTTGGAATACATAGAAATGAAATGTAGAAATGAAAGAAGGTACAGGGTTGGAGCAAACGTATTAATGAATTTTCTCAAAATTTACTCCTGAGGTGTTTAAGTCAAATAAGTGATAATGAAGTGATAAAGCACTGCTAATGCTTTATGAGAAGCAAATATTCATAAAGAGAAGGATTAGAGTATCACATAGGGTGAATTTTGCTGTGACAGAGTAACAACGGGGTAAATCCAGGGTCATGCACTGTAGGTCACACACTAGCAACAATTTCTTTTAATAAGATGACATGGGACCATAGCAGATGCATGAAGATTAATCCCGGGTAGTATAAACCACTAATCTAAGGCAGTTGTGAAAAACTGAAATCTTAAGATTCACTTCCAGGAAAAATAAAGCAGCCCTGACTCTATTTATAGGCCCTTGTTGAGTTTTAATAAGGAATTCATTATACTGTTCTGATCAGCCCTACAAAGGAAACATACATTTGCTCTGAAATAGAATCAAGGTTTGCTAAAAGAATGGTATGGAGAGTGTAATGAAGAATCTGAAAGCATGGCGCTTTTTTTACCCCACAAAATGAAAGTTGAGAAATTAGTAATTATTTTCTATAGATTAATCTGCAGCTAAAAACTATGAAGAGAGAACTATTCAAGCTAAAACACAGTATTGGCACTACAGAGAAAATATGTAAATTGTCTGCAAATAAATATGTGTATTGATAGCTTGCTGGTTGTCAGAACAGCTTTCCCATAATAATCCCAAAGCCAGAAAAAAATGAGATTAATCATTGCATGATCATCTGCTCAGTAAACTAATTATATTCATCTGTATATGTAAAGCAGTTACTTAAAATGTACCTTGCTCAGTTATTGTTTTAAAGCTAATGTATTTTTCACTTGTTTCCTTTCCTTACTCTCAGAAGAGCAGAATTAACTAGGTTGAAAATGACCTTTGTCCAACCTATTACCTAACACCACCTCATCAACTAAATCACGACACTTAAGTGCCACATCCAGTCTTTTTTTAAACACCTCCAGGGACAGTGACTCCACCACCTCCCTGAGCAGCCCATTCCCATGCCAAGTCACTCTTTCTCTGAAGAATTTTTTCCTAATGTCTAGCCTAAACTTTCCCTCGTGCAGCTTGGGGCTGCCTGACAGGAGGTTGTAGAGAGTTGTAGAGAGGTCTCCCCTGAGCCTCCTCTTCTCCAGGCTAAACAACCCCAGCTCCCTCAGCCGCTCTTCTTAGGGCTTGTGTTCCAGACCCCTCACCAGCCTTGTTGCCCTTCTCTGAACAAGGCTGTCAGTTCCCCCAAACTGTCACCTCCGTCTCGATCCCACCCCATTACATTCCATAGCATTTCTGCCACAGACCCAGCTCTTCCAAACTTCCCTGGGCATGTCCCTTGGTGGGGTGAGCAGCTTGTCTTGGAGCAGCACAAGTGCCGGTCTGTGCTGCTGCCGGGAGTTGTGCTGAGCACATGGTAGAGCAGCTGCTGCCCAGAGAGGGGAGGCACCATGCAGGCGTGTTACTGTGAGTCAGCTGCTTTGGGGCAGGGCTATTTTAGAAGTATGAGTACTACATCTGCTATCATTGGGGGGTTTCGTAATGTGTTGCCTCAACTGCATCTTGTCCATGAACTGATTATGCCACCAAGGTCCTAAAATACATGTTTTTATCAGTTAAAGGTAAAATATTGGCAGAAGGGGAAGTTTTGGATATGTATTTGCTCTTTTTTCTAAATAAGTATGATAAGGCTGAATAGAACTTTTTTTTCATTTAGGGTGCTCTATTATGTTACTAGTTTACAAACTTAGAAAGTGAAAAATGGATCAAATAATTCCTCCTTTGTGTAACAGCTTAGCAAGGGTTTGCAGTGGTGGTATCCTGCAACCAGTTAGCCAAGTGATGTATCAATTCGGTTTTTTTAATTTACAGTGTATATATAGTATAGGTTATAAGCACCAAAATTTTTTATATATATATAAAAGAAAAACCCTAAGAAGTACAAAAGGTTTAAGTCACTTTATGTTTAAAGAAATAAAAAAATATCTGCATTATAGTTTGCATACCTTTTCAATGCAAAGCAGTCAAGCAACATTTATTAAGTATACCTTCAAGTACAGCCTTTTCTTCCCTGGCAGTGTTAGACATCTCATGCATTTAGCATGTGTGTATTTGGCTTTGTAGTTTTGTCATCTGAAACTGTGCCACAGTGTTGCGATTTCTATAGCATTGACACTGCATAAATGATTACTCAAGGTAGACACATTTTGTTGAGGGTCTTTAGAAAGTGGATAGGAATTATGGATCCTTTAGTTCTGTAATTGTGCTATCTACTTTTAAAACCAATATATGCCAGAAATGCTACCCTTGTCTTCCCAGATCACTTCATTCTTCTGGAATTCAGATCAATGTTTTAACTTCTTCAGAATGTCTTTAGCACTGTTATACTCCCTGTTCATCGTGCACTGTGACAGAGGTTTGAGTCTTGTAGGTGTGTAAGGAAGAGAGAGTACTGTGAGTAAATAAGAAAGTGTAAAAGGAGATGCAAGTATCTGTTAAAGGGCAGGGAGAAGAGGTCATAGCTGGTCTGGATATTTGGCGGCAGGGTGGGGTGATGATCAAAAGCCTTAATAAGTTGTAGAATTTATTTTTGCCTGGAGTATGTGGAGCAGGACATGATGGAAGTTTCCTGTTCCTTTAGAATTTAATTTTAGAAAATAAACAACGTATGCAAAATGGGGTTTTTTGAGGCCAGGAAGTATGTTTCTGACATTTGCTTTTTAATCCTAAAATCCTGTAAACCACCAAAAGCCTGACACAGCGTATCAAGCTACTGTAGATTAAATTCTATGTATGTACAAATCTCTTAGTTTTTATAATGAGGGAAAACTGATTTTAAATGGACATAGAGGTAATAACAAGAACATAACTGTGAGAGGAAAGCATAAAGAAGTAGCAGTGATCATTTCAAATAAATATTTTGTGGTGTTTTATAGTATATTTTTCAGCTGAATTTTTTCTTGAATCTGGAGCAATAAGTATTTGTTGATTTGTAGTCTGTTTCTGCCTTGTCTAAGCTATTTGCCAGATGTCCGCAGTAGTTATACTAATTAAAATGGCATTGCCTAGTAGAGCTTGCTCTTCCCTCATGCTACTAACTTGAAGGTATTTCATTTTAAGGTGTTCATTTTTTACAACACAGTAGTTTTGGCCTCTCTTTCTCCCCACCCCAACCCCCCCTGCTCCTGAACCCAAGGCATTTTCTTTTCTTTCTTGCACCCCACCCTGATTATTTTAACATTTTGGCAGCCATGTTCTAATATTTCAGCAACAGATGTGCTGGGTTCTTTAAATTCACCAATGTTGCTAATCTGAAATGAGAATTTCAGGTATTTTTGCAAGCCTATTTCAGCTGAGCTAATTTTATAACAATGTTGTTGAATGAAATGTGTGCATAATTTTATGTCAGTCTTGGGTGGATTGCACATATCTTGAATATTGAGATGAGCTGTGGCAGCCAGATGAAGTATCCACAGCACATAAGTCTGTTAAATGTATAATCTTATTTGTTGAACAATTACGTGGTGAAAAAGTTCACTGCAAATGAACAAGTTCAGACATTTTGACATAGATTAGTCATTCACATGATCCCTAGTATCAAAGTATTAAAAATAACTTAGCCGTCGTTGCTTAGGTAAGTATATACTTTCTCTGACTTTCAGAAGCAAAAGATCAAGACCACAGAACGGTTGCAATTCAAATTCATTTGTAGTCAGAGCAAAGAATATATTCCTGTTCTAGAATCCTGCTTGATTTTCTTATATGCTTGTTTTTTAATGTGCTTTCTATAAATTTTAGACAATAAAATGTCATCACAGATGGATACAGTGACACTGAAAATCTTGTATTGCGCTTTTGTGGTAGTGTTCCTAAATGTAATAGTGCCTATATTTAAAAATTTAAAGGATTATTAAATGTATTGATCAATATTAAATAGGCTTACATTTTTGTAGTAACTGTTGCAATTCAAAACATGTGTCAGGATGCGGAGTCGTATGGAAATGATGCTGAATGAGAAGTATTTAAAAGGTTAAAAATGCAATGCCTTTTCCAGGGCTTTAAGTGAGCTGGGTTGGTTGCTGACTGCAAGGCCACTGGGCGAGGGGCTGCCGTGGCTGCAGTACATGTTTCAGATGCTCCCCTCCAGTAGCAAAGTTACGTAATGCAGAGCTAAGAGCAAGAATTTTGAGCATTGTCAGCTGTTACTAAGGACGTTTTGGTGTTTCCTCTTGGACAGCTGACCTGCTCTCAAGAGATAATATAAACAATCACTGTAATAAAAATCAAAGTAGCCCGGGAGATTCTGTTGCATAATCTACTTTTATTTTTAAGGAGACTTAGTTTCCTGGAAATGCCTTCGATTGCGTGTCAGTGTTAAAATTTAAGCTGTTTTATGTAGCTGTCACTGGTGGATAATTGCGAACAGGTGGAAGGAAAAGAGGAAAAGATTACAGCATTGTGCTCCGTAGGTTGATGGTGAGATGTGATTTAGCTGAACCAGTCTCCTTTTCACACTTCTCAGAGGACGAGAATAGGACATAGTTTCGTTCCTCTAAAGGAGACAGAAGACCAGAAGGAAGCACTTTCGTTCCTTAATTTTCTTGAGGAGAGCAGCACACAGGCAGAAGTTCTTGCTGCGTTCCTTGAGGAAGGCAAAGAGCAACAGGTTAAAGCTGGCAGCCTGTTATCTTCGCGGTTTAGCTTTTAGAAATCCCCATAACGTAACGCACTTGAAATAGATGTCGTCATCAGCTTCTGCCCCAAGTACTAAGCCTGACCAAATACATGTGACAGAAGATGGTGGAGTAGAATGCAGCAGCTATTCATGTGGTAGGAGTGGTGGTTGTATTAGGGTATACTTTTTGTTGACAGGCCAGCATGTTTTGAGTTAAAATTCTGCAGCTGTCTCTCTCCCTCTCTCACTTTGTCTCTGTGGATTTGTACAAATTCCAAGCTCCTCTGCAACAGTCGCACCCTTTTTATTTTGTTCTGAATATATTTCACTGGTTTGTTTTTGTTTTGTTTTTTTCCCAGCAGGAAACGGACAGCAGAGGCGTAGATCCATTCAAGATCTTAGTGTTGCTGGGACAGAGTCCAGTCAGGTAATGTCCTTCTCTTCCTTGCCTTTCAGTAAAGTCAGCACCAGATCTGTACTGGGGAACTGGTCTAGAAATCTTCACCTTTGATGCTTTCATAGAAATGATGTGGAAGCTTGGCAAACTGTACAATTGTTTGCATTGAATTTAAATGAAATTTCATGAGGGTAATCTATGAATGAGCTCTAGATGAGAAGCATTTTCTGTATAGCTTATGCAATATTTATCATTCCTATGTACACAATGTTTTTGTGTACTGCTTAATTTGGCTGAGGGCAGATGTTATACAGGAAAGCCCTTTCATCTCTCTGAATGTAGAAAACAATTGTAATTACTACTTTTTGTCTGAAGCAGTTACACATACATTAGACTCACTTTTTGCATGAAAATAAAAGCATGTGCATCAGTATTATAAACGCTATTTATTATCAATGTCTGAATCCTGAAATAGTAACTTAGAGTAATATCTCTTCATTTCTTGTGAAAGGTTTACAGCAGAGTGTTGTCAAAAAGTTTTGTTTAAAGAAAAAGCTATTTCAAAAAGATATTTTATAATAACATAGCTTCTTGTCTGCTATTGTAGCTGCCATGGTAACAGAAACAGTGATATGCTACATAGCATGCTCTTAGTTTCATTTCAATTTTAAATAAGAAAAGTACTACTAATTCTTCATTCAGATGTGTTTATTTTGTGTTTTTAATTGCTTCAGTAATTCACAGAGGGAGGCTATTTGGTCCTTAGTGTGAATTGGCAATTTTGAGATCCCAGCTATTTGGACATGGGATACTGGAGCTTAGCATATTCATCAGGTTAATCAGGTTTGCATATTCAACAACCAACTGCAATAATCTAAACTAGGCAGTAATTCTACAGGGTACGTAGTTATGAAGGATCCTTCCTGAACATTGGATCCTTCCTTTATTCTGCGGAGCATGAAAGCCATAGAAACCTCATCAATCCTGTAGGTATTAGTAGAATTTACTATGTACCTCTATCAGAAAATGACAAATAAGTCTTAAATATATTGTAATATATTCAGAGAAGACAGGTTTGATAGAAAGGAAAGAAATGCATCTGCAAAATTTAGGAAAGAAATAGATTGGCCTATTTAGTTAATTGTAGAACTAAAGTTATGTAAGACTTGTGGGGAAAAAAATGAAGTGACAGGACATCAGTTATACCAAATTGTGTTGACTGTATGAATATATTATAGCTTTTTTAGTTAAAGTTTTCATTCTGTTCATTTTAATGGATGATTAATATTTAAAAATACAGAATTTCAGCATTTGCTTCATACTAATAACTATTATGACAGTCTTTCATTGAAAAGTTCTGCTGCTTGTGTGGATGTTCTAGCTAAATTGTCCTTGTGACCAGGAGGATACAGAACTTTTTTTTTTATGTTACCTCACCAATTTTTCATGTGAGTCTGTAGAAGTACAGAATCACACTTTACTTTCTTGCTACTGATAGTGTACGTATCGGAAGTGTAAATAGAAGAATTACAATTATCTGTTTCTATCTCACAGTTTTTTGCAAACATTACGGTATATCTGGAAAACATAATATTTTAACAGGCATGAAAAATGTACTTTCTAAGACATTTTTGCACTGTATATAAACAAATTACAAATTTTTATCCCTTTTTGGTGTGAGAAGAGATAGAAAAGT
The DNA here is from genome assembly GCA_013390005.1 of Calyptomena viridis. Classification (NCBI taxonomy): domain Eukaryota; kingdom Metazoa; phylum Chordata; class Aves; order Passeriformes; family Eurylaimidae; genus Calyptomena; species Calyptomena viridis. The sequence continues at coordinate 243,245 of WEIV01013741.1, read as the reverse complement.
CCACTGAAACTAATGCTACCTTTAGAGGTACATATGTTTGTGTATTTGAAAAAAAGAAAACAAGGAAGAAAGCACAGTGTAATTATGGCTAAAGACTTAAGATTATTCTGTATGGGTTTCTGTAGCTCTGGACCTCACTGCCTTGAATTTTTATTAACAATCTTGAAGTGTTATCAGTATAAGCAATCTACCAGCCCAAGCAGAAAAAGCATCTAACTAGCATAGCTCTGGTCAGTTTATCCCATTTCTTCATATGCACCATCCCATATATAGGGTATTCTTTTTAAAGTGAAAATCCTCCTCCTCTTCCCTCCCTTCATTGCAAACATCTTTCTTCTCCACATTCCATTCTCCTGTACACCCACCCTGTGGCATAGCCTTGTTCACCAAGCAGCCATGGTACTGCCTCTCCTCCTGCACCCAGGCCATGTAAGCCCCTATCCCAATCAAAACTGAAGGATTGCCACAATGCCTCTTTTTTCTGGTTTTTAACTAGTTGACCCACACACTAAAGGTGATCAGAAATCTTTTTATTGAACACATTTTTGCTGAAAATAGCTGTTGTGGTGAAAGAAAATGATTGTTGTAACTGCTGGTTTTTAATCAGGAAGGTTTTTCCAATTTGAAATGGAATTTTTCTTAAGGTGGAGGAAAATAGTAGGCTTGATAATAATAAATATACCAATGAATGCTTACCCAAAAGGGTACACCAAGGCTCTTGTTTTCCTGTTTAACTGCTTCTCTGTTTTAATTTGACTACCTTGTGTGTTGTATAATTGTATGTATATCGTATTTCTGTGTGCTATTAGAAGAATTTTTTGTGTGGTTTGTATGGCTGCTGATTACTATGTCTGTGTTGTTGAGACACTTAGGGCACTTTCTGGTATCACTGTTACTAATGTTCTCAATAGCAGACAATAATAGTGCTTTGCAGATGGTTTTGCTACTCAGCACCGACAACTTAGATAGGAAAATATTCTAAGTCATAGGTTTTCCTTAATTGTATCAAATGTTGGAGTGATTCAGTGTTGAGAACATGTGTTCAAATCTGAATTTTCACAGATTTCTCTAGTGCTTGGTGACCTTAGACTGGTCTTTACTCCAAGTGACATGAGCATCTGACACAAGCATCTTTGTAAAATCAAATGCTACATTTTCGTTTCTTTCCATCCATATATCGTGATGCTCTATTCATTTTCCACATTACTTTTTTGCACTGATTTGGTTCTTCTGCCTATTTCCCTGTACATGCATTTTAAAACACTGTATCGTGTCATCTGTCCAGCACTACTGCTCTTGCCTAAACACCTTTGTAACACAGAAACAGGTGTGTAAACTCTGAACTGCAGCCATTAATACTTTTGGGGACTTGGAGGAACACAGCAAACTGCTATTTATGCGGCATAGAGTCTTTACAGAATTTGATGTTTCACACAGATACTGAGAAACATAATGTGGCATAGTCTCTCAAGAACTGCAGGTTGCGATCAGGTGCCTAGTAAGGTATCCATCTCCTTCCCTGTGTTTCTCTTATTGGTTTGGTTGTTTTGGTACCTCATCTCTCACAATACTATAGTAATATCAAAACTACCTACCACCTCTTTTAAACAATTTATTTTGGGGGAAGGGAGGGTGTTGTAACTGTTGCTGGGCCTTCATAACTCTTACAGTTTACTTTGAAGTGGAAAAAAATTAATATATTAAAGAAAACCATGTACTGTGTTGAACAGCTGAGAAGCAATGTCAGAATGTACGTGCCAACATGCATGCAAGCTAAGTGGCATAATTTAGGGGATCTGATATTATACAGATGAATCATTCTCTCTGTGAAATTTGTCACAGATGCACATTCCGTTTTTTGCTCCCCTTCCATGGTGAGATAAAATTCACAGATCAGGAGATGAGGAGACAGGGCTAGTAATGATGATTTCTTTAAATTGTGTTGCCCATTTAAATTAAACCTGAGGCAGGGGGTTATCCCTCAGAGCACACCAGCTTTTCAAGACTGCAAGTCTTTGATAAATGGAAGCTAAAAAGCTGAAAAGCCATGTGGGTTTGACTGCCTGTCAAAGAAGATTTGAGAGTAACCTGCTAGCAAGTCTGTTAAGCAATACTGAGATACCTGGAGGAAGCAAGGATGAAAAGATAGTAGTGAAAGAGTATTAGAAACTCATTGCTAAAATGCAGGCACTGGTTTACCCGTCAGAGGGACTGGTATCCAGGAGGCCTGAAGCATCTCACTCAACACACACTCCAACACTGTAAACTAACTCGTGTGGAGTTTTGGGAACTTCCCTTTGACTTTGTGGTGCTTTTTAGATATGCTTGAGATATTAATCCTTCATTTCTATCTCTAGTAATTACATCTAAATAATGTTATGAAGGAATTTTTATTTTATTTTTGTTAATGGACTAAACCAATCTGGTACAGCCTTGATAAATTACTGTAACTAGAGTACTTCTCAGATGCCCTTCACTATCAAGTGTAGATACTCAACAAATCTCTTTTTGCTTAAAGGACTTACCTGCTGTTAGAATGCTTGCTCTGTCTTCTGAGCNGAGAACAAAAAAACCATAAGAAAACTGTGGATTAATACACTGCAGTCTGGTGCAGTTACTAGGCTGCATTCCTTTAGTTGAGTGTAGTTTCATTCATTGGTTAGGCATTGGAAACAAACCATTTCTTCCTTGTGTTGTGGAGCTGCTGGATTTCACTGAATGGTGGTGTGAAAATTACTAGGCATATTGGCATGCTTTCCTGTAAAGATCTTGAACACATTGTTCAGCATTTCTTTTTATTATGCTGAGTAGCAAAATTGTNCCAGGAGGCCTGAAGCATCTCACTCAACACACACTCCAACACTGTAAACTAACTCGTGTGGAGTTTTGGGAACTTCCCTTTGACTTTGTGGTGCTTTTTAGATATGCTTGAGATATTAATCCTTCATTTCTATCTCTAGTAATTACATCTAAATAATGTTATGAAGGAATTTTTATTTTATTTTTGTTAATGGACTAAACCAATCTGGTACAGCCTTGATAAATTACTGTAACTAGAGTACTTCTCAGATGCCCTTCACTATCAAGTGTAGATACTCAACAAATCTGTTTTTGCTTAAAGGACTTACCTGTTGTTAGAATGCTTGCTCTGTCTTCTGAGCTTTCACATCAGCAGGGTGAGTTTATAATTCATATCTGAGGACACTGATAGTAAACTCAGCAACTTAAACCTTGCTTAATGTCAACAAAGGCCTCCAACACAAAAGCTTTTTCAAAACATCTGATGCCATCATCTTGATAATATCCGTCAGATTATTTTTTCAGTAGTTTATTGGCCTATTTCTGGTCATTAATTTAAAACACTAAAAGCTTAATAAATATTGAAACACTATGCATTCAAAATAATAGATCTTTCAGTGTGTAGAATCTTGTTAGTCAGGATTGTTAATTGACTGAAATAATGAATAATGAAGTCTATATTATGTTTTTGCACTTTGGTAATAAAAAAATTGGAAGTCAAATGGTATATGGAATAAAATCCTACAGAATTTAGATTTAGTTCTTTGTTTCGTGAGGGAGAATGTACTTGTTTTCTGATTGATTTGCTTCAATTGATTAATCCTT